>JAKSZT010053802.1:1774405-1850495 GCA_026826555.1 Tolypeutes matacus | reverse complement strand
TAATAACACTGAATGTTAATGGATTAAATTCACCAATCAAAAGACACAGATTGGCAGAATGGATAAGAAAATATGATCCATCTATATGCTGTCTACAAGAAACCCACCTTCGGCCCAGGGAATCAAGGAGGCTGAAAGTGAATGGCTGGAAAACCATTTTACAAGCTAACAATAGCCAAAAAAGGGCAGGAGTAGCTATTCTAATATCAGACAAAATAGACTTTAAATGCAAAACTATTGTAAGATACAAAGATGGACACTACATATTAGTAAAAGGAGTAATCTCTCAAGAAGAGAGAACAATCATCAACATATACGCACCTAATCGTGGTGCCTCAAAATACGTGCGGCAAACTCTGGAAAATCTAAGAGGAGAAATAAATTCCTCTACAATTATAGCAGGGGACTTCAATACACCACTATCATCATTAGACAGAACATCTAGGCAGAGAATCAGACAAGAAATTAAGGCACTCAACAATACATTAGAAGATTTGGACTTAATGGACATATACAGAACACTACACCCAAATACAGCGGGATTTACATTCTTCTCCAGTGCACATGGAACATACTCCAAAATAGACCACATGCTAGGCCACAAAACAACACTCAATGAATTCCGAAAGATTGAGATTATACAAAGTAATTTCTCTGACCACAACGGAATGAAGTTGGAAATCACTAAGGGCCAGAGAAACAGGTTAGGCACAAGGATATGGAAGTTAAACAACACACTCTTAGAGAAACAGTGGGTCAAAGAGGAAATTTCAAAAGAAATCAGTAACTACCTTGAAACTAATGAAAACGACAACACAACATATCAAAACCTATGGGATGCAGTGAAAGCAGTCCTGAGAGGGAAGTTCATAGCCATAAATTCATATATTAAAAAAGTAGAAAGAGCTAAAATTGAAGACCTAACTGCACACTTGGAGGAATTGGAAAAACAACAACAAACTAAACCTAAAGGAAGTAGAAAGCAGGAAATAACCAAGATTAGAGCAGAACTAAATGAAATAGAGAATAAGAAAGCACTGGAAACAATAAACAAAACCAAAAGCTGGTTCTTCGAGAATATCAACAAAATTGACAAACCCTTAGCCAGACTAACAAAGAAGAAGAGAGAACAGATGCAAATACATAAAATAAGGAATGAGCAAGGTGATATCACTACTGACCCCACAGAAATAAAGAGTATCATGAGAGGATACTTTGAAAAATTATATGCCAACAAGAATGACAATTTAGAGGAAATGGACAAGTTTCTAGAAACCCACAAACAGCTGACATTGATGAAAGAAGATATAGATGAACTCAACAGCCCAATTACAAGTAAAGAGATAGACTCAGTCATTAAAAACCTCCCAACTAAGAAGAGTCCAGGACAAGATGGCTTCACAGCTGAATTCTACCAAACATTCCGGAAAGAGCTAACACCAATTCTACTTAAGCTCTTCCAAAAAATAGAAGTAGAAGGAATATTACCTAACTCATTCTATGATGTCAACATTACCCTAATACCAAAACCAAATAAAGATACCACAAGAAAGGAAAATTACAGACTAATTACTCTAATGAACCTAGATGCTAAAATCCTTAACAAAACACTTGCTAATCGCATTCAACAACATATCAAAAGGATTATACACCGTGACCAAGTGGGTTTCATCCCAGGTATGCAAGGATGGTTCAATATAAGAAAATCAATCAATGTAATATACCACATAAACAAACTGAAAGAAAAAAATCACATGATCATCTCTATAGATGCAGAAAAAGCATTCGACAAAATACAGCACTCTTTCCTCATAAAAACACTACAAAAGATAGGAATAGATGGAAATTTTCTGAAAATGATAAAGGGTATATATGAAAAACCCAAAGCTAACATCATTTTCAACGGGGAAATCCTAAAAGCCTTCCCTCTGAGATCGGGAACAAGACAAGGATGCCCACTATCACCACTCCTATTTAACATTGTCTTAGAAGTACTTGCACGAGCACTGAGACAAGAAAAGGACATAAAAGGCATCCAGACTGGAAAAGAAGAAGTAAAAATTTCATTATTTGCAGATGACATGATCCTACACATAGAAAGCCCTGAGAAATCGACAACAAAGCTTCTAGAACTTATAAAGGAGTTCAGTAATGTTGCAGGCTATAAGATCAACGCTCAAAAATCAGTAGCATTTCTGTACACCAATAACCAGCAAACTGAGGAGGAAATGAGGAAAAAAATACCATTTACAATAGTAAACAAAAGAATCAAATATCTAGGAATAAATTTAACTAAAGATGTAAAGGACTTATATACAGAAAACTATACAACACTGTTAAAGGAAATCAAAGAAGACTTAAATAAATGGAAAAATATTCCCTGTTCATGGATGGGAAGACTAAACATCATCAAGATGTCTATCCTACCCATACTAATCTACAGATTTAATGCAATCCCAATAAATGTCAACACTATATTTTTTAAGGAACTGGAGAAACTAACCACTAAATATATTTGGAGAGGCAAGAGGCGCCGAATTGCCAAAGATATATTGAAAAAGAAAAATGAAGTTGGAGGTATCACATTACCTGACTTTAAAACATACTACAAAGCTACAGTGATCAAAACTGCATGGTATTGGCACAAGGATAGAACTACTGACCAATGGAACCGGATTGAGAGTTCTGATATAGATCCTCGCATATACAGTCATCTGATATTCGACAAGGCCACGAAGCCCACTCAGTTGGGAGAGAGTGGCCTCTTTAACAAGTGGTGCTTGGAGAACTGGATATCCATATCCAAGAGAATGAGAGAAGAATACCATCTCACACCTTATACAAAAATCAACTCAAGATGGATCAAAGATCTAAATATAAGGGCCAAAACCATAAAAACCTTGGAAGATAATGTAGGGAAGCATCTACAGGACCTTGTAATAGGAAATGGTTTCATGAACTTCACAGCCAAAGCACGAACAGCAAGAAAAAAAATGATAAATGGGATCTCCTCAAAATTAAAAACTTCTGCACCTCTACGGATGTTATGAAGAAAATAAAAAGGCAGCCTACACAATGGGAAAAAATATTGGGCAACCATATATCTGAGAGGAGCCTAATATCCTGCATATATAAAGAAATCCTTCACCTCGAAAATAAAAGGACAAACAACCCATTTAAAAAATGGGCAAGTGACCTGAAAAGACACTTCTCCAAGGAAGAAATACAAATGGGTAAAGAGCACATGAAAAAATGCTCAACATCACTTGCTATCAGGGAAATGCAAATCAAAACTACAATGAGATAGCCATCTTACACCCATTAGAATGGCAGCTATTAAAAAAACAGGAGACACTAAATGTTGGAGAGGATGTGGAGGAATAGGAACCCTCATCCACTGCTGGTGGGACTGCGGTATTGTCCAGCCACTGTGGAGGACAGTTTGGCGGTTCCTCAGAAAACTAGCAATAGATCTTCCGTATGATCCAGCAATTCCACTGCTGGGTTATATACCCAGAAGAACTGAAAACAACAATACAAACAGATATATGTACACCAATGTTCATAGCGGCATTGTTCACCATTGCCAAAAGTTGCAATCAGCCCCTGTGCCCATCAACAGACAAATGGATAAGCAAAATGTGGTACATACATACAATGGAATATTACTCAGCTGTAAGAAGGAACAAAGTGCTAACACATGGAATAACGTGGATGAATCTTGAAGACCTTATGTTGAGTGAAGCAAGCCAGGCATTGAAGGATCAACAGTATATGACCTCACTGATCTGAACTGAGGAAAGTGAGCAGTCTCTGAGAACCATTGTCTGAAAGATAGGTTAACAAAGGAGAGTAAGAGAAGAGCAGGCTTTAAGCCATCACCCACATGGACATAATCTATGGTAAAGGGATAGAGTGTGGTTGCATTTTGGGGGATGGGGCAGATGAGTGGTGGTGTTCCTGGGTTTGGTGGTGCAGCACTGGGGGGTGGGTGGATTAGGAAGTGCTGGTTCAAATCCCCAGGGCATGTAACTGTGAATCTTGACATTCCATGGGTTGGGAGAGGGGGGTATCACGGGCCCTGGGGGGCTGGGGAGAAGGGAACAATCAAGATCTAATTGATTGTTTTGTGGTCATGGGGAAGGTTTTTCATTACCTTACAGTAATGGACACAGGACCTGGTAAATATCATCAAAATTATTAAACTGTATCATCTAAATTGTAAACTATACTGTAAATCCCTGACAATGTTTAGTTGCTATATTTTGCTATCTGCATAACTGTTATAACAATGCTAACAACCAAAAAAAAAAGGGGGGGGTTAATATGGGGTGGGGAAGGGGGGGTGGTTTGGTATCTGGGAGTCTCCGGCACTTCGTGTGTGACTTTGCTGTGACGTAAAACTTCTTTGAAAATTAAATGAAAAATTGGGAGACAATGGGGATTGAGAGGAGGAAGGTGTCATGGCACACCAGACATCCGATAACACAGTGATAAAAAGGAAGGAAATAAGGGAAAAAAGAAAAGAGAAAGGAAAAAAAAGAATATATATATTTTAAAGTCATTTCCTTTGCTTTTTTGCCCATTTTTTGAATGTCCCAATCCACTAATTATATTTTATTTTGTTTTGTTCTTTGTTTCATTATTTGTTTTTTTCCTTCTCTTTTTTTTTTTTTCCCCTGAGTTTCCTTATGTTTGTCTCTTGCATGTAAGCTTATCACACTTGTTTCTTTTTCCTAGTAAGTGTATTTGATTATTTTATGGACTAAATGTTCATGGAGGATTTGGATCACAGAAGGGTTACAATGGGTACTGCGGGGGATTATTGGGGGGGGTGTCTGGGGGGGTTTCGTCGGGATTGGTTCATCTGAATATACATGAAAGTTATACAAAATCATTCAAAGGATTGGGGGATGGGGCATGGTCACGATGGGTGGATAATCACACCATAAATGAGGGAATCTGAATTCCTAGCCTGGAGAGCTCTGCCACAGTCTCCAAGGGAGCAGCAATAGTCCTCTGAGTGTAGGGACAGTGCCTGTCAAAATAGGATGACACACTGATGTGTTTGTTTTTTTATTATTGATGACTACCCTTGTGAGTCTTTGCTCTTGTAAATGAGACTTAGCCTGCAGTTGTGGGGTGCCTAAGGGTTGCCATCTGAGAGCCTCCTTGTTGCTCAAATGTGGTGTCTCTCTAAGCCAAACTCAGCATATGATTGCATTACCTTCCCCCCAATGTGGGACATGACTCCCGGGGATGAGCCTCCCTGGCAACGAGGGATTAATACCAAGTGCCAACTGGCAACACAAGTGGAAAAAGACCTTGAATAAAAGGGGGAAATGGTAAAGACAAATGAGTTCAAGTGGCTAAGAGACTTCAAAGAGAGTCAGGAGGTCATCCCAGAGGCAACTCTTATGCATACCTCAGTAGGAGCTCATAGAACATCTAAGTGCCTATCACCCCACTCAGTGGCGTTCCTGAGAGCTCTGGAGACACCCTGGTCCTACATAAGGGGGCACAGCCCCAGAGACTGATGCCTTATCAGTGGGTTCTATTTTGGAATCTGGGCTCCTGAGAGTGACAGAATTAGACTCAAATAAGTCCTTCCTGCACATGGTTCACCAGTCCCTTCTATTCAAACCTATATGTGATGCTGGAGTTTTTAGGTATACTTCCAGAGACTGGAGCCTCCTGCTTACCCATGTGCCAGCTGTGCATGAAATCTAGGTGGAGCTGCAACTCCTACCGTACAGCTCAATGGACTCATCCAAGTCACCTGGTGAGGAGACAACGATAGGCAATGGCCATCCCAGGGAATGGAGAGGGCCTGCATCTGCAGGCAGGATCATCCCACCCACCATATCCATGGGATATAAGCCCTCTCTCACTTGGAGTTGGAGTGGACATCACCATCCCAGTCCCCTCAGGATTGGGGGAAGAACTATGGACTAGAGTGGACTTGATGGTATTCTCTTGTTTATATATGGTGATTCTAGCAATGCAAGAAATTATAACAATGAGTTGGAGCCAGTGGCCACTTGACACTTTTGGGGTAGGGAGGGGATGAGCAGTTGAAATACAGGGGCTTCTTTGGCAGTTGGAGGTTGTTCTGAGTACTGTTGTGGCAACGGATGTTGGCCATTTTAAATCAGCACACACCACTCAGAACTGAGTGGGAGAGAGTGTGGTCTACAGTGTGAACTGTGGTCTATGGTTGGTGGCAAGGCTCCAGGATGTGTAAGTTCATTGAGGGTGGTGGGCCACACTTGTGGGATATGTTTGTGTGGGATGTGGTGGGAGGTGTGGGAGGTGGGCAACATGGGAATCCCGGCGGGTTCCGTGTAATATTTTGGGTAATCTTAGCACCTCTTAAAATATATGTATATATATATATAAATAACATTTTTGTAAGCAAATACACATATATGCATATATATTTATATATCATTTTGCAAATGTTTGTATGTATTGTGAGAATTTTGATTTTTATACGTAATAAAAAAAAAAATATTTGTGCACCTAACCTAGATGTCACAAAATACATGAGACACACACTGGCAAAACTGTAGAGAGAAAGAAATGTTTCTACAAGAATATTTGGAGACTTCAGCATTCCACTGTCAGAATTAGATACAAAATTTGGCAGAGGATAAATAAAGAAATTGAGAAATTGAATTATATGATAAATGACTATATTAAACAGATATTTATAGAGAATTACACCCCAAAGCAGCTGGATATACATTCTTCTCAAGTGCTCATGTATCATTCTACAGGACATAAGTCAGATCTTTTTGGCAGAGGATAAATAAAGAAATTGAGAAATTGAATTATATGATAAATGACTATATTAAACAGATATTTATAGAGAATTACACCCCAAAGCACCTGGATATACATTCTTCTCAAGTGCTCATGTATCATTCTACAGGACATAAGTCAGATCTTAATAAATTTAAGAAGATTGAAATCATAGAAAACACTTTCTCTGATCATAATGGAAAACGGGAAAATTCACAAATATGTGGAGATTAAACAATACACTCAAATAATAAGTGGATTGAGGAGGACATTACAAGAGAAATCAGTAAATACCTCAAGGCAAATGAAAACAAGAACACAACATACCAAACATACCTCTCAGTGCTGAGAGGGAAATTTATAGACCTCAATACATATATTATAAAAGAAGAAAGAGCTAAAATCAAAGAAACTACACACATGGATGGATTAGAAAATGAACAGCAAATAAATCTCAAAGCAGGCAGAAGGAAAGAAATTATAAAGATTAGGGAGCAGAAATAAATGAAATGGGGAAAACACAATAAAAAAGTCAACGGAAACTGAAGTTGGTTCTTTGAAAAGATAAACAAAATTGATAATTCCTTAATTAGATTAAGAAAGAAAGAAGAGAGAAAATGAAATAAATAAAATAAAAAATGAGAAGGGTGACATTGCCACTGACCCAGCAGAAATAAATGAGATCATAAGAGGATAATATGAATAACTGTATGTCAAAAAACTAGATAACTTTGATGAAATGGACAAATTTCTGTAAATACATGAACAAAACACACTGACCCTAGAAGAAATAGAAGATCTCAACAAACTAATCATGAGTAAAGAAATTAGTCATATTTTCTTTCAACCCCTTAAATTGATTTAGGAGAGTCATGTGATTATCATTGATTAGTTGTCTTAAATCCTATATCTCTTCAGGACATTTAGTTTATTCCTTTGGCTGGGCCATCTCTTCCTGTTACTTAGTATGTCTTGTAATTTTTTGCTGATGTCTAGGCACATGGATACATTGGTGAATCTACTCTGATTGCCAATTTCTCTCTCTTGCCTATTGTTATTGTTTTTTTTCACAGCTCTTCTTTGATATTTGGTTCAACTTATCTAAGTTTTTAAAATTGCCCTGCTTATGTTATCAAAATTGTGCCAGAGACTCACTAATGGGGCACAGATTTTTCCCCAAGGGTGTGGTAAAGAGAGCCCTAAAAGCAGTTTTTGTCTATGCAATTTCCAGATGGGCCAGAAGATGGCATTCTTTGGAACACCTTTTCACAGAGGTGTATCTCTTGGTTTCCCTTTGTTTTGGTCTGGCTGGAACCAAGATTCAAAGTGGGATCTGCTCAGTGAATTCAATGAAGAAAAGTCCCCCAACTCCCCCTCCTTTTACCCTTGTAACAGCTGACAGAAAGAAAGATGGTTTCTCCCCTCTAAGTCAGCTGCAATGAGCCAGGAGTTTTACTACCACTTAATATTTCAGGGGTGGGGAAAGGGAACCCTTCCTAGTGGCCAGGAGGTTTAGTAACTCACAGTTTTTTTGTTTTGGAATCTTTGTCTCTCTGTCCCTCACACTCCTGGGGATTGTGAAGCACTGTCCTGGTCTGTTGACCCCTGAAGCTGATCCCTCAGGCAGCCTTGGGTTTTTCTCCATTGTTTATGTGAGAGAGCTGAGACTTGTTAACCTAATCTGATGTCATCTTCCCACAATCCCCCCAGAATGAGCATTTTTATTAGCCCCAATGTTCATGTCAGTATGTAGCAAACATTGTCACTCAAATGGGGAAAAATGTAAATGAAGGTATAGTCTAGGGAGTGGAAGCACATTTTGAGAAATTGACAAATAAAATATTTTCAGAATTAAAGTAAGGGAAAAATAAAATGAACATTGGATGTTTGGGAGGTAAAAAGAGAAAAATACTCAAAGAGGAAGATGAGGACAAGGACTGCTTTATGTAAGTTTATCTCCAATAAGTATGTTAATATCCCTAAAGTCATAGATAATGACAGATGGATATTTGAATAGAGATTGATAAAAGTGTGGAATGATGAATCTATTTGAGGAATTTTCCTTTGATGTTCTCAATATATTTCATGGAATATTAGTCAACTAAGAACATCTTCAGTTGATATTTCCAAAGACTTGCTCTTTCATTCACCAAGATCCATTTCATATTTCAGCACAGGTTCCTGGAGCTCATCTGACTCTGGCCATGGGGAAATCCTCACTCTTCTCTCCATAGTTCCTCTTCTTGGTCCAACTGGTGAATCACATCTAAATTATATAATTGATACCCTGTTTTTGGTAAGTAGAGATGTGGATTTTGAATCCTACACTGACAATAGTATTTTTAAAAAGATACTTAGTTTACATAAATTTTAAACAAAAGATATAGGGATTCCCATATACCCTACTCCCCACACTTCTCACACCTTCCCACATGAACATCATTCATTAGTGTGGCACAATCATTGCAACTGAAAAATGCATCCTGGGGCTTTGCCATTAAGCATGGGCCATAGTTCACATTGTAGTCTACACTCTCTCCCACACAGTTCTACATGTTGTGTGATGATATAAAATGGCCTGTATCTATCATTGCAATGTCACTCAGGACAATTTCCAAGTCCCAAAAAAGGCCCTGTATTACAATTGTTTTTCTCTCTCCCTCCTCCCAGCGCATCCAGTGGCCACTGGCTCCATAACAATGCTGTAATTTCTTCCATTGCTTGAATCACAATATGTCTAATAGTAGAATATCGTTAAGTCCACTCTAGTCCATAGTTCTTTCCCAATCCCTAGGATTCTGGGGTGGTGAAGTCCACTCCACCTCCAATTTAGAGGAAGCTTATATCCCATGGGTAAGATAGATGGGACTATCTTGCCTGCAGCTGCAGACCCACCCCATTCCCTGGGACAACCATTGTCCATCATCATCTCCCTGCCAGTTGTCCTGGGTGAGCCCAAAGAGCTGTAGAGTAGGTGTTGCAACTCAGCTGATGTTCCAGTCCCAGCTGGCACATGGACAGCCCAAAGACTCGAGTCTCTGAATGTACACCTACAAACTCCAGTGCCAAATATAGGTTTAAATAGAAGGGACAGATGAGCCTTGTGCAGGGAAGATATAATTGAGTCCAACTCTGCCACCTTTAGGAGCACAAACTCAAAAGTAGGGCCCACTGGCAAGGCACCGAACTCTGGAGCTATATGCCCTACTATAGGACCTGGTGTCTGCAGAGCCATCAGGAGTTCCACTATTTGGGATAGTATCCACTTTGACAATCTATGAGATCCTGCCAAGATGTGCATAAGTGTTACCTCTAGATTGACCTCCCTCACTTTGAAGTCTCTTAGCTATATAAACTCATTTGTCTTTACTTTTACCCCCTTTTATTCTAGGTCTTTTTCCAGTTGCTTTACTAGTTCATGCTTAGTAACAATCCTTTGGTGCCAGGGAAGCTCACACTGAGGAGTCATGTCCCAAGCTGGGCTGAAGGAAATGAATTCACATGATGAGTTTGGCTTAGAGAGAGGCCACATTTGAGCAACAAGGAGGCTGCAGGAAGCAACTCTTAGTCACCCCATAACAGTAGTCTTAAGTTTCAATTTCAGGAGCAAAGGCTCATAACCTTAGTCATCAATATCAAGGGCTATCAGTGGATCATCCTCCTTCACTAGTCATTTCCCTTGCACTTAAGGGACTGTTGGTGCTCCCTTACAGAATGTGGCATAGCTCTCCAGGATGGGAGTTCAATATTCTCTCAGTTATTGTGTGAGTCTCCACCCACTGTGACAGTGTCCCATGAACATTTGAACATTTTTACATACCTTATATGTGTGCTCAGGTGAAATTCCTCTCATGGATCCCACATCCCTGACACCTCACACCAATAATCCTTCCCCACCCCAGTTGTAACCTTTCTGTGACCCAAAGCTTTTTCAAAGATGAAGCCATTACAATAGCCAAATACAATTAATAGGAAAGTGAAACAATAATAAGTTTAAATATGAGATAAAATCCATAAAAATTTTTTAAAAACTAAAAATTAAATTAAATTAAAAGATTGGGATATTTTAAAAAATGAATAACATTTAAAAAAAATTTTTTTGACATTTTGCCTTACATCACCACAATATCTGGTGTCCTGTCTGTACTATGGCACCTTCCCCCACTCATTCCCCAGTATCTCACTCATTTTCATTTTGTTTTCAAAGAGGTTTTAGGTCACAGCAAAGTCACACACAGAATAAAGGAGACTCACATATACCCAATATCTTCCCCCTTTCCTCCTCCTATATTAATACATTTTTATGTGTGGATGGTACCTTTGTTATAACTGATATACAAATAGTGAAACATAGCTACTAAACATGGTCAATGGTTTAAACTATGGTTTACATTTTAGATGGTACAATTTAATAATTTTTGATGATATTTACCATGTCTTGTGTCCGTCACTGTAAGATCATGCAGAACATTTCCACTGACCATTAAATACTCCCTGTTCAATCTATTCTATTCCTCCCTTCCCCTCCCCCTAGGGCCCATGGCAACTCCCTGGCTTGACTTGTGGGATGACAAGATTCATAGTTACATGCAACAAGACTGAGGTCTTGAGACATTGGTTGTCTTCCCCTATTAGGAACTGCCCATGCTCTCGAGAGACCCCCACCTATCTATTTCTGGACAAATCAGTCCTCCTGAGGATGGGACTCCAACTCCTTCCCATTCATTATATGGATCTCCACCCACTGATACAACACATTATGACAGAATGATCACTCACACACTCCCCAGAAACCTGATAGTATTTATCATCAACTCCAATTCAGGCTGTGAGGAAGAATAATGTAAACATTGAAGTATAGCAAAGGGAAGCACACTGTGAGCATAGGATATTGACAACCCTTCACTAGCAAAACTCCAGCTCTTCACCTTGTGCCAAAAGATATTAAGGGCCTCTGGCTGTTGGTGCTGATGCCCAAGTTAAAAGACTGCAATATCTTCTGTCTTTTCATGCAAGGAAAATTAGTTTTCTCAGGGTTGAATAGTACTCTTAAAAATATCCCCAATCATAAGCTCACCAGAACAATCTATGTTTTATATGGAAAATCGTATACCTGGTTTTGAATTTTTGTGTTCTAAAACCTTGTAATAGCCCAAGAGCACTATACTTATGTGGAGAATATTTATTCAATTTATTTATCAGTTGAAAATATTCATTGAGTTCTCAGCACTTTTCTGAGTATTAAAAAATGAGTAGCAAGAAATATATGGAACTTTAGTTAGGAAAATTACAAATGAGATGTAAGTAAAAACTGAAGAATCAAATTTCTTTCAGGTACTTGTAAGTGTTGTGAAAGAGCAGAGGGATTAGAGTGATATATGGGGAAGGTTAGTGGCCTATCAGCTTGAATAAATTTTGAAAAGATGATGGCTATATTAGATGGATGTATGAGAGAAGGTGATTTTAGATAGATAGAGAAATAAAATTTTGAGAAACTCAGTGACAGATACCAGATTGATATTCACCAGCTTGACCCATCTAAACTGCTTTCTCTGGGTTGCAGCAAACAAGGCTCGTTCTTTTAGGGTGAAGCTGATAGCTAAATCTTTGACTGTCACTGATTCCTAAAACATTATGGGCATTCTAGTTCTATTCCTACCAATGACCAGAGTATGATGATTGAGATCATGGCACTGAGGAAGATAAGGGCTTTGTACATAGAAATCTCAGACTGTGTTTGGGTTTCCAGTCAGATCAGACTCAGTGCTGATGTGGCACTTCTCTTTCAGATAAACTTACAGAGACAGGCAAACTGTCTACATAAAAATCCACATAATATTACATGAGAGGTGGAGTGCTATAACCTGGAAATTTCCCAAGAAACTGGTAATTATGGCTTCCAGATGGTAATTATAAAATTTGCCCTTGAGCATTCTTAGTTAAAATTATCTTCACCACCAATACTAAGTAAATCCACTGACTCATCATAAGGAAACAACATCCATGATCTGCCACTTTCAAACCATGACTATGATTAAATTATTCCCTTTAATTACTTCTTCTTCCACATCTATGAAATGGTTTAACAAATACAGGTTTTGAAATATCCAAGGAACTAATGTATAAAGTGCTTCCTATAAAAACTTACTAAGTATGTGATAGTTCTATTATTCATTAAAATGGCAGAAAACTTTGAATCAATATACTGTACTCTGCAGAACTGAATAATCTTCATAGACAACCTGGGACCAAAAGATTCTTCCTCTCTCAACTCTGCAAAACTCAGGTGTTCGATAGGAGATATGCGTATAGACACTTTAATAGCACAAGCACAGTAGAACCTCAGGTTGTGGTCCATATAAATAGAACATTTTGTGCTAAAAATTTATATCCAAGGAAAAAATTTGATTCACAGTTATAGAATGTGCATATTTTACCACTATGAAAGAGAAAGACCATCCAGTACATGTATCTTTGTGTCAGATATAGCTGATGTCCTAAGGACTGCAAATCCCTACAAACATCTAAATATTAGAGATTCCTGGAATAAATGATAGTTTCATTGTTGAATTTCCTATAAATAAGAAGTGTTTAACAATTTTTAAAAAGAAAATTAATGAAAAATTTAGTAATCTCTTTATATATAAAGAATATGTCATTTCTCAAGAAAAATTAAGCAACGTATTTTCACTTTACCCATAGACATTTGATCCCATAAGCTGTAAAGCCACATTGCAGCTTGACATTTCCCTCTGCCCAGAATTTCTTCCTACCCCTTTTTTCCCCAAATATAGTGATTCCAATAGCAGTCCCTAATAAATATATGGCACCCTAAGCTCCATCCCAGAGTATCCTTCCTTGAGAATTTAATTAGTGACAATAATTAAAAGAGTCTGTGGAAAAGAGGGCTTATAAGTAGGCAATGAAAACATTCTGTTGTGTTTGAAAATATGATGAAGGATTATAAAATTTCACAGGATTATTTTCTAGTAGCTCCTAGTGATTTAGTATATTTGATAGTTTCCAAATGAGGCCAAGTGAATATTGTTAAGATGCTTAGTTTTAAGAAATGATCTTCCATGTACTATTATATTAGGACTTAATATAATATTAGTCAAGTCAACTTCTGGGTCCTACTCTTATTCAAAGCAGGGAAATTGGCAGAGCCTTGTCCCTTGTCAAGTTAATTTCCTGACAAATTTTGGTTAAAGTTCTCATTAAGCTTTGGTTCATTCTTTCAGTTTTTCCAGTAAATTCAGGTCCTTATAAGATATAAAAATTCCAAGTAATGTCCAATGCTTTTGATATTTCTTGGTGACTGTAGATATAAATGTGCCTCCATTATAACTTTGAGTAGAGTTTGGTAGCCCAAGCCTTGGAATAGTCTCCTTTAAAAGGAGCCTTTACTTCTGAAGCCGTTCAGTTTGCCATGAGAAGACTTCAACCTGGCTGGAGAAGGTGTCTACAGATGCTAATAGGTATTTATAGTTTCCTTGGGCCCTAGCCATTACTGTAAAATCTAGTTGCCAATCCTCTCCTGAACTGAGGCCTCAGTATTGTACTTCCTTGTCAAGCACTGAAGCACTGTTTTGGGATTGACTTTGTCACATATTACACAATCTCAATTCACCTTTTGAATACCCCTTCTCATATCTGGCCATATGATAAATTTGTGCAACTAGTGGTACACAGTTTCTCAGCCATATGTGCTCTGATGTAAATGTGATATGATTGGCTCAATTAGACTTTCAGGCTTAAGTACAAAATCTGCTTCATTATTGAGCCACCCAGTTGAATTTTGATTAGTAAATTCCCATTCTTTTGCTCCGGCTAGGTCCCTTGATGCCTACTCAGGGGATTTAAAGGGTTGAGATTAATTGTTATGGAAGAAGTTAGAATTAGTGATGATTTTTACATTTTAGTGGCTTGCTTAGCTGCTAGGTCAGCTTGGTTATTTCCGAAGCCATAGGTGTATTTCCTTTTTAGTGCCCTGGACAATGAAGAACAGCTACTTCTTTAGGTAACATAATTATTTCTAATAAGGTGATTATGATGTCAGAGTGTTTAATGTCTTGCTTCCTTAACTTAAAAGACACTTCTCCTTCCAAATAGTTCCATGTGTGTACACCAAAATAAGGCTTACTTAGAGTCAGTGTAAATGTTCGCTCTCTTTCCATTGCCAAGATGTAAACCCCTAGTAAGTGCAATGAGTTCAGCAGGATGTATGGATGTACTTAGGGGAAGAGCTTCAGCTTCCAGTGTTTTCTGTAAAGTAAAAATACAATACCCTGCTTTCTGGTGCCTCTTGTTCATAAAACTGCTTCCATCAGTAAACATTCCCAGGTCTCTGTCCTTTAAGAGCACATCTAGGAGGTCAGGTCTGCCAGAATAATCTTCATTATTGACATGTATGCAGCCATGTTTGGGTTCCTCCCAGTTGCTGTTGGGTAGAAGAGCTCCTGGGTTTAAGGAAGAAATAACCTTGAGTTTCACATTGGGATTATCAAAGGACAATGGTACTTAGTGAAGTGTCCTCCTGTAAACCAATACCCCCGTTTTTTTTCTAGGAGAGATAATACATAGTGGGGTATAAATAGAGTTGTAGGTTGGTCTAGGGTACATATTTCTGCATCCTGTAGAAGACCACATGTTGTGGTTACTGTTATCAGGCAAATTGGCCACACTTGGGCTACAGGATCCAAATGTTTGGAGAAGTAAGGAACTGAACTTTTGGAGTTACCATGGATTTGCATTAGGACTCCTAAACCTATGCCTTGTTGCTCATGAAAAAATAGGAAGAAAGTTTTTGAGGGTCAGGTAAGTCTCAGGCAGGTTCTGTTGGCAGATTTTTTGATAGGGAGGAAGGTTATTTGGCATTCTGGTGTGGCATTGTAAAGGTTCTTTTACTTCCCCTTTCAAGGCTGTATATAAAGGTTTACCTATCAGTCCAAAACCAGGAATCCATAGACAGAAGAAGCCAGCCAGTTCCCCCAAACCCTGCAGCTACTATTGTTTGTTGTTGTTGTTGTTTTTCATTTTTTTTTGGTGGTAATGTCAGCTACTCTCGTTAAAGCCTCTCTTCAGTTGGGTACTAGATTTCTTTGTCCTTTTGACTATTCAGATCTTAAATATTTTACAGTTGGTTGTGAAATTTGAGCTTTTTTTTAGACACTTTATAACTTTGGTCTGCCAGGATATTTAAGGTCAGGATTGTATTATGATTTGAAGCTTCCTTGGATTTACTTACAAGTAAGATATTGTCTACACATTTCAAAAACAATACATTTTATAGGTGTTCTCTTAAGCCTTTGGCTAAAATCTCCCCAAATACTGTAGGGACATTTTAAAAGACCCTGGGGAAGCACGGTCCAATAATATATTTGCTTCATATTAGTTCAGGGATCTTCCTACTCAAAAGCAAATAATTTCTGAGATTCAGGGCTTAATCACATACAATAAAAACATCTTTTAAATCTAGCACAGTAAACCGACGGAATTCCCCAGACATGCCTCTGGCACCAATGGATGAATGCATTCCACTATTTTATTGATAGTTCTTATGTCTTGTACAAATTGATATTCCTTTTTTCCTTTGATTTTAGGATGGGTAGGAAAAGAGTGCTGTATGGAGATTGACATGGTAGAATTAAGTGATACTTAAGAAGAGTCTATTAATGGGCCTATGTGCCCCTGAGCTTCCTTTTTAAGGGATACTAAGATTAGGAAAGCCTGGATTGAGTTGAATTTTTACCAGAATAGGTAAAATGCTTTGCATGAGCACCCCTTTGGCTGACTAATATAGTTATTCTAGCAACTCTTGTGGCAATTTAGCATTTTATATGAATTCCAAAACTAGATATTGGATTGTTTTTGTAAACTAGTCTGTTCCTCTGGGCATATTAGATTATATTAAATTCAGAGATTTCACTTTTAATTGATTAAATTATGAATAAGGCTTTGATTTGGCAACATCAGTAGGATGTTGAGTCCCTGCCTCCCTGGTGGGCAGGGAATCACAGAAAATGACATGGCAGGCATAGAGTTGGATTTTTGGATGCTGGAGCCCTGGAAGGAGAGCCAAGCCACTCACCTGAAGAGACCAGAGCCCTGAACAGATGAAAAAGCCTGAAAAGAAATGTGTCCTGGGGAGAAAGACAAGCCTTATCCTCACCTACAACTGAGAACAGAAGGAGCTACAGCTATGGAGCCCTAGGAGGAAGATGAAGACTGAACCCTCACGGAGACCAGCAGCCATTTTGCTCCAACAAGTAGCAACAGACTTTGGTGAGGGAAGTAACTTACACTTTATGGCCTTGTGACTGTAAGCTTCTACCCAAAAAAAATACCCTTTATAAAAGCCAGCAGAGTTTGGGTACTTTGCATCAGCACCCCTTTGGCTGACTAATACAGCTATTCTTGCATACTATCTGCCCATAAAACTGTCCTTACCTTTGCAATGATATCTTCAAGCACTTAAGAAGGACCTTCTTCCTATAGGATAGATTGGAGGGCACAAGCCTGGTCTGGGGAAACCTCAATGTTCAAAATATCTGCTGAAAGGGTCACTTGTGGATTTAATTTGATTAGTAGGTCTCATCCAAGTAAAAGCATAGGGCATTCAGACATATATAGAAAGCTATACTTTGAGTATTCCCACAAAGGAGGTCCCAGGTTCAATTCCCAGTGCCTCCTAAGGAAAACAGAAACAAACAACAAGCAAAAACAAACATAAAAACCAAGTCATAGAACTGGTGCAGCTCAGTGGTTGAGTGCTGACTTCCCTCATATGAGATCCCAGGTTCATTTCCCAGCTCCCAATACCTAAAAAAATATAAAAAAGGAATATTACTAGAGGTAAAGAGGGAGATTTCATAATGAAAAAAGGATCAATTCAAAAGTAAGATATAAAAACCATAGTTTGTATGCATCTAAAATAGCTTGAATACACATAAAGGAAAAGTACATGTATTCATTTAGACTATTATCTTTACAAAAAGTTCCCTATTCCATTTCTAACTTTTATTTGGAATGACTAAATGTAACAGTCACTATCCTTATCTGATAATTGTTGGTGGCCTTCCAATTATTATTATTATTTTTAAAATTAATTTATTTTTTATTGTGGGTAAAAATCAAAATTTTCACAATACATACCAATATTTGTAAAATGATATATAAATATAAATGCATATATGTGCATTTGATTACAAAAATGTTATTTATATATATATAAATATATTTTAAGAGGTGCTTGGTAACCTAAAATATTACACGGAACCTACTGGGATTCCCATGCTCCCCACCTCCCACACCTCCCACCATATCCCACACAAACATCTCCCACAAGTGGGGCCCATCACCCTCAATGGACTTACACATCCTGGGACCTTGCCATCAACCATAGACCACAGTTCACATCATAGACCACTCTCTCTCCCACACAGTTCTGAATGGTGTGTGCTGATTTAAAATGGCCTACATCTGTTGCCACAATGGCACTCAGGACAACCTCCGAATCCTGAAAAAGTCCCTGTATTTCAAGTGCACATCTCCTCCCCACCCCGAAAGCATCCAGTGACCACCAGCTCCACCTCACTGTTATAATTTCTACCATTGCTAGAATCACCATATGTGTACAACAGAATACCATCAAGTCCACTCTAGTCCATAGTTCTTCCCCCAATCCTGAGGGGACTGGGATGGTGATGTCCACTACACCTCCAAGTGAGAGAGGGCTTATATCCCATGGATATGGTGGGTGGGATGATCCTGCCTGCAGATGCAGGCCCTCTCCATTCCCTGGGATGGCTGTTGCCCATTGTTGTCTCCTCGCCAGGTGACTTGGATGAGTCCATTGAGCTGTAGGGTAAGAGTTGCAGCTCCACCGAGATTCCACGCACACCTAGCACATAGGTAGGTCAGAGGCTCCAGTCTCTGGAAGTATACCTAAAAACTCCAGCATCACATATAGGTTTGAATAGAAGGGACTGATGAACCATGTGCAGGGAGGACTTATGTGAGTCCAATTCTGTCACTCTCAGGAGCACAGATTCCAAAATAGAGCCCACTGATAAGGCATCAGTCTCTGGGGCTATTCCCCCTTATATAGGACCTGGGTGTCTCCAGATCTCTCAGGAGCCCCTCTGTGTGGGGTGATAGGTGGCCTTCCAATTATTATCCACCAGTAATATTTCTGATATTTTCTCTCCCACATATTTGTTTTTTCTCTATAACTTTCTTTCATTATATTCTTCCAGCCTCTTTTCCCAGCCCACAACCTTGCCAACTTATTTTTCCCCTCCTTATCTATTCTCTGCACTATTCATAGCCCTGGTAACTCATACATCAATTCTTAGTAATAGCCAAGGAAATTCCTTATGTGAGATTATTTAAAATACTTACACATAGCAAGATTTAGATGCTATTAATAAGAAATTGAGATGACATTTTAACCAAGGGTTACAGGAATTTTGCCTATAATATATCATTTCTTATCCCTAAGTCCCCAAAAGAAATACAGTCCCAGGAAAAGATTAGTAATTTTTTTGGAGAAGTGGAGACTTCTGTTCCAATCCCAAACCTCATATGGTATGCTTTAAGAAGTTGTGAATTTACAAAAGAATTATGCATAAAAGCATACATACAGGATTACCATACACACACCAACCTCTTGCCTTTTTGTGTAACACTTGTTAAAATGATGAAAAAATATCATCAGAATATTACTGCTAAATACATATCATATCTTATATTTGGTGTATTTTCCCCATAAACCATCCTATTATTAATACCATGTATTAATATTTTACAGTTAATACTGTAAGAAAATATTCTCATATTTGTACTGTTAACCACAATCCATCATCTACCACAGGGTTTATTGTGTTATGTAGCCCCATGAATTATACTGTCCATCCAAAGTGTACACTCAGTGGATCTCAGTTTTATCACAGAGTTGTGCTGCCATCACCTAAATTTTAGAACATTTCCCTTACTCTAAAATGAAAAATCCCATACCCACTCCCACATTGTTGACCTTCAGCATTAATATAAGTCCTCCTTTGTCATTGATGCAAAAATATTACAATATTACTAACTACAGTCTATAAGTTCCATTAGTTGTATTTTCCCATATATCCTCATTTTCTTAACACCCTGTGATTCAGCTTACATTTGCTCTAGTTCATAGAACATTCTTGTATTTGTACTAAACACTATCCTCATCCACCACTAAGTTCATTGTTATACAGTCCCTAGATTAACCTCTAGCATTCTTCTATTGACATTTACATCCCTAGAATACTTCTTTCAGCTACAATCACATTTATCAATCAGCAGTGTTAGTTATACTCACTATAATGTGTTACTATCAACTCTATTTCCACACATTTACAATTAATCTTATTAAAAATTCTACCTACATTAAGTACCAGCTCCCCCTTCTCAATACTCATTCTATCTTCTAGTAACCTATAATCTAGAATTTAGCAACATGGGTTTAATAATCGTATTTAGTTCATGTTAGTGAGACCATACAGAAGTTGTCCTTTTGTGTCTGGCTTATTTCACTCAACATAATATCTTCAAAGTCCACCCATGTTGTCATAAACATCCTGTTTTAATTTCTTCTTAAGATGAATAGTATTCTATCATGTGTATATGCCACATTTTGTTTATCCTTTCATTGGGTGATGGACACTTGAGCTGTTTTAGTCTTTTGGCAATTGTGAATAATGTTGCTATAAATATCAGTGTGCAAATGTAAGTTTGAATCCTAGCTTTCAGTTCTTATGAATATAATACCAGAAGTGTTATTGCTGGATCATACAGCCAATCTATATTAAGCTTCCAGAGGAACCACCAAACTGCCTTCCAAAGAGTCTTCACCATTTTACATCCCACCAATTATAAAAGTGTTCTTATTTCTCCACATCCTCTCCAGCACTTGTAGTTTTCTGTTTATTTTTAATAATGGCCATATAATAAAATGTGAAATGATATCTCCATGTAGTTTGGATCTGTATTTCCCTAATAGCTGTTGCTATTGAACATCATTTCCTGGTTCATACACAAGGAAATTTTAGCAACCTATACATTTTTCTTTCCTGGGCTGAATCTGGGGCTCATTGGGCAGCCCTGCAGTATTCCAAGCCCTTGCAGATCTGTGAACCCTCTTTCTCTTTTATGCCTTTTTAACAAGACCTTAATCTTTGTGACTATTCTCACTGACCTGGTTTTGTGATAATCAGGGTAGCCTAAACATTTGCTATATTAGAAACCATGCATGTGTCCCCAGACCTAGTTTTTCTCTCTAAGTCTGCTGTTTAGAATGCTGGTAATAAACTAAGCCTGATTTATTACATGACAATCCTGTATGGGAAAAACTGTAACTTTGGGTATCTTTGGTCAACCTTAAGAGATATAGCAGGGGGACAGATGTGGCTCGGGTGGATGGGCATCCATCTCCCATATGGAGGGACCTGGGTTTGATCCCCAGGACCTCCAGTAAAAATAAAAAAAGAAAAATAGAGAAGGTGCATGGGCCAGTAGTCCCCATGAATGGGTGTGCTGCCAGGACCCACATGAGAGTGAGCCATCAGGCCCCACAAGCAGGCGAGCTACCAGAAACCACAAGTAGGTGCATTGCCAGGCCCCTCAGGCAGGTGAGCTGCAGTCCCCACCCACAGGTGTGCCATCAGTCCCCACAAGTGGATGTGCTATCAGGCCCCACCCACAGGTGAGCCATTAGGCCCCATGAGTGGGTGAGCTACCAGGCCCTGTGCATGGGTGAGATGTCAGGCCCTGTGAGCCACACACAAGATGATGATATAACAGGAGAGTGACACAGGGGAGAGCCAATATGAAATGCACCAAGAAACCAGGAACTAAGGTGGCACAGTTGGTAGTATGCCTCTCTCCCACATCAGAGATTCTGAGGATCGAATCCCAGAGAGGACAGGGGGAGAGGGATGAGAAGAGAGGGCAGGAAACAGAAACAGAGAGTTGCCCAGTGAATGGACACGGAAACAGCAAAAATGGGGGGGGGGAGGTAAAAATGGATAAAAGTAAATAAATAAATAATTTTATTTATAAATAAATCCTTAAAAATTGTATAGGGGAGGAAATATTACTATAAGTATTACTATAGTTAGTCATAATACATTGAAGATGCTCTTTCATGATTTGTTAACAAATGTTTCACAACAATGTGGAGTGTTTGTGGGGGTTGATGTGTGGGAGCCCTGTATGATGTTATGCATGTGTGTTTTGTAAGTTCACGATATTTACTGAACATTTATAGTTTATGTATGTTCATATATGAATGATATACTTCAATAAATTGTTTTTTAAAAAAACAAGACCTTAATCTTTTATATACAGGAACAATCTTCTGCCCCACAATATTGGCAGTCTTTCTCTAGGGATCCCATCCATTTCTGCTGTGTCTGTCCCCTGCTTTGGTAAAACACTTTTCCCTGAGGGTGGGCTGGCCTTGCACCCTCCATTGTCTTTCCTCAGTGGTTCTTTGTGTTTCCTTTAAGGCCCTTCTGGCACAGCTTCCCCTTGCTTGGCTTCTAAACTTTTGGCCACCTCAGTCAAAAAGGCTTATGGTATGCTGCTGATTCCACCCCAAAGTAGTACAAATTGTGGTGGGTCTTTTCTAACACTTCCATCTCTACTGTCCCTGAGAACAGTAAAAAGGATATAGGCATCTTCTCCTATATCCTTGATTCATAATTATCTCTAATGCCGTCCAAGGCAGGAACATCTCATCCATATTTTGACCAGGAGAGGGATGATGCAGCCACATGTCTCATCTTTACCTGAAGGACAGTTATGTCTTCAAGATCAGTCTTCCAGGGGATTTTACATTTGAGAGCATCCCCCACAGTTGGGAACATCACTCTCATGTTCCTAGCCTCCCAGACTAAAAGATAATAAGAGATGAGTTTGTCTGTCTCTGTCCTGTTGGTTGTCCTTCTCCATGGAGGCAAAAATACATTGTAGCAGATGGTTTGCTTCCCCAACAGAGTCAGTAGTGCCCTTTCATTGCAGATACCCTAACCAAGCCCCATGCAGCTCTCCTGTTTTTTGCCTATATCTGTCTTTTCACTAATGTATTTCATTTTCAGGAAAATAACTTATTTCAACAGTTTCATTTTAATCAAAGGCAGGGTGGTTCTGTGTTGAATAAGTCTAATTTTGTTCTTGAAAACAGCCCTGAGTCAGTAGAGCTCCTTGCACAGGGTCCCAAACTCCCCTTGGGAGTCATATGAAACCCTTGAGGACATCATGGGGTTCGGCAGATGGCATGGGAGTGGGCAGGTGGCCAGAAACCAGGGTATAATTTTCCTACTCTTCCTAGGACCCACCTCCTTCCTATTTGCCCCCATCCATGTCACCATTTTGACACGGTTCACATGGAGAGTGCTCACATCTCACTTGTACTCATGAAGCTAGAGGAAGGCCAGCACCCCAGTCAGCCTATTACCCTTCAGGGAGCTGTGCTATGAGAGGATGACTGAACTGATGTGTCCTTATGCCTCCACCATGCCACAGAGTGCTTTGTTGGCATACAAACTTTGGTGCAAGACACCTATTACCACCTATAAGTAAGAGGTCTCAGCAAATGGAAGATAGCAGAAAGTCCATTCAGGTGACACCAAGGAAACATATGACTTACACAGGCACATAAGAGAACATTTACTCAGAAAGAGAAGAGACAAAGCAAGGTCAAATTTACTAGTGAGATTCGACCCCTTATGACCAGTGAGACCCACTCCATGGCCTGTGGAAGGAGATGGTCCACATTTACCACTCTCATGTACTGTAGGTGAGGGACCTGGCTCCCTTTCCATCAGGAACAGATGTAACCACAGGGTTTAGCCATTGGCTATGGCCAAGCAGTCCCCAGTGAATGTTTATACAATGCTTTGGATGAAAGGGAAAGGAATGTTCCAGCAGGCCCCCATCCGATAGGGGATGTCTTTTATCTCCAGGCCCTCCTGAAAAAAAGTGAAGCCATATTTATCAGGCTACCACATCTACTCTTAAGCACCGGGTTTATTTGTGGGTCACAGGGAAGGGTGACAGGCCTCACTCTGACTGTCCCTTTCCCCATTAGGTTTTGCTTTCCATATAATCTGAACCTGTAACAAGTTCATTCTATTTCTGTTAACTGATGGTTTTTATTGAGGTAAAAGAGCATATGTGTGAGGCAAATTCTATTAGAGAGATGGGTGTTTTAACTATTCCTTCAGTCTGATATTTATTCCTATAACCTCCAACTTAAGTCTAAATGAATTCTTATTTAGGCACTAGAAGAAATTTTGTTAGAAATGAAAGACCATGTAATCTAACTGTAGTTAAATCTCATTCATGTTGATGGCAGAATTCATTTCCTTGTGATTGCTGGACTGTGACATCTTTTTCTTTGTTGGATGTCTGCTGAGGGCCATCCCCAGCTTCTAAAAGTCAATCATATTCCCTGGCTTATGGTGCCTTCCACCTTCTTCAAAGCCAGCAACTGGGTCAAGGCCATCTCACTCTTCAAATCTCTCCTCCTACTTATCTCATTTCTCAGCCAGAAAATTTTCTAAACTTTAAGAACCCATGTGATATGATTTGGCCCACAGAGAAAATTTAGATAATCCAGATAAATCTCCTCATCTCACACTCTGTACCTTTACTTACATCTGAAAACTTCCTTTTGCCAATAAAGGTAATATAGTCACAGGTGGTAAGGATTGGGGCATTGACACATTTGGGGGGCAAATCTATTATTCACCAAACTAAAATCTTCATGCTGGTATACAATTATCTTTAGAACTGAGTATTCTTTGAACTCTAATCATATTGAATTGAAAATATGTAGATTTACTGTTCTGAATCCTTTTGAAGAAAGATAAATTTAATGCCTCATGATAAGCT
The DNA here is from genome assembly GCA_026826555.1 of Tolypeutes matacus. Taxonomy (NCBI): domain Eukaryota; kingdom Metazoa; phylum Chordata; class Mammalia; order Cingulata; family Chlamyphoridae; genus Tolypeutes; species Tolypeutes matacus. Next base: position 1,825,760 of record JAKSZT010053802.1, on the reverse strand, counting down.
TTAACTGCTAAAATATTTGTATAACCTCTTAGATTTACTTAACTGCTAAAGTTGGTAATATATCACTTCCTATGCGGTATTAATGACAAATAGCTCACTAAATTTTTACTATATTGTTGGGAAGCATAATGTCATTTTATAAATCATACATATTTTTGAAATAAGTCTCATTTGGCAATACTTTTGCAAAGATTTGCTAAAAATGAAAATCAACCCTTATCCAATGGGAAGGTGAGTATAAGGAATATTAGTAGAAACATCACTTGATTATTTATATGCAATATGCCAAAAATATCTCTTTATAAATTCAAATGAAAATGTTTCCTATAACTTTAGAATATCATAGATATATTTAATTGGTTTGTCTTTTCTTGCCCAGGCTGTTTTCCTCTTGTCTCTTGGCCTCTTGGCATGCATGAACCTGGCCTCATTTCTTGTTCACTGAACTTGTCCCAGTCATAATGCCCTCAAATGGACTCACCCTGCCAGCCCTGTCCACTCTTTCCTGGCACTTTCCCCCAACACTTGTCTCAGTTCATCCCAGGCAGCTTGATTTGTCCCCTCAGCCACCAGTTTCACTAATTTCCTCCTCAGTTCACCTCCTGTGGATTGTTCCCTCTTCTATGGTCTTAACCCCACTTCTAGGCCCTCACTCATGTCACCTCTATCAGTTCCCCATCTCCCCTATTAATTTCCTTGACCTCCCAGACACTGACCTTTCTGCTTCTGTCTCACTCAGCCCATATGCCCGACAGCCACTGGTTTTTCCCAACTCCACCATGGGCCTCTGAAACACCACCACCACCTCAAAGATGTAAGGAAGCCACTATCCAATCAAGTTCCCTGCATGGGGCCACACATCAGGTTGTTTATTTGACACATAGGGGGAAATGCCAGCCTCTGGGAACCCTCAAGCACATTGTGAGCTGGTAAATGACAGTTATGATAAATCAATCCTTCTGCCCCCATAAACACTAAAACCTATTGTAAGAACCTGGAGGGAGAAGAGTCAGTTAACAGACTTTGTTAAAGCATCTCCTTGCCTGAACCCAGAATTGCACATGCACAGAAGAGATTCAAACACATATGACCAAAGACAGGAAAACAGAAGGTAAACCTGAGCAATCTTTGAAAGTATTGGAGAGAGAAATGAAGTAGAGAATATAGAGGGTCATGCAGCTGGATTGGAGGAGGTATTAGCACAGTAAATTACTTTCTGTAAAGTATTTGACCTCAAGTAAAAGGCAGTAAGTCTTCAGTGTGCCTAGTAGGAAAAAGAGCTCAAGTGCAAAAATGGAATCCAAATACAATGCTGTTTCCACAGCATCCCCAAATCATCCATAACACCAAAGGCATAGTGGTCATTAGTAAAACATTTACACACTGCCTCCTTTATTAAATTCAAGCTCTTAAAAGAGTGGTAGTTTCACAATTTTGGCTGACATGGATTTATCTAGAGTTTAGTCTCCATAATAGTGTTTAATTTTTGCCCTTTATCGCATGGTATTGACATAGTAATTGTAAAATAATATTGTATTTTGAAGAAATTATAGAAGTTACAGGTCTTATATAAAAATTGCAGTAACAGTATAAAGAACTCCTGATCCCCTCACTCAGATTCCCCAATGGTTATAGTTTCAACACATTTGTCCCTTAACACAAAACACTGCAGTGCAGGTTTCCTCAAAACAGGAATACTCCCCTAGGTAACCAAACAGAGGTAAATCAGGAAAAAAACATAGTTTCTATATTGTGATCCAACCCATGGATCCTCTTCAAATTTTACCAATTGTCCCTATAGTGGGAAGTTGTTTCTCTGTCCATTTCAGTCTATGCTCCTTCAAATTGGAACTGTTCCTGAGATATTCCTTCATGTCTGTATTAGTCAGGCAAAGGGGTGCTAATGCAAAATTCCAGAAATGGGTTGGCCATTATAAAGGGTATTTATTTGGAGGAGAAGTCCACAATTACCAGGCCACAAAGCATAAGCTTCTTCCCTAAACAAAATCCATTGCCACATGTTGGAGCAAGGTAGCTGCCGAAATTTGCCAGGGTTCAGGCTTCTTGGGTTCCTCTCTTCCTGGGGCTGCATTTCTCTCTTGGCTTAGCTCCTCTGTTTCCTCCACCATGTCAGCTGTAGACTATCAAGTAAACATCTGGCTTCTCTTTTAATGAGCATCCTCTCCATCATCAAAACTCCAACATCAAAAGCCACAACTCAAATACTGCTCCCTCTGTCCCTTGCCTTGCCTTTTATATTTGATTTTCCCACCCACCAAGGGGTGGTGCTCAATGCCCTAATGACATGGCCCAGTCAATGCCTTATTCATAAATTAATCATGCCCAGATTAGCATATCAGTTTACAAGCATAATCTAATATAGATTTTTGGAATTCATAATTACATCAAATTGCCAAATGGCTACAATGTCCTTGACAGATTTGGCAAAACTCAATGACTCCAACCTTGGTCTGCCCATTGCCTCCTCCTGAGCCCACCCAGGCCTGCATTTCAGCAGAACACACCAGCCTGATGCTGTCTTCTCCTCAGGGCAGCCCATCAGGAGCGATATGAAATCCACCCACCCCAACCCTGTTCATATCAGTTTGATAATGGGGTGAAATTTCTCCAGGATTCTCAAAATACACACATACAAATACTTTTCCCATAACAATGAAATGGAATTTAGGGGATAAATCCTAAGAACATTGGTATCATGGTTGCCATCCAACTTTATAGAGCACTGAAAAAATCTAACTAATCAATATTACTGTGCTATAATCTCTCAAAATACACACCTTGCCTTTAGAAAACATAAAAATACATAAATATTCTAAAAATTAGAAGTTATGTGAAATGGAAAATCTACCTGATTAGCCATCAAATATAAGTTTTCTTCTTATTCTCTAATTTGCCATTTTTCCCCTTAATCATTCACAAATCTCTCCTTGTCCATTGAGGAAATAAAAATGATAAAGAAAGAAAATGCCCATATTTGCTGAAACTCAGATTGCATATTTTGTATTGAGAGTTTAATTAATGTAATTATTCTGATTAACATAGAAAATTTTGTTTTGTATTTTAAAGACACCATGACATCATGCTAAATATCTTCCAATTTATCTTGAATGGATATTCTAGGGCTTGCTTTCACAGTTGCTGCATTCTCCCTACCAAACCAATCCTAAGACATCCTTTAATTGAATTTATATCAGATGAAAATCCATAAAATGATATGCTTTTATGTCAGGAAGAAAAAAATATTTAAGTCATAGACAAAGATTTAATTGCTAAAAACACAATAAGGAGATTGGAAAACAGTGCTCAGAATGGATTGCTGAGAATCAGTTCTTTAGTAAGGAGTAATTTGCCTAGATCTGTATTATGCTTTGTCCTGGACTTCACTTGGTCATGCAGGAATAGTCAATATCAAGATCTTCTTCAGATAAATCAGAACTTAGTGATGTGTATAGGAGTGAGGTCTTATCTTGAGATTTGTGACATGGAGCCCACACAGGGTTAGACCCAGCTGACAAGAGAAGGCCTGTTTAGGTGCAGATATAATCAGGAAATCTCCGGGCAGAAACAAATCTACAGCATCATGCAGGCCACAAGTACATCAACTTATAGTGATTCCATAAACTTGCATTAATAATCTCCAAAGAATTAAAAATTGAAGGTGATCCATGAAGAAATTCAGCCACCTGACCAGGCTAAATGTCACATTACAACAATTCACAATATCTCTTAGGCTGTCAGGGACTTTTCTTTGGGATTCAATTTTCCAACACACACACACACACACACACACACAGCTTTGAAATTTGTTGTCAAGAACTAATTGAGTAGGAGAAAAATTTAAATTTTTAATATAGAATTGATATTTGTCTTCTAAATAGAGAACAGTTTATCACCCAGAGAACATCTGCTACATAGTTGAAACTAAAATCTTGTCAATTTCTTCCCTTTTCTGAAGGTAACACTAATTTGCTCATAAACCTGTGAAGGAGTTGTGGGTATTGTAATAACAGGGCCCACTAAGTAGTGGATAAGATGAGGCCCATCATTTTCTGAGTTGACCACACAAGGACCAGTATTGGAACCAAATTTATGTCATTCACACATTTCAACTTCAGAAAGCTCCAGATCTCACCCAAGTTATAGTGGAAAATTTCAGAATTTTTGGAGGCCCTTTTTTTGTCATTTGGGATGTTTTGTCTGTGTGTAAATACAGTGAGAAGTGTTGAAGGATACCAGGAGTAGAAAAACCTGGTCCCCATTGTCATCTGAGGTCACAAGTCTAGGTGGCAGGGATGATCTCAGATTCACACTGATAAATATAATATACCACAAAAGATGCAGGGTGCCTTATTTGAATATATTATTGTTCTTTAAGTATTATTTATTCACTTTTCATAATAGGCAATATTGCACATGTGATGGGAAGTTGATGAAATAATTGATTTCGTCAGGGTTCCCTGCCCTCCCACCATTCACCCACAGCCTCTGCTGTGATGTAAAGGAAGAGGAGATGTGCATCTCCCAATCAGGGGATCCTACCATGGCTGCTATTTAGTCAGCTTGGACTCTTTGCTCTTCAATAAACACATTTTGCAGAGTTGATTCCACCTATCCTGTATTGTTTAATCGCCACCAGTGGTATGGAAGGTGAATGAGTTTTGGACAATAAGTGCCAGAGAGAGGACATCAAGAATTTCTCCAGAATCCTCAGTGATTTTACATTTATTGCTGCTTCCAGGTGGCTGATATGAGAATTTCCTATTCTCTTCCCTCATCCCACCCAGTATTTTCTCAGTGGTATTCTTGTGATGTGATTATGCAAAGGTAATTCTTACTTATTTATATTCCAGACTGAGTTCCTCCTTCCAAAGAAATCTTCCACATCAAACTTCTATTAAGGCATGCAACGTTTTTTTAAAAAGATTTATTTTATTTACTTTATTTTTCTTTATTCATCTCCCCTCCCCTAAATGGTTCACTCGTCTGTCTGCTCATTGTTTGTTTGTCTTCTCCAGGAGGTACCAGGAACCAAACCCAGGACCTCCCACATGAGAAGCAAGTGCCTAATGAACTGAGCTACATCTGCTCCACACAGGATGCAGGATCTGTTGGCTCCTGGCCTCAGCCCATTGTGGTAGGGGTTATCTAGCTCACTGCAGTGAGAGGTGGCATTCTTACCTCACTCTGGCAGGAGGCAGCTTTCTAGCTTGTTGTGGAGGGAGGTGGTGTCTACTCATGTTCTTTGAGGAGGTTGCTGGACCTGAACCTGGGACCTCCCATGTGGCAGGCATGCACCCATGTGGTTGAGCCACATCTGCTCCCTTAGCATGCAAAAGCATTAATATTTTCAGACATTAATGTCATAATTAAAGATTCAGAAGTATCATTTATGAGGATAAAACATGAAAGCTATCATAACTAATTGCAGATTTCATGGAAATCTTTCTATATTTAGTTGTACTTCCCTTCCTTGTCCAATCCATGGATTATACTTGAAACTAGGGGGCTTTATTATGATTTTATGTCTTGCTATCATTATTAAATTAAAACATGGTTAGGGATTAGTTTAAATAAGATCTCAATGTCAGCTGCCTCTTTTAAAAGTCTCACAAAACAAAATATTTTCTGACAGGCAGGACTTGAAAGAAATTGTACTTATTATTGTTATATTTTCATTTATAAGATAACACCAGAAATTTATTTCATTAAAAGGAATTTCATATATCAGTTAAGTATTTATTAATGCACAGCAATCTTGTGAAACAGAAACCATACCAAGAAATAAATTCATTATAAAGTTTTTGGGCTTGGTTATCTTAACAGTAAATTAATATATTAATCATAGGGGGTTATGTGTTTAAAAACTATGTCAAAACCATTATAACTGTGGATTTCTCATTAAATTCTTTCTAAGTAAAATGGCTGACCAAATACAAAATATTAACAGAGTAAGGGGTTTTATTGTTCTTGTTATTAGTTTGGAAATTTTAAAGATGGAGAGGTCCATTGTTAAATTGAAACAATTCATAGATACTTCCTTGACTATCTGTTTTAGAATTTCCTCTATGGGTTTATTATATCCATTAATAAAATAATACCAGTTGTTTGTTTCATTAAAAGGTACATCAAACCTCCATAACTGGCTTTCCCCTTCTCAGAAATCCCTTTAAACAAAATATCTGCCAAGAATTAAAAGCATCTTAAAGTTGTTTGTCATTGCTGGTATCACCCTTATCACTGACACTGATGTACTTGATGTGGTCCCATGGCCATGAAGTAGTGCAGACACCTTGTAACTTAGTGCCCAATAGAAGGTGACCAGGGCTGTGAAATGGAATACTGATGTCAGAGGATCTGGGATGACCCAGGACACAGAGACCTGCTGGCCACAACAGGAGACCCAGTGAAGAAGATATATTTGGGGGAGGGGCAACAGGGGAAGAGGCACAGAATGAACAGGATTGAGTAGATTGAAAATGGCACTTTCCTTAGTCCCAAGGGGGAATGTGTGAAGTGGGTAAGGACAACAAGGAGTGAAAAAGGAATTATCATAAGACTGAAAAATTAAAAGCATGTGCCATTGTATCTTAGGAATTGGCAATGAGTAGAGTGATAAATAATCCATGTTCTATACATTTAAGTATAATATATATATATTATATAAAATAATATAAAAAATACATATTTTTTCTAGATGAACCAGGGATATAGGTATATGTCTATGTTAGAGTGAATGTTTAAATGAGAAAATCTAGCCTAGAGTGAGTTTGTTCCCCACTAGCCTCAGTAGCCTACAGCCAGCCTTGTTGAATCAGTTGGCTGAGGTGAAAGTATGGTTGGGAGACCAGGCATTCAGTGTCATGAGAGAGACATTTAGGCCTTTTCAATAATTTGGAAAAGTCAGTATGCTATTTAAAATTTTTTAACCATTACAAATGGAACTGTCACAGAATTGTCTCTAAATATGTACATACATACAGACATGCATACATTGACATATATACATACATGCATACCAAACAAGAAATTAAAGTTCTTTCAAATGGTTGGGTTTAACTCTTTTGGATATTTTCATTGTGCGTACCAACATGTGTGGACAAATTCTTAGAAGGACTCTTCACATGGGACTCTTCCTAATGAAATTAAAAAAAAAAAACAAAAACAAAACAAGACAGGGTTAAATGCATTTATAGAAGTGTTTAACATTGTTTTCCTCTTGTTACTATTGATGAATCAATTCTAATAACAGCTTAAAATCTCCCTTAAATAGCTTATCAATTGGCTTGCCTAGCCGTCATTTCCACAGAAATGACAAAGAAAATACATATAAATCAATAAAATAATTTTTTAGTCTTTGGTAATTAGAATTATAGCTATATTAAAATTATATTATATTGTAGCTATATAATTAATAATCATAAATGATTCCACTTTAGCTTCTTTCAACGTGCTAGAAACCTTATGAATAAAACATCTGCCCAGGAAAAAAATTTATAGACATGAAAATTTATTATTAGAAATATTAGATTAGAATGCAATGGAAGACTGTCTCTAAAGAAATTTTAAAGGATACTTAACTGGTTGGTTATTTCTACTGAGAAGTACAATTTATTTGGAAGATAACAAATAAATATCATGTTCCAATTTAATGAAGTGAAGGAAGAGATTGAGGATATTAAGACAATATGGGAAAAAATACTGAGGAAATTGTAAACATACATAAAAAGATAACCAATATGATGTGATGAATGGCATGATCCATGAAATCAAAAAGTCACAGTCAGCACATAACAGTAGATTTGGATAGGCGGAGGAAATAATTAGTGATATGGAAGACAGTACATCTGAAATCAAACAAATGGTAGAACAGATAGATTAAAATATAAAAAAAAGTCCAGCATGAATTTAGGGATCTGAATGACAGCACAAATGCACAAACATGCATTATAGGCATCCCAGAAGGAGAAAAGAAGGGAAAGGGGACAGAAGGAATGTTGGAGGAAATACTGGCTGAAAACTTCCCAACAATTTTGAGGAAGATGGGTGTACAAGTCCAGGAAGAGCAGCATCCCCCAAATAGTATAAATCTCAAAAGGTCAACTCCAAGACATACTCATCAAACTGTCCAATTATCAAGACAAAGAGAAAATACCGAAAGCAGCTGGAGAGAGGAGAACCATCACATAAAAAGGAAGTTCAATAAGATTAAGTTCTAATTTCTTATCTGAAACCATGGAGGCAAGAAGGAAGTGGTATCACATAGTTAAGGTACTCAAAGAAAAAACTTTCAGCTAAGAGTTCTTATCCATCAAAGCTGGCATTCAAAAATGATGGAGAGTTCAAAATATTCACAGATAAACAGAAATTAAGAGAGTATGCCAATAAGAATCTTGCCCTTCAAGAAAGGCTAAAGGGAGTTCTGCAGGTTGAAAGAAAAAAACAGGAAAGAGAGTTGTAGGAGAGTGTAAGAACAACTAAAACAACAAAAAAGAGAAATAAAAACAACATATGACATACATAAACCCAAAGAAAATATGGCTAATGTAAGAAATTCCTTGAGAGTAATAACACTGAAAGTTAATGGATTAAACTCACCAGTCAAGAGACACAGATTGGCAGAATGGTTAAGGAAATATGACCCATCTATATGTTATCTACAAGAAATCCACCTTAGACCCAGGAATTCAAACAGGCTGAAAGTGGATGGCTGGAAAACAACCTTACAAGCAAGCAATAACCAAAAAAGGGCAGGAGTATCTATATGAATATCAGACAAAATAGACTAAGTGAAAAACTATTGTGAGAGATAAAGAAGGACAATATATATTAGTGAAAGGGGTAACCTTTCAAGAAGAAAGAACAATCATTAACATTTATGCACCTAATAGGGATGCCTCAAAACACATTAAGTAAACACTGGAAAAACTAAGTGGAGAAATAGATGTCTCTACAATTATAGTGGTGAACTTTAATACACCATTATCATCATTAGACAGAACATCTCAACAGAAAATCAATAAAGAAACAAAGACTCTGAATAATACATTAGAGGATCTGGATGTAATAGAAATGCACAGAACAATACACCCAAATACAGCAGGATATACATTCTTCTCGAGTGCACATGGATCATAATCCAAGATAGACCACATGCTAGGCCACAGAAATAACCTCAATGAATTCAGAAAGATGGACATTATGCCAAGTAATTTCTCTGACCACAATGGAATGATATTGGAAATCAGTAAGGGCCAGAGAACCAGATTAGGCACAAAGATATGGAAGTCAAACAACACTCTTAGTCAAGCAGTTGGTCAAGGAGGAAATCTCAAAAGAAATCAGGAACTACCTTGTAATTAATGAAAATGACAATACAACATATCATATGCTATGGGATGCATCAAAAGCTGTACTAAGAGGGAAATTCATAGCCATATATGCATATATTAAAAAAGAAGAAAGAGCTAAAATCAAAAACCTCATGACACATCTGGAGGAATTGGAAAAACAACAACAAACTAACCCCAAAGGGAGTAGAAAGAAGGAAATGACAAATATTAGAGCAGAACTAAGTAAAATAGAAAATCTAAATGTCTAGAATAAATGAACAAAACCAAAAGCTGTTTCTTTGAGAAGATCAATTAGACAAACCCTTAGCCAGACTTACAATGAAAAAAAGAAAGAAGATGAAAATATACAAAATAAGAAATGAGGAAGAGGATACGACCACTGATACCACAGAAATAAAGAGTGTCATAAAAGAATACTTTGAAAAATTATATACCAACATGAAGGTCAATTTAGAGGAAATGGCTGAATTCCTAGAAACTCACAAGCAGCCTACATTGATGAAGGAAGAAATTGATGAACTCAACAGACCAGTTACAAGTAAATAGACTCAGTGATCAAAAGCCTCCCAACTAAGAAGAGCCAAGGACCAGATGGCTTCACAGTTGACTTCTACCAAACATTCCATAAAGAACTAACACCAGTCCTGCTTAAACACTTGCAAAAAGTAAAAGTCAAAGGAACATTGCCTAACTCATTCTATGATGCCAACATTACCCTAATACCAAAGCCAAACATAGATGCCACAAGAAAGGAAAATTACAGAGCAATCTCTCTAATGAACCTAGATGCCAAAATCCTAAAAACAAACAAACAAACAAACAAACAAACAAACAAACAAAAAAACGTGCTAATCACATTCAACAACACACCAAACGAATTATACATCAAGACCAAGTGGATTTCATCCCAGCTAAGCAAGGAAGTTTCAACATAAGAAAATCAATCAACGTAATACACCACATAAACAGATAAAAGAAAAAAGCACATGACCATCTCTATAGATGCAGAAAAACATTTGACAAAATACAGCACCCTTTCCTGACAAAAACACTGCAAAAGATAGGAATAGAAGGAAACTTTCTGAGCATGTTAAAGAGTATATATATGAAAAAGCCACAGCTAACATTATCTTCAATGGTGAAATCCTAAAAGATTTCCCTCTAAGATTGGGAACAAGAAAAGATGCCCACTGACACTGCTCCGATTTAATATTGTGTTAGAAATACTTGCTTGAGCACTGAGGCAAGAAAAAGATGTAAAAGGCATCCAAATTGGAAAGGAAGAAGTAGAAATTTCACAATTTGCAGACGACTCGATCCTATACTTAGAAAGCCCTGAGATATCTACAATAAAGCTTCTAGAACTTGTAAATGAGTACAGTAAAGTTGCAGGCTATAAGGTCAATGCCCAAAATCAATAGCACTTCTGCACACCAATAACAAGCAATCTGAGGAGGAAATCAAGAAAAAAATACCATTTACAATAGTAACTAAAAGAATCAAATACCTAGGAATAAATTTAACTAAAAATGTAAAGGATTTATATACAGAAAACTACATAACACTGTTAAAGGAAATCAAAGAAGATTTAAATAAATGGAAGAATATTCTCTCTTCATGGATAAGAAGAGTAAACATCGTTAAGATCTCTATCCTACCCAAACTAATCTACAGATTTAATACAATCCTAATAAAAACCAGCACAGCATTTTTTAATGAATTGGAAAAAGTAGCCACAAAATTTATTTGTAAGGGTAAGAGGCACTGAATAGCCAAAGACATATTGAAAAAGAAAAATGAAATTGGAGGTATCACACTACCTGGCTTTAAAACATACTACAAAGCTACAGTTGTCAAAACTGTATGGTATTGGCACAAGGGTAGACATATTGAACAGTGGAACCAAATTGAGAGTTCTGATATAGATTCTTGAATATACAGTCATCTGATATTCGACAAGGCCACCAAGCCCACTCAATTGGGAGAGAATGGCCTCTTTAACAAGTGGTGCTTGGAGTAGTGGATATCCATATCCAAAAGAATGAGAGAGGACCACCATCTCACTCCCTATGCAAAAATCAACTCAAGATTGACCAAAGATCTAAATATAAGAGCCAAGACCATAAAGACCTTGGAATACAATGTAGAGAAGCATATGCAGGACCTCATAATAGAAAATGTTTTCATGAACCACACACCCAAAACACAAACATGCCAAGAAAAAAAGGTAAATGGGATCTCCTCAAAATTAAAAAGTCTTGCACCTCAAAGGAGTTATTAAGAAAGTAAAAAGGCAGCCTACACAATTGGAGAAAATATTTGGCAACCATATATCTGATAGGAGCCTAATATCCAGCATATATAAAGAAATCCCACACCTCAAAAACAAACAAACAAACAAACAAACAAACAAACAAAAACATTTTAAAAATGGGCAAGAAATCTGAAAAGACCCTTCTCCAAGGAAGAAATACAAATGGCTAAAAAGCACATGAAAAGATGCTCAACATCACTAGCTACTAGGGAAATGCAAATCAAAACTACAATGAGATATCATCTTATACACATTAGACTGGTGGCTATTAAAAAGGAGAGGACTATAAATGTTGGAGAGGATGTGGAGGAATGGGAACCCATTGAATTATGATCCAGCCATTGTGGAGGACAGATTGGTGGTTCCTCAAAAACGTAACTATAGAACTTCCATATGATCCAGCAATTCCACTGCTGGGTATATACCCAGAAGAATTGAAAGCAAAGACACGAATAGATATGTGCACACTGATGTTCATAGTGACATTATTCACTAATGCCAAAAGTTGGAATCAACCCAGGAGCCCATCAACTGGTGAATGGATAAACAAAATAGGGTACATACATACAATGGTATATTGCTCAGCTGTAAGAAGGAAAACAGTGCTAACTAATGGGATAGCATGGATGAATCTTGAGGACCTTATGTTGAGTGAAGCAAGTCAGGCAGTGAAGGATGACCAGTACATGACCTCACTGATATGAATTAAGCAAACTGAGCAGACTCAGAGAGCTATTATCTGGAAGATAGGTTTGCAGGAAATAGAAAGGTAGAGGAAGGCTGTGAGCCAACACCCATACAAACATAATCTATGGTAAATTGAAAGTATTTTGCTGTGTATTGAAGGGATATGACAGGAGGGTGTTGATATTATTGGGTTGGGTGGTGCAGGTTTGACACATGGGTAGATTGAGGAGGGTGGGTTGGAAGGTTCAGGGAACTGGGGTAGGGTTGGGAGAGGGAACATGTGATCACTGGGGATTTGCAGGTATGTGCTTGAAAGTACAAAGTTGGGAATGCTTTTATGGTAATAAGACCAGGAAGGGTTACTGGTTTAGGGTGTTGGGTGGGGGGCATTCATGACAGGGAGCACCTGGAGCAGGCTTCTAGAGAGTGTGTGAGGGATCATTTTGTCATAATGTGTTGAATCAAGGGGTGGAGATCCACCTAATGAGCAGGAAGGAGTTGGACTCCCATTCTCGGGAGGACCAATTTCTTCAAAAACAGAGAGGCGAGAGTCTCTTGAGAGTATGGGCAGTTCTTAACAGGGGAGGAAAAACCAGTGTGTTAAGATCTCAGTTTTGTTGCATGTAAGTATGAATCTTGCCAGGGAGTTGCCGTGGGCTCCAAGGTGAGGGGGAGAGAGGCCACATTTGAGCAACAAGGAGGCTCTCAGGTGGCAACCCTTAGGCACCCCATAACAGTAGGCTAAATTTCAATTACAAGAGCAAAGACTCATAAGTCTTGTCATCAATAACAAGAACCCAACAGTGGGCCATCCTCTTTTGACAGACACTGTCCCTGCACTCAGGGACTGTTGCTGCTCACTTGGAGAATGTGGCAGAGCTCTCCAGGCTGGGAATTCAGATTCCCTCATTTATTGAGTGATTGCCTACCCACCGTGACCATGCCCCATCCCTTGATCATTTGAACAATTTTATATATCTTTCATGTATATTCAGATGAACTTACTGCCATGAATCCCCCATCCCAGACACCTCCCACCAATGCTCCTCTGCAGCCCCCATTGTAACCCTTCTGTGATCTAAACCTTCCTTGAAGATGAAGCCCATATAATAATGAAATACAATTAATAGGAAAATGAAATGATAATGATAATCTTAAATGCAAGAGATAAAAATACAAGGAAACTCAGAAAAAAAAAACCTAAAAATAAAATATAATTAGTGGATTGGGACATTCAAAAAAATGGGGGAAAAAAACAAAAAAAAATCCTTTTAAAAAAATTATTCTTTTTCCCTTTTATCACTGCATTATCAGATGTCCAGTATACCATGACACCTTCCCCCTCTCATTCCCCAGTGTCTCCCAAATTTTCACTTAATTTTCAAAGTTTTAGGTCACAGCAAAGTGACACACAGAATTCTAGAGACTCCCACATACCCAACCTCCCTCCCCCTTCCCCACCCCATATTAAAATCTTTTTTTTTTTTTTGTAAAGATTTTATTTATTTATTCATTTATCCCCCCCTTGCTGCTTGTGCTCCCTGGGTGAGCTAACCACGCCCTGCGGGCGGGCTTGCCTTCACCAGGAGGCCCCGGGGACCGAACCCAGGGCCTCCCATATGGTAAACGGGAGCCCTACTGATTGAGCCACAGCCGCTTCCCATCTTTTTTTTTTTTTTAATGGATGTCAGCATTGTTGTAATTGCTATACAGATAGTGAAATATAGCAACTAAACATTATCAATGGTTTACAGTATAGTTTACAATTTAGACGATACAGTATAATAAGTTTTGATGATATTTACCATGTCCTGTGTCCATTACTGTAAGGTAATGAAAAACATTTCCCATGACCACTAAATACCCCATTTCATCTTTTCTGTTCCTTGCTTCCCACCCCCCTGGGCATATGACACTCCCCTGTCTTGACTTATGGAATGTCAAGATTCATAGTTACATGCCCTGGGTGTTCTAACCTGCACTTCCTAATCTACCCACCTGTCAACCCTCCACCACCAAACCCAGTAATATCACTACCCATCTGTCCTATCCTTCAATATGCAATGATACTCTATTACTTTACCATAGATTATGTCAATATGGGTGATGGCTCACAATCTACTCTTCTCTTTCTCTCTCTTGTTAACCTTTCTTTCAGACAATGGTTCTCAGAGACTGCTCACTTTCCTCTATTCAAATCAGTGAGGTCATATACAGTTCATCCTTCAATGCCTGGCTTGCTTCACTCAACATAAGGTCTTCAAGATTCATACACATTATTCCATGATTTAGCACTTTATTCCTTCTTACAGCCGAGTAATATTCCATTGTATGTATGTACAACATTTTGCTTATCCATTCTTCTGTTGATGGGCACCAGGGCTGATTCCAACTTTTGGCAGTGGTGAACAATGCCGCTATGAACATTGGTGTGCATATATCTGTTCATTTCTTTGCTTTGAATTGTTCTGGGTATATACCCAGCAATGGAATCACTGGATCATATGGAAGCTCTATTATTAGTTTTCTAAGGAACTGCCAAACTGTCCTCCACAGTGGCGGACACAATCCCACCAGCAGTGGATGAGGGTTCCTATTCCTCCACATCCTCTCCAACACTTAGAGTCTGCTGTCTTTTTAATAGCCACCATTCTTATGGGTGTAAGATGGTATCTCATTGTAGTTTTGATTTGCATTTCCCTAATAGCTAGCAATGTCTAGCATTTTTTCATGTGCTTTTTAGCCATTTGTATTTCTTCCTTGGAGAAGTGTCTTTTCAGATCACTTGCCCATTTTTTAAATGGGTTGTTTGTCTTTTTATTTTCGAGGTGTAGGATTTCTTTATATATGCAGGATATTAGGCTCTTATCAGATATATGGTTGCCAAATATTTTCTCCTATTTGGTAGGCTGCCTTTTTATTTTCTTAATAACATCCTTTGAGGTGCAGAAGTTTTTAATTTTGAGGAGATCCCATTTATCTATTTTTTCTCTTGCTGCTTGAGCTTTGGCTGTGAAGTTCATGAAATCATTTCCTATTACAAGGTCCTCTAGATGCTTTCCTACATTATCTTCCAAGGTCTTTATGGTTTTGGCTCTTATATTTAGATCTTTAATCCATTTTGAGTTGATTTTTGTATAGGGTGTGAGATGGTATTCTTCTCTCATTCTTTTGGATATGGATATCCAGTTTGCCAAGCACCACTTGTTAAAGAGGCCCTTCTCTCCCAACTGAGTGGGCTTGGTGACCTTGTCGAATATCAGATGACTGTATATGCGAGGATCTATATCAGGACTCTCAATTCGGTTCCATTGGTCAGTAGGTCTGTCCTTGTGCCAATACCATACAGTTTGATCACTGTAGCTTTGTAGTAAGTTTTAAAGTCAGGTAATGTGATACCTCCAACTTTATTTTTCTTTTTCAAAATGTCTTTGGCAATTCAGGGCCTCTTGCCTCTCCAAATGTATTTTGTGGTTAGTTTTTCCAGTTCCTTAAAAAATATAGTGTTGATTTTTATTGGGATTGCCTTAAATCTGTAGATTAGTTTTGGTAGGATAGACATCTTGATGATGTTTAGTCTTCCTGTCCATGAACAGGGAATATTTTTCCCTTTATTTAAGTCTTCTTTGATTTCCTTTAACAGTTTTGAGTAGTTTTCTGTATATAACTCCTTTACATCTTTAGTTAAATTTATTCCTAGATATTTGATTCTTTTAGTTAGTATTGTAAAGGGCATTTTTTTTTCTTGATTTCCTCCTCCGATTGCTCATTATTGGTGTACAGAAATGCTACTGATTTTTGAGCATTGATCTTATACCCTGCAACATTACTGAACTCCCTTATTAGTTCTAGAAGCTTTGTTATAGATTTCTCTGGGCTATCAATGTATAGGATCATGTCATCTGCAAATAACGAAATTTTTACTTCTTCTTTCCCACTCTAGATGCCTTTTATATCCTTTTCTTGCCTCAGTGCTAGAGCAAGTACTTCTAAGACAATGTTAAATAGGAGTGGCAATAGTGGGCATCCTTGTCTTGTTTCCAATCTCAGAGGGGAGGCTTTCAGGATTTCACCATTGAAGATGATGTTAGCTTTGGGTTTTCATATATACCCTTTATCATATTCAGAAAGTTTCCTTCTGTTCCTATCTTTTGCAGTGTTTTCATCAGGAAAGAGTGCTGTGTTTTGTCAAATGCTTTTTCTGCATCTATAGAGATTATTGATTTTTTTCTTTCTGTTTGTTTATATGGTGTATTAAATTGATTGATTTTCTTATATTGAACCATCCTTGCATACCCGGGATGAAACCCACTTGGTCATGGCATATAATCCTTTTGATATGTTGTTGAATGTGATTAGCAAGTATTTTGTTGAGGATTTTAGCATCTAGGTTCATTAGAGAAATTGGTCTGCAATTTTCCTTTCTAGTGATATCTTTGTTTGGTTTTGGTATTAGGGTAATGTTGGCATCGCAGAATCAGTTAGGCAATATTCCTTCAACTTCTATTTTTTGGAAGAGCTTAAGCAAAATTGGTCTTAGCTCTTTCTGGAATGTTTGGTAGAATTCAGTTGTGAAGCCATCTGGTCCTGAGCTCCTCTTAGTTGGGAGGTTTTTGATGACTGTATCTCTTTACTTGTAATTGGACAGTTGATTTCATCGATTTCTTCTTTCATCAATGTAGACTGTGCATTTCTAGAAACTTGTCCATTTCCTCTAAATTATCATTCTTGTTGGCATATAATTTTTCAAAGTGTCCTCTTATGATACTCTTTCTTTCTGTGGGGTCAGTAGTGATATCCACTTGCTCATTCCTTATTTTATGTATTTGCATCTGTTCTCTCTTTTTCTTTGTTAGTCTGGCTAAGGGTTTGTCAACTTTATTGATATTCTCGAAGAACAAGCTTTTGTTTTGTTTATTGATTCCAGTACTTTCTTATTCTCTATTTCATTTAGTTCTGCTCAAATCTTTGTTATTTCCTTCTTTCTATTTCCTTTAGGTTTAGTATGTTGTTGTTTTTCCAATTCCTCCAAGTGTGCAGTTAGGTCTTCAATTTTAGCTCTTTCTTCCTTTTTAATATATGTATTTATGGTTATGAACTTCCTTCTCAGGACAGCTTTGGCTGCATCCCTTAGGTTTTGATATGTTGTGTTGTCGTTTTCATTAGTTTCAAGGTAGTTACTGATTTCTTTTGAGATTTCCTCCTTGGCCCACCATTTGTCTAAGAGTCTGTTGTTTAACTTCCATATCCTTGTGCCTAACCTGTTTCTCTGGCCCTTAGTGATTTCCAATTTCATTTCATTGTGATCAGAGAAATTACTTTGTATAATCTCAGTCTTTCTGAATTCATTGAGAGTTATTCTGTGGCCTAGCATGTGGTCTATCTTGGAGTATTATCCACATGCACCTGAGAAGAATGTAAATCCTGCTGTATTTGGGTGTATTGTTCTGTATATATCTATTAAGCCTGGGTTCTCTAATGTATTGTTGCGAGTCTTTTTTTCTTTATTGATTCTCTCTCTTGATGTTCTGTCTAATGATGATAATGGTGTAGTAAATTCCCCCACTATAGTTGTAGAGTACTTATTTCTCCATTTAGTTCTTCCAGAGTTTGCCTCATGTATTTTGAGGCACCCCAATTAGGTGTATAAATGTTTATGATTGTTCTCTCTTCTTGAGAGATTACCCCTTTTACTAATATATAGTGTCCATCTTTGTCTCTTACAATAGTTTTGCATTTAAAGTCTATTTTGTCTGATATTAGAATAGCTACTCCTGCCCTTTTTTGGCTATTGTTAGCTTGTAAAACTGTTTTCCAGCCATTCACTCTCAGCCTTCTTGAATCCCTCGTTTGAAGGTGAGTTTCTTGTAGACAGCATATAGATGGATCATATTTCTTTATCCATTCTGCCTATCTGTGTCTCTTGAGTGGTGAATTTAATCCATTAACATTCAGTGTTATTACTCACAATGAATTTCTTACTTCAGTCATATTTTCTTTGGGTTACTGTATGTCATATGTTGTTTTGTTTCTCTTTTTGTCTTTTCAGTTGTTTTTAAACTCTTCTCCAACTCTCTCTCCCTTGATTTTTCCTTTCAACTTGTAGAACTTCCTTTAGTATTTCTTTCTTTTCTTTTTTTTTGGCTTTTACAAAGGGTATTTATTTAGGGTAAAAGCTTAAAGTTACCAGTCCCTAAAGAGTCCAGATTAAGGTTGCTTTCTCACCAAAGTCAGTTGCCACGTGTTGAAGCAAGATGGTTGCTGATCTCTGTGAGGGTTCAGTCTTCCACTCTGGGCTTTCTTTCTCTCAGCTGCAGGCTGGCAGAGGGCTTGTCTCTCAGGGCTTTCGCTCTCTCCTGGCATAGGGCACATTTCCTTCCATGCCTTCTATATTAGTCTTTGTTCTCTTCCCAACGTCAGCTGCAAAATATCACGTGAATGGCTCATCTCAGCACTGGGACTGAGGTTAAAAAATGACAGAGCTTTCTCTCTCCCCATGTCTTCTTGTGTGAGTATTGGTTTACATTGGCCCACCAAGCGGGTGGGAATTCAACCTGAGTTACATCTTACTGATGTAGCCCAGTCAGGAGCCCTGAATTGATTTTATCCAGTAAACTTAATCAGAGGCCCCTCACTGAATTTAACACAATCAAAGGGTATCATACTCAGAGGAAAAGATTAATTTACAAACATAATCTTTCTCTTCCTGAGATTCACAAAAATAATCTCAAACTGCCACACTTGCTGAAAAGGCAAATTCATAAAATGTAATGATAAAGCAGTGGTTTTAGACTCATAATACATAAACATGCAGTTTGTGACAAGAACTACATACATGTGGGAAGAGAGAAGGATATAGGAAGATAGTCTGTGTATACTCTTTCTTTTTTTTTGAGGTTTTTTTTTTTTTTTTTGGTAAAATGATATATAAATATATATGCATATATGTGCATTTGCTTACAAAAATGTTATTTATATATATATTTTAAAAGGTGCTTAGTTTACCTAAATATTACATGGAACCTACAGGGATTCCCATGTTCCCCACCTCCCACACCTTCCCACCACATCCAACACAAACATCTCCCACAAGTGTGGTCCATCACCCTCAATGGACTTACACATCCTGGGGCCTTGCCATCAACCATAGACCACAGTTCACATCATAGACCACACTCTCTCCCACACAGTTCTGAATGGTGCATGCTGATTTAAAATGGCCTACATCTATCGCTGCAATGCCACTCAGGACAACCTCCAAGTCCGAAAAAAGCCCCTGTATTTCAACTGCAAATCCCCTCCCGGCCCCGAAAGTGTCCAGTGGCCACTGGCTCCAATTATAACTTTCTTTCATTGCTAGAATCACCATATGTGTACAACAGAATACCATTAAGTCCACTCTAGTCCATAGTTCTTCCCCCAATCCTGAGGGGACTGGGATGGTGATGTCCACTCCACCTCCAAGTGAGAGAGGGCTTATATCCCATTGATATGGTGGGTGGGATGATACTGCCTGCAGATGCAGGCCCTCTCCATTCCCTGAGATGGCCATTGCCCATCGTTGTCTCCTTGCCAGGTGACGTGGATGAGTCCATTGAGCTGTAGGGTAGGAGTTGCAGCTCCACCGAGATTCCACACACACCTGGCACATAGGTAGGCCAGAGGCGCCAGTCTCTGGAAGTATACCTAAAAACTCCAACATCACATATAGGTTTGAATAGAAGGGACTGATGAACCATGTGCAGGGAGGACTTATGTGAGTCCAATTCTGTCACTCTCAGGAGCACAGATTCCAAAAGAGAGCCCACTGATAAGTTATCAGTCTCTGGGGCTATCCCCCCTTATATAGGACCTGGATGTCTCCAGAGCTCTCAGGAGCCCGTCTGTGTGGGGTGATATGCACTTTGATGTTCTATGAGCTCCTACTGTGTAAGCGTTACCTCTGTGGGATGACCTCCCGACTCTCTTTGAAGTCTCTTAGCCACTTGAACTCATTTGTCTTTACCTTTTCCCCCTTTTATTTAAGGTCTTTTTTCCAGTTGTGTTGCCAGTTGGCACTTGGTATTAATCCCTCATTGCCAGGGAGGCTCATCCCCAGGAGTCATGTCCCACGTTGCAGGGAAGGTAATGCATTCATATGCTGAGTTTGGCTTAGAGAGAGGGTACATTTGAGCAACAAGGAGGCTCTCAGGTGGCAACCCTTAGGCACTCCATAACAGTAAGCTAAGTTTCAGTTACAAGAGCAAAGACTCATAAATGTCGTCATCAATAACAAGAACTCATTAGTGGGCCATCCTCTTTTGACAGACACTGTCCCTGCACTCAGAGGACTGTTGCTGCTCCCTTGGAGAATGTGGAAGAGCTCTCCAGGCTAGGAATTCATATTCCCACATTTATTGAGTGATTGTCCACCCACCGTGACAATGCCCCATCCTTTGATCATTTGAACAATTTTGTATATCTTTCATGTATATTCAGATGAACTTACTCTCATGAATCCCCCCTCCTAGACACCCCCCACCAATAATCCCCTGCAGCACCCAGTTGTAACCCTTCTGTGATCTAAATCTTCCATGAACACGTAGCCCATATAATAATCAAGTACACTTAATAGGAAAAAGAAACAACAATGATAAGCTTACATGCAAGAGACAAACATAAGGAAACTCAGGAAAACAAAAAACAAACAAACAAACAAATAATCAAACAAAAAACCAAAATATAATTAGTGGATTGGGACATTCAAAAAATGGGAAAAAAAACAAAAGAAATGCCTTTAAAATATATATATATATATATTCCTTTTTTCCTTTGATCACTGTGTTATCGGATGTCTGGTGTGCCATGACACCTTCCCCGTCTCAATCCCCAGAGCCTCCCAAATTTTCACTTAATTTTCAAAGAAGTTTTAGGTCACAGCAAAGTCACACACGGAATTCCAGAGACTCCCAGATACCAAACCACCCCCCCTTCCCCACCCCATATTAACCCCACCCCCTTTTTTTTGGATGTTAGCATTGTTATAACTGTTATACGGATAGCAAAATATAGCAACTAGACTTTGTCAATGATTTACAGTATAGTTTACAATTTAGACGATACAGTTTAATAAGTTTTGATGATATTTACCATGTCCTGTGTCCATTACTGTAAGGTAATGAAAAACCTTTCCCATGACAACTAAATACCCCCTTAGATCTTAACTATTCCTTCCTCCCAACCCCCCTGGGACATATGACACTCCCCTGTCTTGACTCATGGAATGTCAAGATTCATAGTTACATGCCCTGGGTATTTGAACCTGCCTTTCCTTATCTATCCATCTGTCAATGCTGCATCACCAAACCCAGTAATATCACAACCCATCTGTCCTATCTGTCAATATGCAAATATAATCTATCACTATACCATAGATTATGTCCATATGGGTGATGGCTCAAAGCCTGCTCTTCTCTTTCTCTCCCTTGTTAACCTATCTTTCAAACAATGGTTCTCAGAAACTGCTCACTTTCCTCAGTTCAAATCAGTGCGTTCATATATTGTTCATCCTTCAGTGCCTGGCTTGCTTCACTCAACATAAGGTCTTCAAGATTCATACATGTTATTCCATGATTTAGCACTTTATTACTTCTTACAGCTGAGTAATATTCCATTGTATGTATGTACAACATTTTGCTTATCCATTCATCTGTGGAAGGGCATGGGGGCTGATTCCAACTTTTGGCAATGGTGAACAATGCTGCTATGAACATTGGTGTGCATATATCTGTTTGTGTCTTTGCTTTCAGTTCTTCTGAGTATATACCCAGCAGTGGAATTGCTGGATCATACAGAAGATCTATTGTTAGTTTTCTGAGGAACCACCAAACTGTCCTCCACAGTGGCTGGACCACACCACAGTCCCACTAGCAGTGGATGAAGGTTCCGATTCTTCCACATCCTCTCCAACATTTAGTGTCTGTTGTTTTTTTAATAGCTGCCATTCTGATGGGTGTAAGATGGTATCTCATTGTAGTTTTGATTTGCATTTCCCTGATAGCAAGCGATGTTGAGCATTTTTTCATGTGCTTTTTAGCCATTTATATTTCTTCCTTGTAGAAGTGTCTTTTCAGTTCACTTGCCCATTTTTTAAATGCGTTGTTTGTCTTTTTATTTTCGAGGTGTAGGATTCTTTATATATGCAGGATAATAGGCGCCTATCAGATATATGGTTGCCAAATATTTTCTCCCATTGGGTAGGCTGCCTTTTTAATTTCTTAATAACATCCTTTGATGTGCAGAAGTTTTTTATTTCGTTGAGTTCCCATTTATCTATTTTTTCTCTTGCTGCTCGTGCTTTGGCTGCGAAGTTCATGAAATCAATTCCTATTACAAGGTCCTGTAGATGCTTCATTATCTTCCAAGGTCTATATGATTTTGGCTCTTATATTTGGATCTTTGATCCATCTTGAGTTGATTTTTGTATAAGGTGTGAGATGGTATTCTTCTCTCATTCTTTTGGATATGGATATCCAGTTCTCCAAGCACCACTTGTTAAAGAGGCCATTCTCTCCCAACTGAGTGGGCTTCTTGGCCTTGTCAAATATCAGATGACTGTATATGTGAGGATCTATATCAGAACTCTCTATTTTGTTCCATTGGTCAGTAGGTCTATCGTTGTGCCAATACCACGCAGTTTTGGTCACTGTAGCTTTGCAGTATGTTTTAAAGTCAGGTAGTGTGATACCTCCAACTTCATTTTTCTTTTTCAATATGTCTTTGGCAATTCGGGGCCTCTTGCCTCTCCAAATGTATTTTGTGGTTAGATTTTCCAGTTCCTTAAAAAATATAGTGTTGATTTTTATTGGGATTGCATTAAATCTGTAGATTAGTTTGGGTAGGATAGACATCTTGATGATGTTTTGTCTTCCTATCCATGAACAGAGAATATCTTTCCATTTATTTAAGTCTTCTTTGATTTCCTTTAACAGTGTTGTGTAGTTTTCTGTATATAAGTCCTTTACATCTTTAGTTAAATATATTCCTAGGTATTTGATTCTTTTTGTTACTATTGTAAATAGTATTTTTTTCCTGATTTCCTCCTCAGTTTGCTCGTTACTGGTGTATGGAAATGCTACTGATTTTTAACATTGATCTTATAGCCTGCAACATTACTGAACTCCTTTATAAGTTCTAGAAGCCTTGTTGTAGATTTCTCAGGGCTTTCTATGTGTAGGATCATGTCATCTGCAAACAATGAAATTTTTACTTCTTCTTTTCCAATCTGGATGCCTTTTATGTCCTTTTCTTGTCTCAGTGCTCGTGCAAGTACTTCTAAGACAATGTTAAATAGGAGTGGTGATAGTGGGCATCCTTGTCTAGTTCCCGATCTCAGAGGGAAGGCTTTTAGGATTTCACCATTGAAAATGATGTTAGCTTTGGGTTTTTCATATATACCCTTTATCATTTTCAGAAAGTTTCCATCTATTCCTATCTTTTGTAGTGTTTTTATGAGGAAAGAGTGCTGTATTTTGTGGAATGCTTTTTCTGCATCTATAGAGATGATCAAGTGATTTTTTTCTTTCAGTCTGTTTATGTGGTGTATTACATTGATTGATTTTCTTATAATGAACCATCCTTGCATACCTGGGATGAAACCCACTTGGTCCTGGTGTATAATCCTTTTGATATGTTGTTGAATGCGATTAGCAAGTATTTTGTTAAGGATTTTAGCATCTAGGTTCATTAGAGAAATTGGTCTGTAATTTTCCTTTCTTGCGGTATCTTTATTTGGTTTTGGTATTAGGGTAATGTTGGCATCATAGAATGAGTTAGGTAATATTCCTTCTACTTCTATTTTTTGGAAAAGCTTAAGTAGAATTGGTGTTAGCTCTTTCCGGAATGTTTGGTAGAATTCAGCTGTGAAGCCATCTGGTCCTGGGCTCCTCTTAGTTGGGAGGTTTTTGATGACTGAGTCTTTCTCTTTACTTGTAATTGGACTGTTGAGTTCATCTATTTCTTCTTTCATCAATATAAGCTGTTTGTGGGTTTCTAGAAACTTGTCCATCTCTCCTAAATTATCATTCTTGTTGGCATATAATTTTTCAAAGTATCCTCTTATGATACTCTTTATTTCTGTGGGGTCAGTAGTGATATCCCATTGCTCATTCCTCATTTTATGTATTTGCATCTGTTCTCTCTTTTTCTTTGTTAATCTGGCTAAGGGTTTGTCAACTTTATTGATATTCTCGAAGAACCAGCTTTTGGTTTTGTTTATTGTTTCCAGTGCTTTCTTATTCTCTATTTCATTTAGTTCTGCTCTAATGTTTGTTATTTCCTTCTTTCTACTTCCTTTAGCTTTAGTTTGTTGCTGTTTTTCCAATTCCTCCAAGTGTGCAGTTAGGTCTTCAATTTTAGCTCTTTCTTCTTTTTTAATATATGAATTTATGACTATGAACTTCCCTCTCAGGACTGCTTTCGCTGCATCCCATAGATTTTGATATGCTGTGTTGTCGTTTTCATTAGTTTCAAGGTAGTTACTGATTTCTTTTGAAATTTCCTCTTTGACCCACTGTTTGTCTAAGAGTGTGTTGTTTAACTTCCATATCCTGGTGCCTAACCTGTTTCTCTGTCCCTTAATGATTTCCAATTTCATTTCATTTTGATCAGAGAAATTACTTTGTATAATCTCAGTCTTTCTGAATTCATTGTGGCCTAGCATGTGGTCTATCTTGGAGTATGACCCATGTGCACCTGAGAAGAATGTAAATCCAGCTGTATTTGGGTTTATTGTTCTGCATTTGTCTATTAATCCCGGGTTCTCTAATGTATGTTGAAAGTCTTTGTTTCTTTATTGATTCTCTCTCTTGATGTTCTGTCTAATGATGATAATGATGTATTAAAGTCCCCCGCTATAATTGTAGAGGCATTTATAACTACATTTATTTCTTCCAGAGTTTGCCTCATGTATTTTGAGGCACCTCGATTAGGTGCATAAATGTTTATGATTGTTCACTCTTCTTGAGAGATTACCATTTTTACTAATAGGTAGTGTCCGTCTTTGTCTCTTACAATAATTTTGCATTTAAAGTCTATTTTGTCTGATATTAGAATAGCTACTCTTGCCCTTTTTTTGGCTATTGTTAGCTTGTAAAATGGTTTTCAGCCATTCACTTTCAGCCTCCTTGAATCCCTGGGTCGAAGGTGGGTTTCTTGTAGACAGCATATAGATGGATCATATTTTCTTATCCATTCTGCCAATCTGTGCCTCTTGATTGGTGAATTTAATCCATTAACACTCAGTGTTATTACTCGTAACGAATTTCTTACTTCAGCCATTTTTTCTTTGGGTTAATGTATGTCATATGTTGTTTTCTTTCTCTTTTTGACTTTTCAGTTGTTTTTAAGCTTTCCTCCAACTCTCACACCCCTGTTTTTTCCTTTCAACTTGTAGAGATTCCTTTAGTATTTCTTGAAGTGCTGGTTTCTTATTGACATACTCTCTTAATTTCTGTTTATCTGTGAATATTTTGAACTCTCTATCATTTTTGAATGCCAGTTTTGCTGGATAGAGAATTCATGGCTGGAATTTTTTTCTTTCAGTATTTTGACTATGTCATACCACTGTCTTTTTGCCTCCATGGTTTCTTAATCTTATTGTGCTTCCCTTGTCTCTTTTCTCTTGCTGCCTTGAGTATTTTCTTTTTGTCTTGAGCATTGGAAATTTTGACAAGTATATGTCTTGGAGTTGGCCTTTTGGGATTTATACTATTTGGGGTGCACTGTGCTTCCTGGATCTGCACATCCTTCTCTCTCAATAGGGTTGGGAAATTTTCAGCCATTATTTCCTTCAACACTCCTTCTGTTCCCTTGCCCTTCTCTTTTCCTTCTGGGATGTCTATAATGCGTATGTTTGTGCATTTTGTGTTATCAGTTAATTCCCTGAGTCCATGCTGGATTTTTTCTATCTTTTTATCTATCTGTTCTACTATCTCTTTGATTTCAGCTTTATTGTCTTCCATATTACTAATTCTTTCCTCTGTCGTTCATATCTGCTGTTTGTGAATCCAACGTCTTTTTCATTTCTTGGATTGTGCCATTGTTCACCATCATATCCATTATCTTTGTAGGCATGTTTACAATTTCTTCAGTATGTTCTCCCAATATCTTCTTTATATCCTTAATCTCTTCCTTTACTTCTTTAAGTTGGTCCATGCTATTTGTTTGGATCGCTTTGATTAGTTGTTCGATGTTCTGCATCACTTCCTGGTCTTTAATTTGTTCATTGGACTGGTCCATGTTTTCCTGTTTCTCAGAGTCATTTGTATTTTTTTTTTTTTTTTTTTTTTTTTGCCCTCTGGTCATCATATTATCTTGATGGGTTTGTTCAGTTGATTAGCTTTTCTCTATGCTCTAGAGTTTTATTTAGCTGGTGGTCCTGCATGTGTGTTAAGTTTTCTCTTTGGCACTTTTTCTTCTTATTTTATATCCTTGCTTCTTTCTATGTTTCCTTGAAGGGAAAAGATTAGGGCCATAGGAATCAAAAGATGTAAGGATGGCAGTGGGATAATAGTCTTGATAAAAATTAGAAGAAGGGCCAAATGAGACTTAATGATATGAATATTTAACTTGTGCGGGCAGTGTAGTATAATAGGAAAAAAAGTGGAGTTCCTACAATGGACTGGTTAAACAAATGGAGGAATATATATATATAGTGATTTAGAAGGCTAGAATTATGAGGAGGGAGAGAAGTAGTAAAGAAAGAGCTGAAAGGAAAGAGTTAATACTAATAAATAAAAAAGAAGAAGAAGAAGAAGAAGAAAACAAAATATATGGAATAGAAATTGACACCCTTAAGTTGTGGGCCTATGAAAAAATGTATCTAAGAGCCACAACAGAAAGCAGAAGGCAGAAAGATGAAGGAAGGATAAGCGATAGTTTGGAATTCAAAATCAATATGGACAGCAAGTGGGAAATTACTGAAGAAGCAACACAGCAAAGAAGTGACAAGCTAGTAGGACCTAATTTTAAAAAAATGAAAGAAAAAAGAAAGGGGGGAGGAAAGAGGAAAGAAAAGCAAGAGACCAGAAATAAACAGAGAAAAACCAAAGAACCACACAGGCAAGCAGTCAAACAGAGCTAAGGAGGGTCAATGATTCCCCTAGGGTCCACGTGGATCCTTCCTGCCTACTTGTGCTTATCAATCAATTTCCCCGCAGGGTTCTATATGCAGGTCCTGAAACAGCTTTTAGCTATTAAATTAAATTAAAAAGAATTTATTTTTCATTTATTGAAGTGATCTTCTCACTTTTTTTTTTTTTTTTTGTCGAAATACAAGACCCAAAATAATTCCTCCTCTAGACCAACCCCCTTACGGAGGGGATCCCGTGGAAATTAATCAAGCATGTCCTACTTCCTGGACTCCCCAGGGTAGCTGTAGCTCTGATTTTAGTCAGTGCAGAGTGCTAAAGATGGCCGACTCTGCCCCTTCTGGAGCCAAGCACCAGCGTCACTGGGTTGCTGTGTAAATCAGGTTGGCTCTGAATATTCGCCTCTCCTCTCAGCCTGATGCTGCTTCAGGTTGGCTTGTCTGCTCCCCAAAGCTATGGGGTGCTCCAGGCAGCCAGATCGATGGCAAAAAAAAAAAAAAAAATTCCCTTCCCTGTCCTCCAACAGAATCCTCCCTCTTTTGGAGAGTGCCCCCTCTTCCTGGCTCTGCCCTGGCCCGGGGCTTATTCCTGGGCAGCTCAGATAATCAACTCCCTCCCTGAACAGAATCACCCTTCCCCTCCACCGGGTGCTGATTCGCTCCAGCTGTTCTGT
The DNA here is from genome assembly GCA_026826555.1 of Tolypeutes matacus. NCBI lineage: Eukaryota > Metazoa > Chordata > Mammalia > Cingulata > Chlamyphoridae > Tolypeutes > Tolypeutes matacus. The sequence goes on along the minus strand of JAKSZT010053802.1, from coordinate 1,797,587 downwards.
TCAACCAAGGTCAAAGGGGCTCCAGGCAGCCAAATCCCCAGAAAGTAAAACTCTCTCGCCCCTTTACCAGAGCGCCCCCTCAGAGAGTGCCCCCTCCCACTAGGCCCTGACTCCTGGTTGCCAAGCCAGGCTCGGCAACCAACTGGCCATTTTATTTTTTTTCTCCCTAACCGCAGGGCTCAGCAGTCCATGCCAACCACCACCAGCAGGCTTAAAACTCACAAATCTCTACCATTCTGTCCACGCTGTTGATCCATGTAGATAGATGTCCCAAGCTTCTCATTCCATGCATGCACAGCACAGACCCCTGGGCAGGACCCCATCCACAATCTGCCTTGCTCTGGGAGCTTGCAGTGTGTGCCCTCCTACACTAATGCCATCTTGTCCCCTCTATCCTTTAGTATTGCTTGAAGTGCTAGTTTCTTATTGACATACTCTTTTAATTTCTGTTTATCTGTGAATATTTTGAACTCTCCATCATTTTTGAATGCCAGTTTTGCTGGGTAGAGAATTCGTGGCTGGAGGTTTTTTTTTTCTTTTAGTATTTTGACTATGTCATACCACTGTCTCCTTGCCTCCATGGTTTCAGATGAGAAATCAGCACTTAATCTTATTGTGCTTCCCTTTTATGTGATGGTTCTCTTTTGTTTTGCTGCCTTGAGTATTCTCTCTTTGTCTTGAACATTGGACATTTTTACAAGTATGTGTCTTGGAGTTGGCCTGTTGGGATTTATACTGTTTGGGGTGCACTTTGCTTCCTGGATCTGCACATCCATCTCTCTATATAGGGTTGGGAAGTTTTCAGCCATTATTTCCTTCAACACTCCTCAACACTCCTCCTGTTTCCTTTCCCTTCTGTTCTCCTTCTGGGATGCCCATAATGCATATGTTTGTGTGTTTTGTTTGTCAGTTAAATCCCTGAGTCCCTGCTGGATTTTTTCTATTTTTTTTTTTTTTGTCTATCTTTTCTACTATCTGTTTGATTTCAGATGTATTGTCTTCCACATCACTAATTCTTTCTTCTGTCTGCTCAAATCTGCTGTTATGTGACTCCAGCATCTTTTTTATTTCTTGGATAGTGTCATTGATCACCATCATATCCATTATCTTTTTGCATATGTTTACAATTTCTTCAGTATGTTCTCCCAGTGTCTTCTTTATATCTTTAATCTCTTCCTTCACTTCATTAAGTTGGTTCATGATATTTGTTTGAAAGTTTTGATTAGTTATTCGATGTTCAGCATATATTCCTGGTTTTTAGTTTGTTCATTGGACTGGTCCATGTCTTCCTGTTTCTCAGTGTGGTTTGTAATTTTTTGTTGCCCTCTAGTCATCATTTTATCTTTATTTGTTTATTCAGTTGATTAGCTTCTCTCTCTCCTCTAGAGTTTTATTTAGCTGGTGGTTCTGTGTGTGTGTGAAGTTTTCTCTTTGTCACTTTTTCTTCTTATTTTATTTCCTTGTTTCTTTCTATATTACCTTGAAGGCAAAAGATTAGTGCTGGAGGAATTGAAAGATGTGAGAAAGAAAGAAGGATAATAACAATATTGATAAAAGGTAGAAGAGGGGCCAAATAAGACTTAAGCAAAATGAATATTTAACTCATGTAGGCAGTGTAGAGTAATTGGAAGAAAAATGGAGTACCTACAATGGACTGGGAAACCAAATAGAGGAATTTATATATAATGATTTAGAAGGCTAGAATGATGAGGAGGGAGAGAAAGAGTAAAGAAAGGGGTAAAAGGAAAAAGCTACTATTATTTAAACCAAAAAGAAGAAAACAAAATAGATAGAGTAGAAATTGACACCCTTAAGTTGTGGGCTAATGAAAAAATGTGGTATCTAAGAACCACAACAGAAAGCAGAAGGCAGAAAGATGAAGGAAGGATAAGAGATAGCTTGGGATATAAAATCAATATAGACAGAGAATGGGAAATCACTGAAGAAGAAACACAGCAAAGAAGAGGCAAGCTAGCAGCACCTAGTTTCTTAAAAATGAAGGAAAAAAGAAAGGGGGGAGGAAAGAGGAAAGAAAAGGAAGAGTCAACAAATAAACAGAGAAAAGCCAAACAACCACACAAGCAAGTAGTCACACAAAGCTAAGGAGGAAGTGTTCCTTTTAGGGTCCTTGTGGATCCTCTCAGCCTGCTTGTGTTTATCAATCAATTTCCCTGCATGGTTCTATCTGCAAGTTTTCAGGCAGATTTTAGGTATTAAATTAAATTAAAAAGTAGAATTCATTTTTAAAAGTGACTGTATTCTTTTTTTTTTTCTTTTTTCTTTTTCTTTTTGGCGATATAAGGGACCCAAAAGAAGTCCTCTGCTAGACCACCCGCTTCACCGAGGGAACCCTAAATAGGCCCATGGAAACTAATCAAGCACTTCCCACTTCCTGGCCTCCCCTGGGGAGCTGAAGCTCTGATGCTTGTAAGTCCAGAGAGATAAAATTGGCTGACTCCACCCCCTCTGGAGCCAAGCCTCAGTGTTAGTGGGCTCCTGGGTAAATCAGGTTTCCTCAGCACATTCGCCTCTCCCCTCAGTTTGTTGCTGCTTCAAGCCAGCTTATCTGCTCCCCAAAGCCATGAGGGGGTCCAGGCAGCCAAATCCACAGAATTAAACCCATCTCCACTTTCTGTCAGAACCATCCCTCTCTCGGAGAATGCTTCCTCATACCGAGATCTGGAGTCATGGGTGTGTGATTTGTGGTTCAAATCAGCCTTTTACCCTGTGGGTGTGGCTCAGCCATCTGTATTAACCACCACAGGCAGGCTTAAAACTCATGAATCTCTACCAATCATTCCACGCCGTCAATCTGCCTGCTGCTAGATGTCCCAAGATTCTTGCTCCGGGCATCCACAGCACAGACCCTCAGGCAGGACCCTGCCTACAATTGGTCGTCCTCAGAGAGCTAGTCAGTGAGTGCCCTCCTAAACTGATGCCATCTTGCCTCCCTCAGAATCCCTATATTTTTCGTGTAACATTTATATAACCTAAATATCTTTTAAAAAACAAAAAAAAATTATTATAAAAAAGTATTCAACCTTCCTTCAGTCATCCCAAGATAGATGGTAGATAGATAGAATAGAATGATGGCACCCATCTATGAATGTCAAGCAAAATAAAGGCAAAGGGAACTATATCAAGACTTTTTATGATTAACCTGTCCAGTGCCAAGAACAAAGTAGTATTTTAAGCATTTGCATCTAGTACAGGAGATGCAGAGCCCAGTCCATAGTAATTGTCTGTTCTTGCAAGAATTCACTTCTTTACTCCAGGGTCTACTGGTATTCATTTTATATGTCAAAAATGTGTGAAGTCTTTCTCCAGGGAGTCTGCCCCATAGTCATCTTCAGTTTCTCTCTTGTTAGTAGACAGAACAGTTCTTCTTGGCACTGTGTGCTTCGGAAGATGCAAGAGTATTATGTCTAAATTCAGCCCATCTCTGCATGCTGTAATCCCCAATGTCCATCCATTTCAGAGACCCAGGTAGACACTTCAATTGAGCACACAGGATATCTACTCATGGGTTTCAATCACCTTCCTATCCTATAAGAAGTTTCTTCTAATGGGCATTGACATATCTGATTTTAATGCATGCCTCAAATTCTTATGGTGATTCCCATAGAGCCATGCCCCATATGGCCAAGTTTAAATTATAAGATATTAGGTATGATTATAGCAATACAAAAACACTTGGAAGTCTGAAAAGCAGAAATATTTATTACATTTAGCTCTAAACAAAGGAAGGCTGCCCCACAGGGCCACACAGGGCAGATAAGGAGAGGATAACCACAAGCTAGGGTCATAGGAGGCAGCTAAGTGTCACAGGCAAGTTAGGGTTAGCCAGGATTTATGGGCTCTCTGTATTGGCTAATCTTAATAAATCTTTGGGCTCTGGGATATAGGAGCTAAACTTAGTTTTTTGGTAGCTTGTTCTGAGAGATTAGGGTGGGTACATAGAGGTGTCAATGTATGACAGCCTGATAAGACAAGTTGTGGTGCTTGGCCTTAATTAGCTGCTCAATAGGAGGAACTGACAGGCCTCTATCCAGGGTCTCAAAACTGAGTCAAGACAGCATTTCAATGAAACTATCTTACAAATAACCCCTAATTCTTTACCTCATTTTTGAGCTTGATTACTTGGGATATCTGAGTGGCCTAAATGAAAGACACGCAAAGAGTAGATCATAAACTGATCTAAATGACATAGAAGATGTTTTATTATGATAGTCAAAGGAATAAACTAAGCTGAAACATGAGAAGTCCCTCAAGGCTGGCTTGTAGAAGAAATCCCCACTTGTTTGGAGAGGAGTGAAAAATCAGGTATGGCAGGGGCATCTATTAATATTTTGGTTGAATTATGGAGTGTGCTAAAGGTATGGTTAATGCTTTCTATGGTGATGATTTCATCATTCAGGCTTTTAGTTAGAGTGACCTCTTGTTCAAAACTATTAAACCACATGCAATAAGTATTAACATTACAGAAACCTCTTTGATCATCTAATACTTAATTGAGAGCCAATATATTTTCAAAAGCCATTTTTGCAAGGGTTATCTGTCCTTGATTAAGCAGGCCTAGTATTTGTTATCTTTTAGAAATATGAAACACTACAGTTGTACAATCCCTAATTAGATGTCAGTGATTTCTAACAGCTGGGTTAGAGCAATGGTCCTTGCAGCCACTTCAGCAAGTCTTAAATGGATTGCAAAGACCAGTATTATAGGTATGACTGTGGTATCTCAATAATGTTTGGATGGGTTGGGGAAGAAGGGGTAACATTTACATAACTGGGAAGGCCAAAGGAGGCCAGAATACCTGTTTTTGACAGGGGTAGTGGAAGAGAAAAGCTGTACAGAATAGCTCTCTTGTTTTTTGGGTCATAATTATGTTTCTAGGGCATTATCTTTAGATTGGAAAATTGTACTTCACCTTAGGTAACTGAGAATTATTAAAGAACAGGACTGGAGGAAGACAATGACTTCTGTTGTGCATAGAATGAGGGTGTTACGTTGACTATTAGGTCACTCATATGTGCTATATATGGAAGAAACATGAGAAAATCACCAGTGGCCATGAGGGGCAGATGATGCAGATACAGGGGAAGTGGCAATTTGGAAGAGGTTTTAATTTCCCAATATTTTCCCTCTCTGTGCCAGATATGAGCTGGATAAAGGTTTGGAAGTGGGCAATTACAAATCCCACAGTTATTGTTAGTCAATACATAAGAGACTAGATCAGTTAATGTATGTATAGATTGAACATCTGTGTAAATATCCAAGGAGATGTGGTGTTTTGGTTTGGCTTTAATTTGCCATGTAATATTTTGGAAGTTTAGAGGGGTAGTCATTAGGGTAGGGGAGACTGAGGAGAGAATATGGATGATGAATGATGACAAAATGGGAGGAAAAGAGATTGGAGGTGAACAACTAGCACATTAGGAAGCCAGCAGAATTCTCCTGTTTTACCTAAGAGAAAACATAGCATGTATACTTCAGTAAAGCCATCCTTTACATGAGGGGTGATATTAGTGGGAACCGTAATCTTGGAGGCACTGCAGTGTTATTGGGCTGGGTCCCACAAGCAGTTAACTTGGTAAAAATTAGTACTACATCCATGAGGGGCATAAATTAAATTATAATTTTACGAGTGTCACCAAGGAAAGCTGGGTCACAGGGCAAGCAAACTGCACTGTCTAGAAAATCACTCACTCTTGTGGGTCTCATGCTTTAAAACAGGACTTGACACTGTGATTAGTTCCTGAAAAATTGAGGGTGTCTGGGGTCTTTCATGGGTGGTGAGAGTTTCCCAGCTCAGGTATAGTTGGGGCTCATGACAATTGTTTAGGATGCAGGGGTGCGTGATCTCCAACTGTGAGCTCTTGGGCTGAGGGACTGTTGTCTAAGGTGATGTCATTTTTAGTAGTGAGCTCCTGAGCTGGGATGATGTCATCCGGGATGTGGGGTAGGGGTATCCTTCCCAGATGTCAAACCTCTTGGATTAAAGGGGTCATGTTTTTGCAGCTCTATGGCCTTAAAATGAGGCTGAGCTGCATGCAGAATTTGAAGGCAACACTAGGTCAAGAGACTGACCTGCAAATATCTTTTTTTTTTTTATTGTGGGTAAAAATAAAAATTTTCACAATACATACCAACATTTGTAAAATGATATATAAATGTATATGCATATATGTGCATTTGCTTACAAAAATGTTATTTATGTTTATATATAAATATATTTTAAGAGATGCTTAGATACCCAAAATATTACACGGAACCCACTGGGATTCCCATGTTGCCCACCTCCCACACCTCCCACCACATCCCCCACAAACATCTCCCACAAGTGTGGCCCACCACCCTCAATGGACTTACACATCCTGGGGCCTTGCCACCAACCATAGACCACAGTTCACCCCGTAGACAACACTCTCTCCCACACAGTTCTTAGTGGTATGTGCTATTTTAAAATGGCCTACATCCGTTGCCACAAAGGTACTCAGGACAACCTCCAAATCCCAAAGAAGCCCCTGTATTTCAACTGCTCATCCCCTCCACTGCTAGCAAGGGTGATACTTCTGTAATTTGTCCAAAGTGCCAGAACCTGATTAGCACAATTAAAGCCCAATTAATGGTAGCTGAATCTAAAAGCTCCCAAGAGTACAAAGTTTTGTTCAGAGAGGTGATGCTAGGGATTCTGTTACAAATAGGTTTTAAATCTTATAGTGTGATTTGGGTGCATATTGCTAATAAAATATGAGATTGTTTGAGTACTTAAAATATGTAACTGAAATGGGAGCTCCAGCATTAGCCTGTAGTGAGCTCCTCCAAATTATCCAATTACTATGGATCATTTGCCTTGGTTGTTGGTTCAGTTGGTGATAGCCAAATCAGCCAGGTCTTTGGCTGCAGGGCTTGTATTAACCAAATTTGATCACATTGTGGACCTTGGCATCTGCTATGTTTGGTTGAAACAATAGATTATTTGGTTGGTTTGAGCCTCTGGATTGTAAAGCAATGAAAGCACCTGTACCAATAACAACAAAATCAAGAGTCAAGAGAATCGTGTGCACCTGCACCCAATAGGATTTTCTTGTTTTATGTTCTTCCCCCCAACTCTAGCATGAATTTTTACCAACGAGGGGTTGTCTTGTTTCATCATTGTGGGATAGGGGTTTTGCTTCCTTATTATTTTCTAATGTGATTATTATTTACCAAGTGGAGTTGCTTATTTTCCTTCTTGGCGTGACAGACCTCAAAGGAAATGGCCCTGGAGAAATCATTTCAATTTACTAAAGGAAATTGGTGGGGAAGGATTAATCATCCATCCCTTATATCCTGAAAAATGTGGAATATTTCTAGGTTGCAGAAATTTAGGTTTAAATGGGTCCAATCACAAATGGTCCCATAACAGATTCTGGGACTCTATGATAATCTGTCATTAATGGGCCCCAGGAGAGTATCTGCCCTCAGTCTAGCCTCCAATCCTTATGAGGAGGGGGAAGAATAGAAAATCTACTTCCATGAGGAGAGATATTGAAGGATATCATATATACAGAATCCTCATAAATATGGCAATGAGTCATGCTCCCTTTAAATACTGAAAAGGGCAATGGGAAGGCTTGTAAAAACTAGTATGTCATGTAAGTCTTCCCAAAGTTCTGGAACTAAGAAAAATTAGAGCTTGGGCAAAAGTGAAACCTAAGCAACAAAAATCAATGTTAGAGGAGTGATGCCACCAACACAGTGAGAAGACATTACCTGAAAAACTTCCACAGAGATTCAGCAAATTTATGTTCCTTTTGGTGGGACTCCCTAAATGCAGAACACACTTTTCTGGAGGGACCCACATTTCTGGATTGATCCCAACTGTCTCCCTAGGGCAGGATAACATAACAGGGAAGAAACATAAGCCAAAAAAGTCTTACAAAGAATAAAAGAGGATGGGTTAAACTGAATTGCTATAAGACTGGAGGGTCTGAGAACTGAAAAGTATAAGGAAAATTTGGCACTGAGTGATGGAAAGAATTTAAACAAATCATATTTGCTGGGGAGAAAATTCTACACAAAATCCAACAGAAGAGATCAAGGTTGCCTTTAGAAAGAATAGAGGAAAAGAAGCTGTCAAGTTATGACAGGTTGCTCTCAGGTTTCAGATTCTGGGTGAACGAGCACTTACAAGGAACAGGAATTTAGCTAAGATTCAGTTTGGAGAGGTAGGGTTTAGCATGAAGGACTGCACCTGGGGCCAACTTAATATATTTCATAATTTTCTCCAGTTTGATCTGGCTCTCAGCCATTAAGAGTTGTGATGAAATTGAAGGTGCTGAGCACCCCTTTCAGTTCCTGCCTAAGGTCTTGGAGTATAACTTGCAGATTGTTTCATGTTAGGATGTCAGTTTCTGCTTGATCATCATTTTTATGTCATCCCAAACATAAAGAAATCATTTGATGTGTCACAAATAGCTGGGAACACACATTCAAAACTCTTGAGAGGAAACAGTGCATCAGGAAGATTATAATGAGTACTATAAGTGATAACTTCCCAAATACCCACCTCATAGTATGTGCATATGCTCCTAAGCCCAAGCCTGATGATTTAAACCACCTGAAATCAAAGTGATCCAATCAGGACCCTAAGTAAGGACTTACATTTTAAAGACATGTGGCTTGTTTAATTATTTCATACAATTGTGTCTCAACTTCCCCAGAACAATAGGTGGTGTTCACAAGATAAAAATGCCTCCTTGTTCAGCTAAATAATCAAGTACCAAAGTGCTATTGTCTAAAACAACTTAAGCTAATAAATTTAATGACTTGCTGTGTAGCTATAGCTCTTGCAGTAAATTCAGTAATTTCTCCCATTGTGATTGATAGATTTCTAATAAAGTTTTCATTTTTGTTAACCACAAGCCAAGGTAGCAGAAACCACCCAAAAGAGGTGAACCCAGAATCATTAACTCCTTTGCTAATTCCAAGCCTGAGAATGTAGACTGAGGGAAGTAGTCCAGTGAGAAATTTCATATTGATTGTAAATTCCTAAGGTGCTGTGAGGAGGTCAAGTGCACATTTACCAGCTATAAAGGCAATTTGCTGCCCACACCAATATATTATCAAAACCTCCACAATAAAAATATAGCCATGTTGAGTAATGTAACTGTAACAAAGGTGATGTTTATAGATCCATTAATAGGAATAATATCATTTATCCTTATTATCCAAGACTTTGTTTAATTGACAGAACAAATGAGGAGCTGGCCAAAATTTATTTGTGTTGTGAATATTTTGCAGAGACAATGACTTAAACATGAAAGTGTACACACATTGTTATGGTAACTTGTAGTTCATGGAGCTGTGTGTAATTTTATAGTAAGCTCTCTGAGCTCTTCTATTATAGCTGTACAATTCTCTAGACTAGCTGTGGCCATTGTCAGGTCACAGTTCCAAGAAAGCTTAAAGCAGAGTAAAGAGGACTTGGGGTCCAGTATATATATTTGATATGGAAAAAAATGGTGCAGTTTGATCCAAAAAGACTGAAATATTTGGGATAAGAAAGAAATTTGTTATGGATAGAAAAATGGGGTCCATTGCAATGTGTATAGATAGGAGTTTGTGGTGACAAATCCAACAGTCTCTGAGGTTACCTCCATTTTGAATGTCCTAGGAGAAGTGGACAGTAATGTTTTTCTAGGCCAGTGCAAGGACAAAGCATAGGGATATATGAAGGATTTTATGCATTATAAGTGTTAGTAATGTAAAGTCTGTTGACAACTTGATCTATCACTTTGGGAATAAATAGTCTACCTTGTGACATTGTCTATTTTACTTATTGGGTAGTTTGATTTTTAACTGTCCAGAGGAGTGTGATGGAGTCTTTTTTTTTTTTTTTTTTTTTATTATTGTGGGTAAAAATCAAAATTCTCACAATACATACAAACATTTGCAAAATGATATATAAATATATATGCATATATGTGTATTTGCTTACAAAAATGTTATATATATATATATATATATATACATATATTTTAAGAGGTGGGAGGTTGTCCTGAGTGATGGAGCCTTTTATGGTTGAGTGATACCTGTGTGCCTGGAGATTGAGACGCGGGCCACGGTTGCATCGAGCCATTGATGTGAAAATCAGTCTTGAAATGGCCGAGCATCTACATGCAGCGGTGGAGGGGCAGAAGTAGGAGGTAGCAGATTGGCAAGGCAGTGGGGAAGACAGCTCAGTCAACCTGCCTGTTAGGAGCCGGGCTCGGATTGGGAGGGCACAAGGATATAACCTCTAGCACGTCTCCAAATGGAAAGAAATTGACCTCCATTCCCCCAGTTCCCACTGCCTACTCTTGTCTTATAATATTTCCCATTCCTGCCTTACCACCTATCCATTGGGACCTCCTTCCCTCCTTCCACTCCTGCACCCACTCAGCCTAGTGATGCTTCTCAAAGGCAGTCTCAGACAGCAGCCTACTTGCCACCTAAGCCACCACAGTTGTGTGCTTCACTAAAATCACTTGAATATCAACTCAGGGAACGTTTTCTTTCAGAGGTCAGGGGGACACACAGTGAGGGGCACACAGTTCTCCAGTCCGGTTGCCCAGATTTTGACAAATGTGAGCCCCTGTTAAAATGAGCCTCCCTCTCGGGAAACAGAAGTTTTCCATCACCACTGGCAGGTTCCCTCTGTCCCCTGTACTGTTGGTTGAGGATGTGGGTCTCAGGTGACTGCTAGAGAGGAAATGGTTTGGTCCGTGGAGAGCATTACACGCGGAGCTGAGGAGAGGGCAGGGAAGCAAAAAGAGGAGTCCTGAGTGTGCCGAGGGCTGAGAGGTGGCAGAGGGAGTAGACGGTGGTCACGTGGTCCATAGGCTAGAGGGGCCCAGCTAGCTTGCAATGGGTGGGAGTGCAGCTGGTGGGTCAGGCAGCGGCTGTGGAGAGGGTCAGGATGATGGGTCTCCATGCTTGGGGCGGGTGCACGGGCCATGTTGGGACCCAGTGCGGTGACCGGGAAATGGGTGTCTCTGAGGATAGATGGGGTGGCCAGGTCGGGTGAATGTGCGTTGTCAGAGCAAGGCTTCTCAGAGAAGCGGTGGTAGTACGTGGGAACCTGGAGGGTGGCGGACAAACAAGTGAGGGAGAGGGCTCTGGCGATTGTAAGATCAAGGACAATTTCATCAGACAGGACCCCCATCAGATGAGCTTGAGGTGGTGCATTGGAAGCCCATCAGGTCAAGGAGTGTGAGTTGGGATGCAGGCAATTGCTAAGAAATATACCATGTTCAGGAGAATGATCAGGGATCCTAACACACTGGTTCACTATAGATAAAAGGATGGAATTATCTGAAATAAATTTGGAAATAAAAATAAATAAAAGATTAATAAATATGAACATTTTTAACATTCCTAATGTGACAAAAATAAAACAGATTATGCATGAAAAAGAAATATGAGAATAAATATTCATTAAAATTTAGAACTATTAATGTTTGTATTCATATTTATACATTAAAATGTATGTTTATAGTCTAGAGAAAATTGGATTTCTGTGAATAAAATCTCAAGCAATTTCTGTACTTGACATTATCTGTGTATTATTTATTGTGGTGAAATTCATATAACATAAATGTATTAGTCAGGGCACGATTACCTGGCTGAGCTGACACATTAGCCTAACCATCACAATAAATTTAACCATTTTAAAAATACAGTCAGTGGCATTTAGTACATCCACAATGTTGTGCATCAGCTTTATCAGAACATTTTTATGCAGAACATTTTTATCTCCTCCAAAGTAGACCTTACCCATGAAAGGAGTTACTCCACTTTTCTTATTATCAATAATCTGTCAACCAATAATCTTCTTCCTGTCTCTATGGATTTGCCTATTCTGGATATTCTATATAAATGAATCTTTTAAAATGCAAACTTTTGTATCTGGCTTCTTTTATTTAGCATGTTTTCAAGATTTTTCAATGTCATAGATTGTATCATTACTTCATTCCTTTTTATTGCTGAACCAAATTCCAATGTATGGATAAAATACATTTTGGTTATCACTCATTAGGTAATAGATATTTGCTTTGATTCCAGCTGTTTGTAATATTAAATTATGGCTGTATGTATATTTGTGCACAATTACTTGAATATTTCTCTTCAATTTTTGAAATTATATATCAAGGTAGAGAATTGCTGGATAATCATTTAATTCTGTGTATAACTTATTGAGGAATTGCCCGAATATTTTCCACAGTGGTTGCACCATTGTATATACCCACGAGCAATGCACAAGGATTCCAATTTCTCCACATCTTCACCAACAGTTATTTTAGATTTTCACAAATAGTATAATGCTTCTGGGGGTGTGAAGTGGTGTCTCTTTTGTGGTGTTGATTTATATATCTCTAAAGACTAAAGATGTTGAGCAACATACCATGTGGTTGTTGGTCAATTGCATATACTCCTTAAAGAAACGTCTATTCAAATACTTTGCCCATTTTTAGATTATTTGACTTTTGCCTCTTGTATTTAGCTCTATAATGACATTATTTTGTAAATATTTTAAGGTAAGGTTCAAAACTTATGCTTTGCATGTGCATATACATTTTATCTACAACCATTTTGTGAAGACCTTCTTGCAAAGTATGATGAAAATTAATTTTATGGGTTTATTTATGGAGTATTAATTCTACTTCATTGTTTTATATATTAACCTTTATGCCAGTATCACACTATTTTAATTACTTTAGATTTGTATCATGATTTGAAATAGAGAATTATTTATCCCCCCATTGTGTTCTTCTTTTTCAATATAATTTTAACTATTCAGGGTCTCTTATAATTCTAAGATTATAAGGTTCAACTTTTATACTTCTTTTTAAAAGATGGCCTTAGGTTTTTGAAAGGTATTTCACTGTATCTCTAAATCAATTGGAGAGTATTGCCACCTTAGCTATATTAAATCTCCCTTTATATTAAATGAGATGTCTTTCCATTTATTGAGGTCTTCTTTAATTTCTTTCAGTAACATTTTTTTTCATATCACTTATACATATCTTCCATAGCTTGGGTAAATTTATTCTTAGCAACTTTATATTTTTTGATGCCACTGTAAATCAATTAAATTTTGTTTTTGGAGTCTCACAATTTATATGCATAAATACAACTGATTTGTGCATTTTACCCTGCAACTTTACTGCATTTATTTATTAGCTCTAATATTTAGTGTGTGTGTGTTTGTGCATGAGAGTCAGTGGAGGTGTGTGTGGATTCAATAGGATTTTTTATATATGAGATCATATCATCTCAGTATAGAGATAATTTTACTTCTTCTTTTCCAATTTGAATGCCTTTTATTTACTTTTATAGCCAAACTGCTCTGGCAAGAATAACCAGTACAATGTTTAATAGCAGAAAGTGAAAGCAAGCACCCTTCAATTCCTAGTTTGTTGATTCTTTTTATCATGAAATTATGTTGGGTTCATCAAATGCTTTTTCTGCATCAAATTAGATGACATTTTTTTCAGTCTACTAGTGTGGAGTATTATATTGGTTGATTTCTATATGTTGACACATCCCTTGAATTCTTAAATCTTATTTCTGTTTATGACATAGTCATTATTTGTCCATGAAATGTATGTAATTATTAATGATATTTTAGAGTTGAATTTATACTGTACACATACATTCACATACATAAATAATGAAATTTGGGGATGTTGGAGTTACGGTGATGAATATATGGCAAGATTTCAGCTACCAACTCTCTGAAATATCATTAAAATATCAGATTGTTCAAATAGATTTTCTTCCAAATCCCTTCATTTTCTATCTACTGAGCATCCTAATCCTATGAGGATTGTGAGAAATGACAATGACATGAATATGCATATATTTCTGAGATTTTTTGATGCAGGGGATTTTCATGACTATAATTGCATAATTGGAGATATTGATCCCTTCCAACTGATCAATACCTTGATTTGATCAATCCCATAATAAAATATATTCTTACATTTTATTGCAAATCCTTTGATATGCAAATCCTTTGGGAGAGAAATCCAGAAATCAGCATTGAAGGAGTTACATGGTTAGACACCACATGGAAGAACCAAAATGATTTAGGACAAGTGTATCCAGAAGGTCAGGTTCATGGTAGATCAGAAAGGGAGTGGTAGTCCAGAAAAAATGTATGGATGTTAGAGAACCAATGCTAGTGCAAAACCCAAGAATAATTATATGTGAGAAATTCCAGATTCGTTTTTCAGGTGATAGAGTTCCAATCCTAGATGTGACATTGATTGGGATCCCTATGTTTTGGAATGAAGGATAGAATTGAAAGAATCTGAGCATCATGGGCTAATTAATACAATTCAGTGAGTTATATAATATTATCTGTGCAATGAGGGTATTATTATCATCTTTTGAGCCAGAGAAGCCAATATCTTAGAACTTTGACCTTGGGAGATGAAAGTTCTCTGCCTATTTCTCTTAGAGCACAATTTATGTTGTTGTTTATTGGGCCCAAGTTATTCCCAGGTGAAGGGTTTGGCATTCCTGACTGTTGGGTCTGGAAATTGTGTTCAAGACTTGAGGCTGAAAGCTTCTTTCTCCATTTGCAGCACTGCTTACCACTGCTTGGCTGGCTGTGACTGAAAATCCAGAGGAAGACAGTTGCCATCTGAGCTATTGACAATGAAACCAGGGGTGAGTAAGAAATTCTACATTAACTAAAATTGAGTCTCTCTTATGAGTTGATGGTAAGCTTTCTCCTATTGGCATGGACATTTCAAGTACGTTCAGGAGGTATTCAAGAATCTGATCTTCAATTAAGTTTATACAGGACTTGAGAATATTTATAAGTTAGGGACTCATCAATAAGTAATCTTCCAACCATTACAATAGATTTTTCCAGTCTCCATTAAGGCTGTGTCTTCTCTTGAGATGATTTACTTTCCTCACCAAACCCATGACCACATTGGAGAACTAATGTATGCAAGGATCATGTTAGTACCTGAAATTTGCTTAAGCATGTAGTGAACAGAGGTGGTAGGGATGAATAAGAATAAAAGTTCACAGTCAGTAGGGAGGCTGAGGTTTCAGCAGGTGCATTCAATCAATCCAATTTTTAATAAATCAATTTATTGATACATATTAATGAAACAAAAAACCATCCTAAGTGTATAATTATACCAATGGTATTTGGTATAATCACGTAGTTGTACATTTGTCACTTCAGTCATTATTAGGGCATTTTCATATTCCAATAATAATAAAAACAAAAAGCTCATCACCTCTCAATCTCTGTGTACTTCCCATGTCATACATAACTACTAATCTTTTTCCATCTAATTTATTTGTATTTATATGTTGTAAAAACAGCCTTATATATGCCACATTATGCATATCCATATTTTACATGAGGTTTTACTATGTTATACAGTCCCATGCTACATTTTTAACTTTCCTTCTAGTAATATACATATCCTTAGACTTTCCCTTTCAACCACTGTCATACCCATATAATACATCCAAACACCATGATGTATTTCACCATTTCTATCCATTTCCAAAGATTTACAAACAGCTTTTATACCAATTCTGCACATAATAACCCTCCACTTTTCATTCTCTATCCTCATTCTATTTTCTGGTGACCTATATTGTAATTATTAACTCCATATGTTTATGCAATATTTGTTCATAATAGCACAATCATACAGGGTTTGTTATTTTGTGTCTGGCTTGCTTCTCTCAACATAATGTCCTCCAGGTTCATCCATGTTGTCATATGCTTCATGATTTCAGTTCTTCTTGCCAATATATAATATCCCGTCATGTGTGGACACCACAATTTGTTTATCCATTCATAGGTTGATGTGCATCTGGATTGTTTCCATCTTTTGGCAATTGTGAATAATGCTACTATTAACGTTGATGTGGAGATGTCTGTTCATGTTACTGCTTTCAGTTCTCCTGGGTGTATACCTAGTAGTGCTACTGGAGGTCACATCACTAGTCTATGTTCAACTTCCTTAGGAACTGCCAAAGAATCCTCCACAGTGGCTATATCATTCTACAGTCCCACCAACAGTAAATAAGTGTTTCTATCTCTCCACATCCTCACCAACACCTGTAGTTTTCCAACTTTTTAATAGTGGCAATTCTAATATCTGTGAAATAAAAAATCATTGTACTTTTGATTTGCATTTCCTTAATGAACACTTGTTTCATGTGTCTTTTCATCATTTGTATTTCTTCTATAGACAAAAGGCTATTCAAGTCTTTTGCCCATTTTTTAATCAGCTAGTTTATCTTTTTTGTTGTTGAGTTGTACTATCTCTTTATATATCATGGATATTAAACTCTTATTGGATAAATGATTTCCAAATATTTTCTCCAATTAAGGCAGCTGCTTTTTCACCCTTTTGACAAAGTCCTTTGAGGTACAAAACTGTTTAATTCTAAGGAGGTCCCATTTATCTATTTTTTTTTCTTTTTTTGTTCATGCATTGGGAGTAAGGTTTAAGAAAATACAGTCAACCACAAGGTCTTGAAAACATTTTCTTCATGGAGTTTTATGGTTGTCACTATTATATTTAGGTTCTTGATCCATTTTGAGATAATTTTTGTTCAAGGTGTTAGAAAGGGTTAATATTTATTTCATTTGGGAATGGATATCCAGTTCTCCCAGCATCATTTTTTGAATAGACTGTTTTGGCCCAACTAGGAAGTCTTGACAGGCTTGTAAGCAATCACTTGATTGCAGATGTGAGGGTCTATTTCTGAGGTCTCACTTTGGTTCCATTGGTCAATCAGTCTGTCTTTATGTCAGTATCATGTTGTTTTTTGTTTTGTTTTACCACTGTGGCTGAGTAATATGCTTTAAAGTCTGGAAGTGATAGTCCTCTAACTTTGCTCTTTTTTTTAAAAGACATTTTCAGCTATTTGGGGCACCTTACCTTTCCAAATAAATTTGATAATTGACTTTTCCATTTCTGTGAAAAAAAAAAGCTGTTGGGATTTTTATTGGGATTGTGTTGAATCTCTAAATCAGTTTGGGTAGAATTGACATCTTAAACATATTTAGTATTCCAGTCCACAAACACAGAATATCCTTCCATTTATTTGTATTTTTCACTTTCTTTAAGCAATGTTTTGTAGTTTTCTGAATACAGGTTCTTTTTGTTGTTGGTTAAGTTTATCCCTAAATATTTGATTCTTTTAGTTGCTATTATATGTGGAATTTTTAAATTTCCTCCTCAGGTTGCTCAACAGTGTGTATAGAAATGCTTTTGATTTTTACATATTGATTTTGGATCCCACCACTTTGCTGAATTAATCTATTCATTCTAGTAGCTTTGTTGTGGATTTTTCAGGATTTTTTAGGTATAGGATCATATCATCAGTGAATAGTGAAAGTTTTACTTCTTCCTTTCCTATTTCGATGCCTTTTATTTCTTTGTCTAGCCTAATTGCTATAGCTAGAACTTGCAGCTCAATATTGAATAAGAGTGGTGTGAGTGGGCTTCCTTGTCTTGTTCCTGATCTCAGTGGGAAATCATTCATTCTTTCACCATTGAGTACAATGCTAGTTGTAGGTTTTTCATATATGCACTTTACCATATAGAAAAAGCTTCCTTTTATTCCTATCTTTTGGATGTTTTCATGAAGAAAGACTAATATATTTTTGTCAAATGCTTTTTCTGCATCAATTGAGGGGATCATGTGATTATTCTTCAATTTATCAATGTGGTATATTATACTAATTGATTTTCCTGTGTTGAAACAGTGCTACATACCTGGGATAAAACTCACTTGATTATGGTGTATAGTTCTTTTAATGTGATTTTGGATTCAGTTGGCAGGTATTTTGTTGAGGCTTTTTGCATGTATACTCATTAGGGATATTGATCAATAATTTTATTTTTTCAAAGTATCTTTATCTGATTTTGGTATTAGGGTGATGGCTTCAAAAATGAGTTTGGTAGCATTCTTTCCTGTTCAATTTTTTGGAAGAGCTTAAGTAAGATTGGTATTAGATCATCTTTGAATGATTGGTGTATTCACCTGTGAAGCCATCTTATCCTAGGCTTCTCATGTTTGGGATGGTTTTGATGACTGTTTCAATCTCTTCACATGTGATTGGTTTGTTGAGGTCTTCTATTTCTTCTAGGTCAGTGAAGGAGGTTCGTGTGTTTCTAGGAATTTGTCATTTCATCTACCTTATCTAGATTTTTGGTGTACAGTTGTTCATACTGTCCTCTTATGAGCTCTCTTATTTCTGCAGGGTCAGTGGTAATGTTCCCCTTTTATTTCTGATTTTATTTGTTTGCATCTTCTCTCTTTTCTCTTTGCCAATCTAGGTAAGTGTTTGTTGATTTTGTTGATATTCTCAAATAATTAAAATTTCATCGTATTGATTCTCTCTACTGTTTTTTTGCTCTTGATTTCCTTTATTTCTCCTCTGATCTTTACTATTTCTTTCCTCTGATCTTTACTATTTCTTTCCTTGGCCTAGTTTGGGATTAGTTTCCTATTCACTTTCTAGTTCCTCCTTGTGTTCAGTTATATCTTCAATTTTTGCTCTTTTTTCTTTTTTAATGTAAGCATTGAGGGCTATAAATTTTCCTCTCGGCACTGCCTTTTTGATATCCCATACGTTTTGATATGCTGTGTTCTCATTTTCATTCATCTCAAGATATTTACTGAATTCTCTAGCAATTTCTGCTTTGACTCACTGATTATTTTAAGAGTGTGTTGTTTAATCTCCATATATTTATGAATTTCCTTTTTTCCATCCATTATTGTTTTTCATTCCATTATGACAAGATAAAGTGTTTGTATAATTTCAGTTTATTGAGACTTGTCTTGTGACCCAACGTATTCTCTATCTTGGGGAAGGATCCACAAGCCCTTGTAAAGAATGTATATCCTGCTGTCTTGGAGTATAATGCTCTACAGATATGTTATTTTTAGTTCATTTATCATATTATTCAAGCTCTCTGTTTATTTATTTACCCTCTGTTCAGATGTTCTGTCCAATACTGATAATGGTCTATTGAAGTCTACAACTATTTTTGTAGAGATATCTGTTTCTTCCTTCAGTCTTGCCAGTGCAGGTCTCATGTATCTTGGTACACCAAGGTTAGGTACATTTATATTTATAATAGTTATTTCCTCTGGGTTAATTGACCCTTTTATTAACATATGATGACTTTCTTCATTCCTTAAAACAGTTTTGCATTTAAAATCTCTTTTTTTCTGATATTAGTATCGATACTCCAGATCTTTTTGTTGTTGTTGTTGTTACTGTTTGCATGGAATATCTTTTTCCAACCTTTGACTTTCAACCTTGTTGTGTATTTACATCTGAGGTGAGCCTCTTGTAGACAGCATATAGATGGCTCATAGTTTTTTAAAATCCATTCTGTCATTCTATGTCTTTTGATTGGGAAGTTCAAGCCATTAACCTTCAATATTATTTCTGTAAAGGAATGACTTACTTTGTCCATTTTTCCCTTTGGATTTCCGTTGTCAAATATTACTATTGTCTGTCTTTTAACCTTTAATTTACCCTTCCTTATAATCTTGACTTCTACACTCTTCTCTGTCTCTCACCACTGTTTTTTTTTCCTTTCAAGCTGCAATACTCCCTTTAGTATCTCCTGTACTTCACATACTTTTTAAACATACTCTCTCAGTTTTTGTCTGTGAAGATGTTCATCTCACCCTCATTTTTGAAGGACAGTTTTGCCAGATACAGAATTCTTTGCTGGCAGTTTTTCTCTTTCAGTATCTTAATTGCATCATACCACTTTCTTCTCTCCTTCATGATTTCTGATGAGAGGTTGGCACTTAGTCTTATCATGTTTCCCTTGTATTTGATACTTTGCTTATCTCTTGGTGCTTTAGAGTCCTTTCTTTAGCTTTGATATTTGTCATTCTTAGTAGCAGATGTACCAGAGTAGGTCAATTCAGATTTATTCTGTTTGGGGTGTGTTTCCTTCTTGGATATTAATATTTATGTATTTCATAAGGATGGGAAAATTTTGGTCATGATTTCCTTAAATATTTTTTCTGCCCCCTTTCCATTCTCTTCTCCTTATGGGACATCTATAACTCTTATATTTGAGCATTCCATGTTGTCATTCAACTTCCTGAGACCCTTTCCCAGTTTTTTCTTTCCTTTCTTCTTTCTATTCCCTGTCTTTTCAAGTACAGGTATGCTGTTTTCTGACTCACTTATTTTGTTCTCAATGAATTCGAATCTGCTTAAAGGCCTCTAATGTATTTTTTTAAGGAGGTACTGGGGATTTAACCAATTACCTCATACATGTGATGCAGACACTCAACCACTGAGCTATACCTACTCCCCAATGAGAGTTGGGGTTTTTTCATTTGTTTGTTTTTGTTTTTAGGATGTACCAGGATCAAACCCAGGACTTCATGCATAGGAAGCAGGTGCTTAACCACTTGAGCTACATCTGCTCCCCTCTAATGTATTTTGTTTGATGTACTGGTTGCCAGGAATTGAATCCAGGACCTCATATGTGGGAAGCCAGTGCTCAACCTCTGAGCCACATTGACTCCCCTGAGTTGTGTTTATAATTTGTTTTGCTTTTGCATTTTTTAAAAAAATTTACAAGGCACTGGGAACCAAACCAGAAACCTCCCATGTGGGAAACACGTGCACAACCATTTGAGCCACATCCACTCCCCTAATGTGTTTTTAATTTCATACATTGTGTCTTTCATTGCTATGAACTTAGTTACTTTTCTTTGCAGGCTTTCAAATTGTTCTTTATGCTCACCTAGTGTCTTCTTAGTATACTTTATCACTTTGGTCATATTTTTGTTCAATTCTTTGAATTGATTAAGGGGATTTGTGTTTATCATTGATTTGTTGTCTTAAATGCTGAATCACTTCAGGATATTTGGTTTGTTCCTTTGGCTGGGCTATCTCTTACTGTTTCTTAGTATGGCTTGTAATTTTTTGCTGATGTCTAGCCAACTGACTATGTTGGTGAATTTATTCTGATGATTAACTTCTGTCTCTTGTCTAGTGTTTTATTTTCACAGCTCTTCTTTGATTTTTGGTTCAACTTACTCTGAGTTTTTTAAAATAGCCCCACTTAAGTTATCAGAATCAGGCCAGGTACTCACTAATAGGGCACAGATTTTCTCCCAGGATTTGAGGCTAAAGAGAGACCTAAAAGCAGGATTTCACCTTGCAGTTCCCTGTCTAGCCAGCAGATGGCACTTGATCACATATCTTTCCATGGAGGTGTTTCTTTCAACTTCCTATTTCCTGTGTTTCTGGTCTGGCCAGAGCTGAGATTCAAAGCAGTCTCTTCTGGCTGAATTCACTGAAGATAAACCATTCTCTCCCTCCAACACACCTGCCTTCCTCCCTTGTAACAGCTGACAGGAAGGAAGATGTCTGTTCCCCTCAGTTGGCGACAGTAAGCCAGGGGTTTTATCCAGACTTAATGCTTTGAGAGTGAGGATAGGTGCCATCCCTGTCCACTGCAAGGGTTTAGTGACTCAAGTGTGTTGTTTCAGGTTCTTTTTCTCAGTGTCCCTCACCTCTTGGGGTTTACACAGCACTGTCCTTGTCTGCTGACACCCAAAGTAGGTCTATTGGACACATTTAGGCCCTTTCTCCATTGTTTTTGTGAGAGAGTTGAGCCCTGATTATCTACTCTGATGCCATCTTCCCAGAACTCTTGGTCTCAATCCAATGTTAAAGCTAATGGTGTGAAGGTCTGTGCATTGTTGCCAGAAGCACAAAAGATTAGTAAATAAAAGGAAATGAGGAATCATTTATTTATTTCCCCAATTTTAATTTTCTTAAAGTTTTGATGGAATATAGTTGCACATTTTGAAATATTCAAAAATGAAACTAATATTCTCCTTACCACTATTGGTCCTAATTGCCCAACTTCAATTTTTATAAATCAGCTCTTTTCACATTTTATTAATAGATGCAATGTATAGGAAGTATTTTTTCTTAATGGCAGTATGTATTCAGGAGATGTATAATAGTGGAACAAAATTTATGTCTATGTGAACATTTTTGAAGATATGGAGAGACCAAAAATAATGAAGGGGCTTTTTTAAACCTTTAACAGACAGATGAATTGAAGATACAAGAGAGACAATGGAAACTGGTGTTCATACAACTTAGAAAAATTTATGAATGGGAGGTATACTACAGGAATGGTCAGGCTAGGGCCATCTTTCAGTACAACCAACTCACAAATCTCTTGTTTGTGATCCTGAACAATATGCACCTATATACGATATTGAACACCCAGTTATGTATAGTTGAGGGAGGCAGCATGTACTGATCCTGAGTTCTCTATGAAACCTCTTCAGTTCTGCAGAATATCTGGACATTTACTTCAAAGTCCCTCTCATTTTAATGAATATTATACCTGTGAATTGAATTTAGATAGAAAGCACTTCACACATTAACTGATTGGATTTGTCAAGATGCATAACATATTGTTAAACAATTTTATAGATGAAAGATAAATGAGGTCATCTATAAAGGGAAATAATCTAATCACACTCATTTATTAGAAGTGAAATATCATGGATATTTCTTGCTTTGTGTTGAGCCTGTAGATTTACTTGAATTTAGTGTAAATGAGGGTTTTAGTTATGAATTCTCAAGAGAAAATGTTATAACCAGCAGTAAGAAGTCATAATTACAATTTTGTTGGGAAATATCTAGGTGTATATCACACCACATGTCATGTGCTATTCTTTTACAATGGAATTGTATGTATTCAGATTCTGTATGTGTCTGTGAGTGTATGTGAATGATCTTAGTGGAACCCCAAACATATTTTGAACTTTATATACACAGTGTCTACTTCCTAAATGTTGTCAATATGAGATCACATTCATGACTTTGACAAAATTGGCCCTAGGTGAACTCAAATCTGTAATTTTTTAGGAGTGACTCAACTTCAATGATGTGAATGTAGACTTCATTCAGGAAGAACTGGTCCAGCTAGACACATTCCAGAGAAAGCTGTTCAGAGAAGTGATGCTGGAGAATATGAATCACTTAGCCTCATTGGGCGAGGTACTCAAAATTTATCTATTGCTATCTCTATCTCTATCTGTCTATCTATCTATCTATCTATCTATCTATCTATCTATCTATCTATCT
>JAKSZT010053802.1:1720321-1774395 GCA_026826555.1 Tolypeutes matacus | reverse complement strand
TCTATCTATCTATCTATCTATCTATCTATCTATCTATCTATCTATCTATCATCATCTATTTAACATATCTACTATCTACCTATATATCTATATTTTTCAATTTTCATATAAAAACAGTTTATTGAAGTATTTCATTCATACATAGACATACATAAGCGCTAAGTGTACAGTAAAAGTTGTGAACTTACAAAACAAACATGCATAGCATCATACAGGGCACCCATACATCATCTCAAAACAAATAACTTGCATTATTGTGAACATTTGTGCAATTTATGAAAGAGCATCATCAAAGAATTACTACAAATCAGTCTGTATTTTAATTTTGGTGTACTTTTCCCCCAGCTCACCCTATATTATTTTGTTCATAAACCATATAATTTATCTAAAGTATACCAACAATGGCATTTGGAATAATCACCAAATCGTGAATTCATCACTTCAATCAATGTGAGAGCATTTTCATTACTGCAAATAAAAAGAAAACCAACATTAAACAACCACTATCTTTCCCATATGTTAGTGCTGCTAATTACAAATCCTATGTTGTGGTTTCACCATTTGTAGTCATTTCCAAACATTTAAAAAAAGCTTTTAATCAATTCTGCACAGGTTAAACCTCAACTTTCCATTTTTTAACCACATTATTTTCTCTGGTGGCATCTTCTAGCCATTAATCCATGAGTTTGCTCATTATATTTAGTCATAATAGCAAAATCATACAATATTAGTCTTTTTATGTCTGGCTTGCTTCCCTCAGCAAAATGTCGTCCAGTCTCATCCATGTTGTCACATGCTTCATGACTTCATTTCTTCTTACAGCTAAGTAATATCCCATTGTGTGTATATACCATTGTTTGTTTATCCATTTGCAAGTTGATGGACACCTCTTCTGGCAATCGTGAATAATGTAGCTATGAACATCAGTGTGGAGAAATCTCTTCATGTCACTGTTCTCAGTTTTTTTGGGTATATACCTAGTAGTGGTATTGCCAAATCACATGATAGGTCTATATCTATCTTCCTGAGGGACCACCACACTGACTTTCACAGTGATTGTACCATTCTACATTCCCACCAACAGTGAATAAGCATTCCTGTCTCTCCAGATCCTCTCCAACACTTGTAGTTTTCTGTTTTTAATAAAGGTCACTCTAGTAGGTATAAAATGATATCTCATTGTAGCTTTGATTTGCATTTTCCTAATAGCCAGTAATGTAAACATTTTTTCATGTGTTTTTTCACCATTTATATTTCTTCTTTTTGAAAATGTCTATTCAGGCCTTTTGTCCATTTTTCAATCAGACATTTGTTTTTTCATTGTTGAGTTGAAGGATCTCTTTATATATCATATATATATTTGACCCGTGTCAGATATGTTATTTCCAAATATTTTCTCCCATTGTGTAGGCTGCCTTTTTACCCTCTTCACAAAGTCTTTTGTGGTGCAGAGGTGTTTTATTTTGAGGAGGTCCCATTTATCTATGTTTTCTTTTGTTGCTCATGCTTTAGATGTAATGTTTAAGAGACCCCCATCAACTACAAGGTCTTGTAGAGGTTTACCTATGTTATTTTCTAGCAGTTTTATTGTCCCAACTTTTATGTTTATGTTGCTGATCCATTTTGAGTTGATTCTTGCATAGGGAGTGAGATAGGGGTCCTTTTTCATCCTTTTGGTTATGGATACCCAGTTCTTCCAGCATCATTTATTGAAGAGACTGTTCTGTCCCAGAAAAGTAGACATAGTAGGCTTATCAAAAATCAGTTGACCATAGAGGTGGGGGTCTATTTCTGAACTCTCAATTCAATTCTATTGATCAATGCATTTATCTCTATGCCAATGCCATGCTGTTTTTACCACTGTAGCTTTATATTACACTTCAACGTCAGGAAGTGTGAGACCTCTGACTTTGTTCTTATTTTTTAGGATATTTTTGGCTATTCAGGATCCCTTTCCCTTCAAATAAATTTGGTAATCGATTTTTCTATTTCTTTAAAATAGATTGTTGGAATTTTGACTGGTATTGCATTGAATCTATAAATCAATTTGGGTAGAATTGACATATTCATGATTTTTAGTTTTCCAACGCATGAACACAGAATGTCCATCCATTTGTTTAGGTCTTCTTTGATTTCTTTTAGCAGTGTTTTGTAGTTTTCTGAATATAAATCATTTACATTCCTGGTTAAATCAATCCCTAGATATGTGAGTCTTTTTATTGCTACTGTAAATGGAATTTTTTGTCTTGATTTCCTCCTTTGCTTGATCATCACTAGAGTGTAGAAATGCTGCTATATTTGCACATTGATCTTGTGTCATTCCACTTTGCTGAACTCATTTATTAGCTCAAGTAGCTTTGTTGCAGATATGTTTAGGATTTTCTAAATATAGAATCATGTTATCTGCAAATAGTGAGAGATTTACTTCCTCTTTTCCAATTTGGATGACTTTTACTTTTGCTCTAGCTAGAACTTCAAGCACAATGTTGAGTAATAGAACTGGCAGTGGACATCCTTGTCGTGTTCCTGATCTTAGAGGGAAAGCTTTCCATCTCTCCCCATTGAGTATGATGTTGGCTGTGGGATTTTCACATGTGCCCTTTATTATGTCAAGTGACTTTCTTTCCATACCTATGTTTTGAAGTACTTTTTATAAATAAAGGATGCTGGATTTTGTCAAATACCTTTTCTGCTTGAATTGAGATAATCATGTGATTTTTTTCCCTTCAGTTTATTAATGTGGTATATTACATTAATTGATTTTCTTAAGTTGTACCATACTTACACATACCAGGAATAAAACCCACATGATCATGATGTATAATTGTTTTTATATGCTGTTGGATTCAATTTGCAAGTATTTTGTTGAAAAATTTTACAACTATGTTCATTAGAGGGATTGTTTTGTAATTATCTTGTAGTATCTTTATCTGGCTTTGGTATTAGGGTGATGTTGATTCAGAAAATGTATTGTGTAATTTTCCCTCCTCTTCAATTTTTTGGAAGAGTTTAAACAGGATGGGTATTAATTATTCTCAAATTTTTAGTAGAATTCACCTGTGAACCCATATTGCCTAGACTTTTTATGTTGGAAGATTTTTGATGACTAATTCAATCTCATTGCTTGAGACTGGTATTGGTGGTCTTCTATTTCTTCTATGGTCAATGTAGGTTGTTTGAGTGTTCCTAGGAATCTGTCCATTTCATCTACAGAACTTTCTCATCTAAAATCCTGGGGAATGAATATTGCTCAAGTGATTGAGCACCTACTTCCCACATGGGATGTCCCCAGTTCAATTCCTGCTGCCTCTTAAAGAAAACAAGCAAACAAATGAAAAAACCATCTCAGGGGAGCTGATGTGGCTCAGTGGTTGACTACCAGCTACTCATTTATGAGGTCCTTGTTTCAATCCCTGGCCCCAGTACCTTAAAAAAAAGTCCCATGGTCTGCTTTCAACATGACCCAATATGGAGGTGCCAGATAGATACTAAGATGTAGAATATGCTGGCACCAATACAAAAATAACCTAAAAGCTGCTGGGCTCCCTGTTTTGGAGGCGGGTGATGATAGGGGCAGTAATTTGTCCTATACCAGGTCAGGAATCCAGTCCTGGACTCTGGCCCATTTACTACCTAAGAATGTGACTTACTGGACAGGGCCTTTTAATCTTGTTGGAATTTATGGCCCAATTGGATTTTTGAAGCCAAATTAGCAATACATGCAATCCCTGGGCAGTGTGTTCCTTGCATTGGCCTACTAACATGATGTCAACAATATAATGGAACACTCTCTGTCCTTTGGGCAGGGGTAGCTTATTCAAACATTGTGTGGCCCATTGGGACAGATAGTGGATGAGTTTATATACTCATTTGGCAGTACAATGAAGGTATATTGTAGACCTTGCCATTGTAAAGCAACTTGATCTGGTCCTTTTCTTAGAGTGGGATGGCAGAAAAAAAAAAAGGCATTGCCCAGCCCAACAATGGCAGACCAAACATCAGTGAAGGTCCTAATTTCCAGGTGCTTCATGAAGTCTGGGAGCACAGATGCCAAAGGGCACACTTCTGCATTCAAATGACAATAGTCCATTATTAACCCCATATTCAACATGCCTTTTCCACTGGCCAAACCATACCATTATAGGCAAACAGCTCTTATAAGAAGCCTGTAACGTGATTTTCTCCACCTGAAAGGAAGCGTTGCTGATGTTGGACAAATCAAGGAGATAAAAACACTGGGGGTGAATGGTCCATCACTCCCGCAACCTTGATGGCCAGAATTTGTTGGGATGGGTAGCATACAGCTTTATTTACAACTTAGTGGGAGAGTGGTGCAGAATGTATGTGCACTGAAATTCCACCCATTTTAAATATTAATTTCCTATTCTCTATCACCACCCCATACCCTGGAAATCTATATTATAGATTCTGACTCTGAGGGTTTTTTTTTTTAGAAGGTACCAGGGATTGGACCCAGGAATTTGTATTTGGGAAGCAGTGTTCAATCTTGCCAAAGAAAGTTGGTGTTTTTGTTCGTTTTGTTTTTGAGAGGTACTGGAGATTGAACCCAGCACCTTATACATGAGAAGCATGCACTCAACCACTTGAGCTACATCTCTACCCTCTATGAGTGTTTTGATTATAATTATTTCATATCAGTGAAATCACACAATATTTGTTCTTTGAGTATAGCTTATTTCACTCAAGATGATATCTTTGTATCATCCATGTTTTACATATCAGAACTTCATTCCTTTTTTAGTGTTGTAAAAGATTTTATTGTGTGTACATAACCATATTTTATTTATCCATTCATTGGTTGATGAACATGGGTTGCTTCCATCTTTTGGCAACTGTGAATCATGCCCCTCTGAATATCAGTGTGCAAATATTTGAGCCACTGTTTTAATTCTTTGGGGTATATACCTTGCAGTTGAATTGCCAAGCCACATGATTGTTCTGTATTTACTTTTCTGAGGTTTTGCCAAACTGTCTTCCACATTGGCTGCACCATTTTACATAGCCAACAGCAATGAATGAAAGTTACTCTTTCTGTGCATACTCTCCAAACTTGTTATTTTCTGTTTTTTTTTTTTAAATAGCAAACATTCCAATGGGTATGAAGGGTATCTCATTGTAGTTTTTAACAAATCAATCTTTGATACATATTAATAAAGCATAAATCCATCCAAAATGTGCAATCAATAGTATTTGGTATAATCATATAATTGTACATTCATCACTTCATTTTTAGAGCATTTTCATTATTCCAATAAGAATAATAAACAATAAACAAACAAACAAAAACTCACCACTTCTCAATCTCTCTATGCTTCCTCTGCAATTCTGTTTCTGGCTCTCTAGTTTATTTGTATTTATATTTTGTGAAAACAGTCATTTATGCTATATCACCCATATTGGTGTTTTACATGATGTTTCACTATGTTATACAGTCTTCTAATTATTAGCTCCATGAGTTTACACAATGCATTTATTATTGTTCATAATTACATAATCATACAGTTTTTTCTTTCATGTCTGGCTTGCTTCACGCAACATAATGTTCTCCAGGTTTATCCATGTTACCATATGCTTCATGACTTCATTTCTTTTTACCATTGCATAATATTCTATCATGTGTATACACCACACTTTATTTATTCATTTGTCATGTTGATGGACACCTGGGTTGTTTCCATCTTTTGACAATTGTGTGTAACTCTGCTATGAACATCAGTATTCAGATGTTTTTTCATGTCACTGCTCTCAGTTCTTTTGGGTATTTATCTACTAATGATAATTCTGGGTCACATGGCAAGTCTATATTCAACTACCTGAGGAATGGACAAACAGTCCTCCACAGTGGCTGTACCATTCTACATTCCCATCAATGGTGAATAAGTGTTCCTATCTCTCCACATCCTCTTCAACACTTACAATTTTCTGGCTTTTTTTTTTTTCAGGTTTTTATTTATTTATGGCTTTTTAATAGTGGTCAGCCTAATAGGTGTGAAATGCTATCTCATTGTAGTTTTGATTTGCATTTCCCTGGTGGTTAATTATGTTGATCATTTTTTCTCATGCTTTCTGGACTTTTCTATATCTTCTTTGAAGAGAAGTCTGTTCGAGCCTTGCCCATTTATAATTTTTTGTTAATCTATATTAAGGATTTCTTTTATATATCATATATTTATCCTTTATTGGATGTGTTGTTCCAAATATTTTCTCCTATGTGTTGGTTTTCTTTTATTTTTCATGATAAAGTCCTTTGAAAATAAGATTTTTAAATTTTTATTATGTCCCATTATTTATTTTTTCTTTTCTTGCTTGTGTTTTGGGCATAAAGTCTAAGGAACTGTTGACTAAGACAAGGGTCTAAAGATGCTTTTCTACATTTTCTTCTAGGAGTTTGATATTTCTAGCTTTTATACTATGGTCTTTGATCCACTTTGATTTAATATGACATGAAGTATACATCCTCCTATATTTAGCCAATGGAGATCCAGTTTTTCTGGCAACATTTGGAAATTGAAGAGACTATTCTTTCCCAATTGAGAGATCTTTTCCACCTAGTCGAAATTCACTTGGTTTCTAACTTTCAGTAACTGTGAATAATGCCACTATAAACATTGGTGTGCAAATGTCTATTCATTATCCCTGCTTTCAATTCTCTGAACATATTTCTCATAGAGAAATTTCTGGATCACACAGCAGTTCTATATTTAGCTATTTGAGGAACTATCAAATTGTCTTCCACATAGGCTGCACCATTCTGCATTCCCAACAACAGGGAAGGAGTTTTAATATTTCTCCATATTCTCTCCAGCACTTGTAGTTTTCTGTGATTTTTAAAATAATGGCCATTCTATGAGATGTGAAATGGTATCATTGTAGTTTTGATTTGCACTTCCCTAATAGCTAGAGCTGTTGAGTATATTTTCATGTCATTTTTACTTTCTCTTTGGAAAAATTTCTATTCAAGTCTTTTGCCCATTCTTAAATTAGATAGCTTGACTTGTTATCATTGAGTTGTATGATCTCTTTATATAACATAGAAATCAAACCTCTATCAGAAATGTCATTTCCAGATATAATCTCCCATTGAGTTGGCTGCCTTTTCACCTTCTTGACAAAGTCCTTCAAAGCACAAAAGTATTTAATTTTGATGAGGTCCCATTTATCTATTTTTTAATTTTGTTGCTTGTGCTTTGGGTGTAAAGTTTAATAAAGCATCACCTACCACCAGATGTTCAAATGTTCCCCTACATTTTATTCTAGGAGTTTTATGGTTCTAGTTTTTATCTTTGAGACATTTTGAGTTAATTTTTGGCTAAGGTGTGAGATATAGGTCCTCTTTCTTTCTTTTGCATAAGGATATCCAGTTGTCCCAGTACCATTTGTCAAATAGACTGTTCTGACCCAGCTGGGTGGGTTTGACAGCCTTGTCAAAAATCACTTGACTGTAGATGTGAGAATCTATTTCTGAACACTCAATTCTGTTCTATTGGTCTATATCCCTATCTTTATGCAGTGCCCTGTTTTCACCACTGTAGCTAAGTAATATGATTTAATGTCAGGAAGTGACTGTCCTACAATTTTGTTCTTTATAAAAATGTTTCTAGCTATTTGGGAGTCCCTTACCCTTCTAAATAAACTTGATAATTATCTTTTCCATTACTTCCAAAAAAGTTGTTGGAACTTTTATCAAAATTGCATTGAATCTGTAAATCAATTTGGGTAGAACTGACAACTTAATGATATTTAGTCTTCCAATCCATGAGCATGGAATGTCCTTCCATTTATTTAGGTCATGTTTAATTTCTTTTAGCTGTGTATTGTAGTTTTCTGAATAAAAGTCCTTTACATTTTTGATTAAGCCTATTCTTAAATTTTTGATCCTTTTAGTCACTATGGTAAGTGGAATTTTTTCCTGACTTCCCCTTTAGATTACTCATTACCAGTGTATAGAAACACTACTGATTTTTTATATTAATCATGTATTCTGCCACTCTGCTGAACAAATTTACTAGCTCTAGTAGCTTTGTTGTAGATTTTTCAGAACTTTATTGATATGGGAACATATCATCCGTGAATAGTGAAAGTTTTAATTCTTCCTTTCCAATTTGGACACCTTTTATTTCTTTTTCTTACCTTATCATTCTAATTTTAAAAAATAAAATTAAAATAAATTAAAACTGGGATATTAAAAATAATGAAAAAACTTTTTAAAAATTTTATTTGACATTTTGCCTTTCATCACTGTAATACTCGGTCAATTGTTGAAGAGAATTTTCTTTCCCCAACAATGTACTTAGAACCCTTGTAAAAAATCAATTATGCATTAATATCTGTATTTTTCCTGGGTTCTCTATTCTCTTTTCTTTGTTCATATTCCTGTCATTCTTTCAGTATTACAATGGTTTGATTCATATAGCTTTATGATAAATGAAATTAGGCAGTGTGAATATACAAATGTCATCTCTCTCAAGGTAGTTTTTGATATTCAGAATCCCTTGCCATTCCATGTGATATTAGTGATTAGCTTTTCCATTTCTGCAAAGTTTGCTGTTCAGTCTTGACTGGGATTCTGTCGAATCTGTAAATGAATTTGGGTAGTTACCATCTAAATGATATTAAGGTCTTCAAATCCATGAATATAGAATATAATTTTCATTTATTTAGGTCTTTCAAAATTTCTTTCAGTAATGCTTTGCCGTTTCCAATGTTCAAGTCCTCTAAATCTTTGGTTAAATTAATTCCTAGGTATTTTATTCTTTAAGCTGCTATTGTTAATGAAATATTTTTCTAAATTTTATTTTTGGACTGTTCATTGCTATTGTATAGAAAATTATTGATTGTTGTATATTGATCTGTTACCCATGAATTTGCTAAATTCCCTTTTTGGGTATAGGCAGCTTTCTTGTAGATTTTTCAGGATTTTCTATTTATAGGACAATGTCATCTGAATAGAGATGATTTTACTTTGTTCTAATTTGATGCATTTAACTTATTTATTGTTTTTAATAGAGAATTTGTAGTTTTACAGAAAAACCATGCACATAATACAGTGTTCCCATATACCCCCCTGTAATTATCAACTTGCATTTGTATGGAATATTTGTTACAATTGGTGAAAGAATTTTCTTATAGTTGTACTACTAATTATAGTCCATGGATTCCCTGTTTGTGTTGCACAAGCTGCTGTTTTGTTTTTTTTTTCAATTTTTATTGTAATAACATATATGTAATCTAAAACTTCCCCCTTAAGTTACATGCAAACATCTAATTCAATGCTGTTAATAATGTTCAAAATGTTGTGCTACCCTCACCAGCATTCATTAGCAAACTTCTTTTCCATCATCCCAAGTAGAAACTCTGTACAATTTAAGCATTAACTTTCCATTCCTTACACCCATGCCTGCCCTTGAAAATCTATATTCTAGTTTCTGAATCTATGAATTTGCTTATTCTAATTAATTCATAAAATTGAGATCATATAATATTTGTCCTTTTGTGCCTGGCTTATTTGATTAACATGATGTCTTTAAGGTTTATGAATGTTATTGCATGTATCAGAACTTGATTCCTTTTCATGGCTATTTAATAATATTCCATTGTATGTATATGCCATATTTTATTTATCCCCAACTCTAACCCTAACCCTAGCTAATTTTTTGATGGGCATTTCAGTTGATGGACACTTTGGTTACATTTCTGTTTTGAAAATTGTGAATAATGCCAATATGAAAAGTGTTGTGCAATAATCTTTTTGAGTCACTGCTTTCGATTCTTTTATGTATATACCTAGAACTGGGATTTCCATGTGTGATGGTTAATTCATGTGCAAATTGACTATGTTATGGTGTCTAGTTGTCTGGTCAAGAAAGCACTGACCTCACTATTACTGTGAGGATATTTTGTGGATTGAAATCAACAGCATGTTCATTATCTCTCTGGCTGATTCCATCTACCATCAAATAAGAGATTGCCTTCAGCAATGAGCAATTCTCATTCAATCAGTTGAATACCTTAAAGGAGATGTTTTCAGCAATCAGAAGTAAGAATTGCCATCTATTCTTCAGTCAGCCAACTTCTGTGGAATTCATCAGATATCTTCATGTCTTCATGAAGTTTCCAGCTTGTAGCCTGCCCAAAGGAATTTGGATGTCCTCATTGCCTGTAGACACATCAGCCATTTCCTATTATAAATCTCATAATATTTACATTATATATAAAACCTCTTGGTTCTATTTCTGTGGAAAATACTGACTAATACACAGTTACACTGGGTCATATGTGAAATTTCCACTTAATGATCTAAGGAACTGCCAAATTGTTTTCCACAGTGGCTGCTCCATTTTACATTCCCACCACCAATGAATGAATGCTCTTATTTCTCCAACACTTATAATTTTCCATTATTTAATAGTAATCATTCTAGTCGCTGTGAACTGGTATCTCATTGTGCTTTTGATTTGCATTTCCCTAATGGCTAATGGTACTGAGCATTGTTTCTTGTGCTTTTTGGCAATTTGTATAACTGACTTGGAAAACTACCTGTTAAAAATTTTCCCATTTTAAATTGGGTCATCTTTTGGTTACTACCGATTTGGGGCTGTTGATCTTGTATCCTACCACTTTGTGGAGTACATTTATTAGTTCTGGGTGTTTTGTTGTGAATTTTTCAAGATGTTTCTCTCTATATAGGTTCATGTCATCTGCAAATAGAGAAAGTTTTACTTCTTTGGAAGTTGATGGATTTTATTTAGTTTTCTTAACTTATTGTTCTGGCAAGAAATTCCAGTACCATTTTAAATAAAATAGTATCAGTGAATATCCTTGCCTTGTTCCTGTTATTAGAATAAAGCTTTTAGTCCTTCACCATTGAGTATGTTTTTATGTTTTTTTGAAGAAATCTTCAAAATTGAGGTGATTATGTGTTTTTTTCCTCTGATGTTAAGTTGATGTCATATATTATTTAATTTTCTTATATTGAACCATCCTTCTTTATCTGGGATAAATATCACTTGATATTGGTGTATAATGCTTTAATCTGTTGTTGAATTTGGGTTACTAGTGTTTTGCTGAGGAGTTTCACATCAATTATGACATGTATTTGTCTGTAAATTTCTTTCTTTGTGTTATCTTCATCTGTCTTTGGTATTAGGGTGATTTTGGCCTGATAGAGTGATCAGAAAGTGTTTATTTCTCTCATATTGTTTGAAAGAATTTTATCAGGAATTGTGTAAATTATTCTTGGAATGTTTGGTAAAATTCACCTGTAGAGCTATGTGGTCTTGGACTTTTTTTTTTTTTTTTTTTTTGGTGAGATTTTTGATTGCTGATGCAGGTTGTTTACTAGCTATTGTTCTCTGAGACCACCTATTTCTTTTTGAGTCAGTGTAGTTTGTTAGTGTGTTTCTAGGAATTTGTCCATTTCCTGTAGGTTATCT
The DNA here is from genome assembly GCA_026826555.1 of Tolypeutes matacus. Classification (NCBI taxonomy): domain Eukaryota; kingdom Metazoa; phylum Chordata; class Mammalia; order Cingulata; family Chlamyphoridae; genus Tolypeutes; species Tolypeutes matacus. The sequence goes on along the minus strand of JAKSZT010053802.1, from coordinate 1,762,942 downwards.
AATTTTTTGGCATGCAGTTTTTCATAGTGTACTCTTATAATGATTTTATTTCTTTGAAGTTGGTGGTAATGTCCCCCCTTTCATTCTAGACTTTAGTTATTCATGTCCTCTCTTTCTATATATTTGTTTGTCTAAATAAAAGTTTGTGTATTTTATTGTTGTTGTCAAGGAATGAACTCTAACTCTTGGTTTTGTTGATACTCTTAATTGTTTTATTATTCCCCATTTCATTTTTTTTTACTCTAATGTTTGCTTTTTCCATCCTTGTGCTTGCTTTGTGTTTAATTTTCTCTTCATTTTTAGATCCTCCATTTATGAGGGGTTCTAACCCAACTCCTGAAGGGCATGGGTCAGAGCAGCTGCATGACTAAAGAATGCACCTGGCATTGCTTAAGACATAAAGTTTTTGGGACTTATGAACAGGAGAGGATCTTCACTGGTGGCAATCCTGAGAATAAAGTTAACACTGTTTAAAATGGTGGGAAAGTGAGGGGCAATATAAGGCTTTCAGAACAAAGATATTTCCACAAGGTAATGAGAACCTAGCTTCTGCTAGGGCCACATGGAGCACAAATTGGAGTCTGGTATTATATCGTAGGGAGGAACTGTACCACCTTGAAGAGATGATACCATCTATATGTTCTTTTCCCTCTGGGGAGGTTTGTAATATTTAACTTATGTCCAGGTCACACAGGCAGCTACATGTTGCGTGCTTTTTTTAAATTATGGACTGGGAGCCTAGGCCCTGGGCTCCCAAAATCCACTCTTATGCAGAAGCTTACGTTGACCATAGGACATGCATTGCATCCACTTTCCACTGCAACAGTATATCAGACAACAGAATAATAAGAGTCTTCCACCAAGGGTAGTAGACTTACAAAATCATGTTGCCAGGACTAACAATGGATATTAAACCAGTAAGATAGAGAGACAATAGCTAAGTTATTAATGTGCTGTATGTGCTCTTGCATATGATTTAAAGCTTGTGAAATATTATGGAATTGATCAGGAAGATATATACAACATTGAACATTAATAAGGGCACAGGTTCCACCTTGTTAGTTGTAAGAATATTTAAAGCTATTGTATTTTGTAAAACTACCTTACATAGCTGGGTAGTTTCCTCATTTAGTAAGGAAGTTGCTACTTTGGAACTATTGAGAGCTTGAGCAGTGTGGTTGGCTAAAGCAGTTATGTGTTTTTTGGTGATAATTGTAGCACCACCTGGCAAAAAAACGGCAAATGGATAGTACCACCAAGGAGTGCACTTTACTATATATCTGGTCTTGACCTTTTTCCAGTTACTGGGAGTATGGGGTAATGAATCATATAAAGTAGTAGGTACACATGGTAGTCCCACATACATTTTCTGGTTCAGTTATAGGGCAAAGATAGCCACCCGTTTTGTTCATGAGCTCTAGCCATCCTTTAGGGGATGTGTTGGCCCCAGTTAATGAGTGGTAGGCCTGCCACTGGAAAAGACTATTATTTTCTTGTTTGATAGTTATAATATAATGTCATCAATATAATGAAAGAGAGTTACAGCTATAGGTTTCTAACATGTGGTCAGATCTGTTACCATGAGGCCATGACAGATGGTTAAGCTTGCACATAGCCTTGCAGAAGCACCACAAAAGTCCATTGTTGGCCTTTCCACATGAAGTTGAGTGCAGGCAGTCTTGACTTGTCTAAGGAGATACTAAAGAAAACATTAGCAAGATCTAAAACAAAGTGATCACTACATAACTGGGTTCTAGTTTCTTCCAGTAAACCAGCAATGTTTGGGGTTTCCGCATACAGTGGTGGTGTTACTTAATTTAATTCATGATAATCTACTGTCATGCCCCATGTTCCATCAGGCTTTCATACTGGCCATAAAGGACTATTGAAAGGACTATGGGTAGTTATTATCATCTCTATATTTTCTAATTCCTGAATTGTCACAGTAATTTCCTTTTGTCCCTCGGGAGTCTGTATTGTTTGGTCACCACAAATTTTAGGGTGAGGGCACCTTCATTGGGACCTCTTGCCTTGTTTCTGTAGCATCTATTTCATTACTCTGCATCAGAGGCAGAATTCTCCTATGGTATTCTCTAATGTGGCATTCTGCAGAATGTCAATTCCTAAAATTCAGGTATAGGAGAAATATACAGTGTATACTTTTGGGGAGGTAATCACCCAATTTGTAAAACTAAAAATTATTGCTTAGCATAAATTCTTTTTCTGTTTTTAGCTTTCCACTGGATGGATTGACACTGACACTCAGGCCTCAGTATTCACATAAGGGTATTTGCTCCCACTATAACAGAGCCAGGAACCCATAATGACAGTGTAGGCAGGCTCCATATTTCACCTTGGAGAGGTTGGGGAAAAGGCTAGCAAGGGCACCTGGAGCTTCTCCTAGTTTTTCAGGATACTTTTTCTTGATTTGGCACTTGTTCAGTTACTATAACCATTTAAATGTTTTCTGGAGTTTTGAAGAAGTTCTTACTACTTGTTCAAAGACCCTGCAGGGGGCCTGTACCCTAAGCATCTTATACTGCATGTTGGTCAATTGGAAGTCCACTTTTATTTCTTTTTCTTTCTTAAGTACTCTGGCAAGAGCATTCAGTAGAGTGTTGCATAGCAGAGGCAAAAGTAGGCATATCTTGTCTTCTTCATGAAGTTAAAGGGAAAGTTTTAAGCCTTTCACTGTTGACAAAGATGTTAACTGAGGGTTTTTCATATATGTTTTTTATCATCTTGAGGAAGTCCATTTCTATTCTTTGTATGCTGGTTTTTTAAAATAAAATTGTAATGAAGTGTATCATTCATACATGAACAAAATTAACAGCAAGTGTATAGTAAAAGTTGTGAACTTAAAAAACAAACGTGCATATCATCATATAGAACTCCGATACATCACCCCAGTCCAGTCAAATTATATATTTGTGAAACATTTGTTATAAACTATGAAATACCATCATCAAAATATTATTACTATTGCCAAATTACACTTGGTGTAATTTTCTCCCAACCCACCTAATTATTAACTCCCTTTATTACTTCTGTGCATTTGTTTTCATTTAGGAGAGAATGTTCTCATATTTGTCATGTTAACCATAGTCCATCTCCACCACTGGATTCCCTGTGTTATATAGCCCATGTCTTTTACAATCCATTCAAAGTATAGAGTCAGTAGCTCTCATTTTCATCACAGAGTTTTGCTCTCATCACCTCAATTTTCAAACATTTCCATTACTTCAAAAGAAAAAATCCCATCCCCCCTTACACCTTCATTTGTTGTCCCTTAGAATTGATATATCTTGTTTGCCATTCCTGCAAAAATATTACAATTTTACTGTTAACTATCATTCATAGGTTACATTAGTTGTAATTTTAATGTGTATCACCATATTCTTAACACTTTGTAAAAGAACATTCTTATATTTATTCTATTAACTACAATCTTCATCCACCACCAAAATCACTGTTACATATACCATAGATTATTCTCTAGCTTCCTTTCAGTTGGCATTTATGTCCTTAGACTAGTTCCTTTCAGCCACAATCTCATTTATAAATCAGCAGCATTGATTTTATTCACTATAATGTGTTACAATCAACTCTGTTTGTTCCCCACATTTACAATAAACCTTACTAAAATTCTACATACATTGAGCATCAGCTCCCATTCTCAACCAACATTCTATCTACTAGTAACCTATACTCTAGAGTTTACCTCTGTGAGTTTACTAACTGTATTCAGTTCATATTAATGAGACCATAAAAGATTTGTCCTTTTATGTCTGGCTTATTTCACTCAACATAATATCATCAAGATTCATCCATATTGTTTTTGCATCCCGATTTCATGTCTTCTTAGAGCTGAATAGTAGTCCATTATATGTATATACCACATTTTGTTGTGCCATTTATCAATTGATGGACCCTTAGGCTGTTTCCATTTTTTATGAATTATGAATAATACTACTCTGAACATCAGTGTGCAAATGTCACTTCACATCCCTATTTTCAGTTATTCTGAATATATTCCTAGTAACAAGATTGCTGGATCATATGACAGTTTTACATTTAGCTTCCTGAGGAGCTGCCACACTGTCTTCCATTTATACTCCCATCAACAGTGAAGGAATGTTCCTGTTTCTCCACATCCTCTTCAGTACTTGTAGTTTCCTTTTTTTTTTATATATAATGGCCATTTTATAATGTTTAAAATGATATCTTATTATAGTTTGATCTGCATTTCCCTAATAACTAATGATGCTGAACATTTTTTATGTATTTTTTGTCCACTTATGTTTCCTGTCTGGAGAAATGTATATTCAAGTATTCTACCTATTTTTAATTGGGTTGCTTGTCTTTCTGTTTTTGAGTTGTACAACCTCTATATAGAGTGGAAATCAAGCCCTTTTTGGCTATGTGGTTTGCAAATATTTTCTCCCATTCAGTAGGCTGTTTTTTTTACTTTCCTGACAAAGTCTTTTGAAGAACAAAAGTGTTTACTTTTGAGGAGGTTCCATTTATTTATTTTTTCATTTATTGCTCCTGCTTTCATTGTAAGGTTTAAGAAACAACCACCTCCCACAAGATCTTGAGGATGTTTCCCTACAATTTTTTCTAGAAGTTTTATGGTTGTAGCTTTTATATATAGGTCCTTAATCCATTTTGAGTTAATTTTTCTTTTATAAGGTGTGAGATAGGGGTCCTCTTTCTTTATTTGGATATGGATATACATTTCCCAGCACCATTTGTTGAATAGACTGTTCTGGCCCAGCTGTCAAATATCAGTTGACTGTAGTTGTGAGGGTCTATTTCTAAGTTCTCAATTCAGATCCAGTGCCAATGTGTAGATCTTTATGCCACTACCATGCTCTTTTTACCACTGTAGCTAAGTAATATGCTTTAAAGTCAGGAAGTGAAAGTCATCCAACTCTTTTCTTCTTTAAAAAGTCATTTTTGGTTATTTGGGCCCCTTAACCTTCCAAATAAAATGATCATCAGCTTTTCCATTTCTCAAAAAAAAAAAATATTCTTGGGATTTTTATTGGGATTGTGTAGAATATGTAGATCTGTTTAGTCTACCAATCCATGAACACGGAATGTCCTTGTAACAATGTTTTGTAGTTTTCTGAATATAGGTCCTTTAAGTCCTTGGTTAAGTTTACTCCTAAATATTTGATTCTTTAGTTGCTGTTATAAATGGAACATTCTTCTTACTCTCCTCAGATTAGTCAAGAGTAGTTTATAGAAAATCTACTGATTTTTGTGTATTTATCTTGTATCCTACCACTTTGCTGAACTCATCTGCTTTCTAGCACCTTTGTTGTGGATTTTTCAGGATTTTCTAGATATAAAATCATATCATCAGCGAATAGCAAAAGTTTTTATTTTCTTCTCTTCTTACTTGGGTGTCTTTTATATCTTTATTTTGCCAATTGCCCTAGCTAGATCTTGGAGCAGAATACTGAATAACAGTGGTGACAGTGGGATGTCCTTGTTTGTTCCCCATCTTAGCAGGAAAGCTTTCAGTCTTTCACCATTGAGTACAATGTTTGCTGTGGGTTTTTCATATATGCACTTTACCATGTTGAGAAAGATTCCTTTTATTCCTAGTTTTTGAGTGTTGGTAGCAAGGAAAAATTCTGTATTTTGTCTAATGCCTTTTCTGCATCAATAGAGAATATCATGTGATGTTCCTTCTGCAGTTAATTACTGTAGTGTATTATCCTAATTGATTTTTTTTGTGCTGAACCACCTTTGTGTACCTGGGATAAAGCTCAGTTGATCAAGGTGTACAATTCGTTTAATGTGCTTTTGGATTCAGTAGGCAAGTATTTTATTGAGGATTTCTGCATCTATATTCATTAGAGATGTTGGTCTATAATTTTCTTTTTTCATAGTATCTTTATCTGGTTTTGGTATTACGGTGATGTTTGCTTCATAGAATGAGTTTGGTGGCATTCTTTCCTGTTTATTGTTTGGAAAAGCTTGAGCAAGATTGGCATTAAATCAAATTTGAATGATTGGTTTGGTAGTCTTCACCTTGTGAAAAAGATGTGACTGCTAAGAGGTGTGGGATTTTTCTTTTTGAAGTAATGAAATTTTCTAAAATCTTTTGTGGTGGTGAATGCACAACATTGTGATGATACTAAAAGCCGTTGATTCTACACTTTGGATAGATTGTATGGTATGTGAGTATATCTCAATAAACTGCTTAAAAATAAATAAATGTTCAAATAAAAAATAGTCAGAAATAGCAGTTATGTGTGGGAGGGGAAGCATAGAAAGATTGAGAGTTGTAGAATTTTCTTGTTTGTTTTTTGTCTGTTTTTTATTTATTATTATTATTGAAATAATGAAAATGCTCTAATATTGATTGACATAATGAATTTACAACTATGTGAATATATGAAACACCATTCATTTTTACACTTTGTTTGAATTGTGGGCTTTATCAATATGTATCAATAAAATTGATTTATTTAAAAATAAAAATACTTGATTGTGGTGCATAATTCTTTAATGGGCTTTTGGATTCAGTTACCAAGTATTTTGTTGAGGATTTTTGCATCTATGTTCATTATAAAATTGGTTTGTACTTTTCTTTTTTCATAGTATCTTTACCTGGTTTTGGTATTAGGGTGATGGTGGTATCATAGAATAAGTTTGGTGGCATTCCTACCTGTTCAAATTGTTTGAAGAGCTTGAACAAGATTGGTATTATTTCGCTTTTGAATTGTCAGTGGAATTCACCTCTGAAGCCATTTGGTCCTGGGCTTTTCATCTTTTGGAGGTTTTTGATGACTGTTTCAATATTATTATTTCTGACTGGTGTGTTGAGGTCTTCTATTTCTAATAGGGTCAGTGCAGGTTGTTCTTGTGTTTCCAGGAATTTGTCCATTTCATCTGCATTGTCCAGTTTATTGGCATACAGGTGTTCACAGTATTCTCTTACAGTCTCTCTTAATTTTGTGGGGTCAATGATAATGTCCCCATCTCATTTCTGATTTTATCTGCATCTTCTTTCTTCTTTTTTTTTTCAGTCTAGCTAAGGGTTTGATCTTCCCGAAGAATCACTTTTGTTTTTGTTGATTTTCTCTATCGTTTTTTTTTTTCTTAATTTCATTTTTTTCTGCTCTGATATTTATTATTTCCTTTATTTGGCTTTTGGGGTTTAGTTTGCTGTTCTTTTTCTAGTTCTGCCAGGTGTGCAGTTAGGTCTTTGTTTTTAAGCTCTTTCTTCTTTTGGATTGTAAGCATTGTGGGCTATAAATTTCCCTTTCAGCACTGCCTTTGCCATCTGTATCCCATAGGGTTTGATATGTTGTGTTCTTCTTTTAATTTACCTCAAGATATTTACTGATTCCTCTAGTCATTTCTTCTTTGACCACTGATTATTATGTGTTGTTTAGTCTCCATATATTTGTGAATTTTCCCTTTTGCCCTCTGCTATTGGTTTTCAGTTTCATTCAATTATGATCAGAGAAAAATATGTTTTGTATAATTGCAAACTTTTTACATTTATAAAGACCTGCTTTGTGACACAATATATGGTCTAACCTGGAGAATGATCCATGAACACCTTAAAAGAATGTATATCCTGGTCTTTTGGGGTGTAATGTTCTATAAATGACTGTTTTGGTTCATGTATCATATTATTCATGCTCTCTTTTTCCTTATTTATCCTCAAACCAGCAGTTCTATCCGTGCTGAGTGGTGTATTAAAGTCTACAGCTATTATTATAGAGATGTCTAATTCTTAAATTAGCTTTGCCAGTGTGTGCCTCAGCTACCTTGCAGCACCCAGGTTAGATGCATAAATATTTATCATAGTGATTTATTCTAGGTGAATTCCCCATTTATTAGAACATAATGGAAGGGACTGTCGGAAGATGGAATTGGTAATATTTATATTTTAGCATATTTCCTTCAGTTCATTTTTAAAATCACAGCTTTACTTATTAATATATTCATATATCATACTATTCACCTATAGACAGTGTACAATTGAATGGCTTTTAGCATATTCACAGAGTTGTGCATGTATCAGAACAACCAATTTTAGTACATTTTTACCACTCCAAAATGTATTCCCATCCCTATTGAAAGTCACCCATTTTATCCCAATATCACCACCACCAGTGCCCCCAACCAGCCCCAGCCATAGGCAATCCCTGATCTACTTTCTATGTTATTGGTTTGCCTATTCAGGACATTTCATATAAATGGAATCATGAAATATGTGGTCTTTTGTGGAGGGAGATGCCTGGGAATCATAGGCCATTCTGTCCACAGATCTTCACCTCTGCACAGCTACTGGTAAGTGACAAGGAAGCATTCTCCTGCTGGACACAGAAACCAGGAGAATGGAGTGCAGCGAAGGGTTTTGGATTTGTCTCCCTTCTGCCCCACCTCCCCATAGAATCTGGGAATCGAGGGACCCAATGGGTTGTGCAGTGGAGGGGTACACGGGGCTCTTGGGCCAGGCAGTCTGTGTTAAATCAACCCTGCCTTCTCTATCCATGTGGTCACAGGCAGGCTCACCTTCTCCCTGGATGGGGTTTCTCCATCTCTGCTGTGGGAGCCCATACAACATGGTGGTGAAAACAAGAACTATAGAGGCAGACAGGCAGAGGCCCAGGGTTCACCTTTTCTAACATTAAATTTGTCCTTTACATGGACTCTGAAGCTTCTTTAAAAATAAAAAAATAAAATAAAAATAAAAATGAAAACCTTTGGGGTACAAAAAGATGAATTTGAAAGAAGACACAGAAAAATAACAAAACTTGTGGGAATGAAAGACACAATAAATGAAATTTAAAATGCACTGGACACATATAACAATAGATTTTAATTTGATAATATTACCATTAACTTATTTTCTTTAATTGATGATAGATGCAGCAGCTTCCTTTAGTCTTCTTGTGTTCTGCTTCCCTGAACGTTGCCAGAGATGGGGCTGCTGGGATCCTCAGCACACCCAAGTCACTTTGAGTGGAAACAAACAAACCTGGCTTCCTTGGGACACAGAACTGTGTATTTCTGCCTCAATATGGAGATGGCATAATTAAGACCAGGTAGGATTACTGAATATGGAATTATGGTCAGCTATTTTTTACTCTTAATGAGGACAGACAAAAGAGAGTGGACCAAAATGTGATTCATGATGGTTCTATCAAAAAGTGTTTATAGTAAATATTGCACAGGTGGGAGGATATGAAATCCCATTGTGTATTTCTGTGCTGGAATGAGTCTTCTCCAACTAGGTGGGCATAGATCATCCCACAACCACTATTCTGTCTCATTCCCAATTAATGACTGAACTTCTTATGTTGAATTTATATAGAGATATATGTTCATGCCTGAAACAGTTTCTTTCAACCAAAGTAATATCACCTTGATTGTAAAAAAAAAAAAAAAAAAAAAAAGTTAAGCTGGATCAGGCATGTGTTGAGTTATATCGCAGGCCCTGGGCTGCTCTGCTTGTGCAGGGTGCTGAGAGCTGGGGAGGAAGGGGCAGAAGGGCTGAGGTGCTCAGTCACCCCCCTTCTTGGGCTTTTGTATAGACCCATGGTCAGAGCAGTGGTGCTTCCAAGGGGTGGCACTTGTGGCATTTGGGATTTGCCTCCAAGGGATATGGAGAATTTTGGTGGGTCCTGGGCAGTCGTATTCTGAAACTGACATCAACAGGTAAGTGGTATATAAAGAAACAATCAAGAAAAAGAAATGATACCAAGGAGAGAAGACACACCTGCTCCTTCAGTTGAATTATCTTGTTCTCATCTTTCAATCTCTGGTTAACTTTTCAAATTCTGTCACATATGGTCAACATCTCCAACCCCATCCTACCAGCCCTAACTGTCAGGCATTCAGATTCCCTGCATGGAGAAGAACTGACACTCACTCCTGTTTGCTCTCAGCCAATGGTTCCTTCTACAAATTCTAAGTTCTGAATCCTTCCCTACTACCTGTGTGGTTTCAGGCAAGCCATGACTCCCAGCATATATCCTCTGGCACAACTCAGCATGCAAAGCTGTGGTCACAAGTCTGGTATCCCAGCAGCAGAGGTAAAGTGTGGCTAAACCAGTCTTTGTACCAAGGTGGCCTGGTCCCCATACATGCTCCCAGAAAAGCTTGGAATAGGAAAAGACACATGTCAGGACCCTCTCTTCTCCTTGTGCTTCCAGCATATCCATACTCTACCCCACAGATTTTCTTCCACCACTACCTTCTCCTTCCCAAGTGGGCAGCATCCAAGACCAAACTTCTTTTTATGGCTTTTTGTGCATTGGAATTTTATTCTTGGCCATTCTTTTCCTAGCTGATACCTTTCCTCTCTTCATAGCTGGGTCTCAACAAAAAGAAGCCAGGATAAAATGCTATGGCCCTTGTATTAGTCAGTCACTGGGGTGCTGATGCAAAATACTAGAAATCTGTTAGCTTTTATAAAGCGTATTTGTTTGGGGTAGAAGCTTACAGTTACCAGGCCATAAAGCATAAGTTACTTCCCTCACCAAAGTCTGTTGCCACATGTTGGAGCAAGCCGGCTGCCAATGTTTAGCCTTCCTATTCCTCTTAAGGCTCAATGGTCCCAGCTTCTTCCAGTATCAACTGTAGCCTGGGATAAGTCTTGTGTCTCTCCCAGGGCTCATTTCTCTCCCAGCTTAGCTGCTCTGTTTTCTCCACAAGGTGAGCTGTAGACTATCAGGCTCTCTAGGCTTTGTCTCTCTCCCTGGGGCTCATTTCTCTCCGGGCTCAGCTGCTCTCCTCTCTCCACAAGGTCAGCTGTAAATTATCAGGCAAATGGCTCAGCTCTCCTCCTGGGGGCTCTGCCATGTCTGATGGAAACTTCTCTCTTTCCTCACATATCTGACTCTCCTGCATGTTTACTTCCCAGGCTCCAGGATCAACTCCAAACTCCCATCTCTGCACATCCTACTGACGTGGCCAAATCAAAGCCTCAGTCATTATTTAGTCAAGTAAAAATGAAACCTCTGAATCCAATAAAATCTAATATGCCCAGAGGAACAAATCTGTTTACAAACATAATCCAATATCTATTTTTGGAATTCATAAACAACATCAAACTGCTATACCCCTCTTAGACAGTATGGCAAGGGCTGGGCACCAAGTACTTAATGTCCTGAAGATTGCTAAACACTAAGTCATGCAGGCCCCTCTTGGATGTGCCTCCTCACCCAAGATTACCCATCCTGTTTTTCCCTCATGTATAAATCAGCACCCACATTGGCTAGTCACTGATAATGTATTGAGGGAATGACAGAGTCCTGGCTCCAGCATTCACTAGTGTATGACTTTGGACATCATTGACTTCTGTACATTCCAAGTTTCACCAGCAAATGGAGGTAATGCAATCCAGCTCGGGATGTATGGGATAGTAAATGAGTCCTCATTGAAGGAACCTGGTTCACTCTTGTCCTCTTCTGCTCTCAGTCAAGGATTGGCATCATCATCATAGTGACAACTTGGGGGTTCAGGTGTTGCTATTTTGTTCTCACATATCTGACTGTCTCATATCCCTTCCTTGTATTGGAGGAAAAGTGGAAGGGTGGAGGCAGATTCTGATGTTACTCCACCCCTGTGCCAAGCCTGATCCCTAAAATCTAACCCTGGACCTGCAGAATGGGATTTGTCCAAAGGTCAATCACTGTGTGATATTCTTCCCTGAAGACCATGTGGCAAATATTTATAACAGCCCACCAGCCATGCTGAGCTGCTAGGGATTCTGTGGCACAATAAATGCATTCTCTCACAACTGAGCTACTGCTTCTTGGTCAGATTTCCATCCCTTCCCTGGGAATACATATGAGGTAAATGCTTGTGATTGAAGAGTTGAATATTCACCTCATTTGGATAACCACTAAGGTAACTGTTGCAGGATGAAGTCACTTTTTGCAGTCATGATTTCTGCTTGAGGCTTACAAATTCACATGTTCCCGTACACCACCACCACACACCCGTACACCCTGCTGCCAACCACACACACATCTCAGTGGATGTTTGTCACTGTCTTCCTACGGTTTTATTGAAATACAAGCAAAATTTGTGCTGGAGATACCTGGGTGATTAATTATTCTAAAAAATGATTTTTTCTTTTTTTTCTATGGTCTTCTGTGTTGCCATCCTACAGAACAGACTTAAATGCCACAAACTATGGAATGTGACAAGTTAATATTTTCTAATTCTACCTACAGAGTATTACATGTCAGTCCTTGGAAAATATTATAGGTTGTCCAACAGAAAGTGAACATGAGTAGGTATTTCAGTATTTCCCTGAAGCCAATACATATCAATCTCAGAAAATACATCACATCTGAAACTTTGCAAGTACACCATATGAGCTGTGGATTTTGAAAACATTGAAAGATTTTGCCCATTTTTAAATTAGGTTGTCATTTTATTGCTGAGTATAGAATTTCTTTATATGTTCTGGATATTAAATTCATTTTGGGCATGTGGTTTCCAAATATTTTCTCCCATTGCTTTGGCTGCCTTTACCCTTTAATTACAAAGTCTTTTGAAGCACAGAAGTTTTTAATTTCGAGTGGTACCATTTGTCAATTTTATTTTACTGCTCATGCTTTGGGTGTAAAGTCTAAGAAACCATTGCCTACCAAAAGATCTTGAAGATACTTTACTACATTTTCTTCTGGGAGTTTTATGGTCCTGGCTATTATAGTTAGGTCTTTGATACATTTTGAGTTAATATTTTTGTAAGATATGAGGTAGGGGTCCTTTTTCATTCTTTTGGATATGGATATCCAGTTCTGCCATCAACATTTGTTGAAGAAACTTATCTATTCTGGTTATGTGGACTAAACAGCCTTGTCAATTATCAGTTGGACATAGATGTGTGGGTCTTTTTCTGAACTCTCAGTTCAATTCTGTTGGTCATTATATATATCTTTATCCTAGTATCATTCTGTATTGACCACAGTAGCCTTTGTAATATGCTTTAAAGTAAGGAAATGTGAGTCCTCCAAACTTGTTCTTTTTGTTTTTTTTAAAGATGCTTTTAGCTGTTTGGAGTCCCTCACCCCTCCTAATAAGTTTCATAACTGACTTTTCCACTTCTGCAAGGTTCGTTGTTGGAATATTTGCATTGAATCTGTAAGTCAATTTAGGTGGAATTGACATCTAAATGACATTTAGTCTTCTAACTCATGAAGAAAGAATGTCCTTCCATTTATTTATGTCTGCTTTGATTTATTTAAGAAATGTTTTGTTGTTTATGTATACAGGTCCTTTCCATCTATACTATTCAGAGTTCTCTAGGGAAACAGAACTGACAGGGGACAACTGTAAATATTATGAGATTTTCTAAAATTGTCTCAGGGGGGTATGAGATGCATGAGTCCAAATTCCATAGGGAGGCTGCAAACTGGGAATTTTGAAAGGTTTTGATGACTTTCCCAGAAGAGCTGCCTCACTGAAGTAGAAATGAAAATTCTCTCTTCTGACTAAAGTCATCACTTCTCCTTTAAGGGTCTTCAAATGATTGGATAAGTCATCTCTCATTGTTGAAGGTTATCTCCTCAGTGGATTGTACATGTAATCAGCCATAAATGTGATCAACTTATTAATGATTTAAGTCCACAAAATGTCCTCACAGAATCAATTAAGCCTGTGCTTGTCTGACCAAACAACTAGGCACCTTTACCTTGCCAAATTAATACATGAGCTTAATCATGACAACAAGCTTTGTTAAATTTATTCCTAGATACTTGATTCTATTAGTTGCTATTGTAAATGGAATTTTTTTCTTCATTTCTCCTCAGATTGCTCATTAGTAATGGATAGAAACCACTGATTTTTGCATGTTAATCTTGTACCCCACCAATTTGCTGAATTCTATTATTAGCTTTAGTATATTCCTTGTTGATTTTTTGGGACTTTGTATATATAGGATCATGTCATGAGCAAATAGTGAAAGTTTCACTTCTTCCTTTCTGATTTAGATGTCTTATATTTCTTTTTCTTGTCTAGCTGCTCTGACTAGAACTTCTATCACAATGTTAAATAACAGTGGTGACAGTGGGCACACTTATGTTATTTCACATCATAGAGTGAAAGCTATAATCATTGAGTACAATATTAGCTGTACAATACAAAGCCATCTGATCTGGGATTTTGGGGTGAAGTTTTTGATGACTGATATGCAATCTCTATATTTATAATTGGTCTGTTGAGGTCATCTATTTCTTTTAGATTCAGTGTTTCTAGGAATTTCTCTGTTTTATGTAATTTTGTTCAGAGTATCCTCTTATGATTCTTTTTATTCCTGTAAAATTCAGTAGTGAGGTTCCCCATCTCATTTCTGATTATATTTATGTGCATCTTCTCTTTTTTTGCCAGTCTAGCTAAATTTTTCTCAATTTTCTTGATCTTCTCAAAGAGCCAACATTTTGTTTTGTTAATGCTCTCTGTTTTTATATTCTCAATTTCATTTATTTCTGCTCTAATCTTTATTACTTCATTCCTTGTGCTTGCTTTGGGATTAGCTTGCTTTTCTTTTTTTAGTTCATGCATGTGCTCAGGTAGGTCTTTGATGTTAGCTCTTTTTTCTTTTTTAATATAAGTGTTTTGGGCTATACTTTTCCCTCTCATCACTGCCTTTGCCACATCCCATAAGTTTTGATATGTTGTGTTCTCCTCTTCATTTGTTTCAAGATATATAAATATTCATGATTGTTTTTTTCTTCTTGGTGGATTGCCCATTTTATTAATACATGGTGGTGACCTTCTTTTTCTCATAACAGTTTTACCTTTAAATTCTCTGTTTTGTCCTTTAATAGTATAGCTACCTCAGCTCTTTTTTGATTATAGTTTGCATTGAATAACTTTTTCCAAATTTTGACTTTCAACTTATTTGTTTCTTTGCTCTTGTAGGCAGAATATAGATGATTTTTTAAAATCCATTCTGCCAATCTGTATTTTTCAATTGGAGAGTTTAATACATGAACATTCGTTGTTATTATTATCAAGGAAATATTTACTTCAAACATTTTATTCTTTGGCTGTTATATGTCCTATCTTATTTTTTACTCTTTTTACCCTTTTTATTATCCTTATTGATTATCTTCATTTTTACACTCTCCTCCAAGCCTCTCTCTCTTGTCTTTTCATTTCAGCCTGTAGAACTCCATTTACTATTTCCTTTGGGAAAGATTTCTAGTTGTTGAACTCTCACTGTTGTTGTTTATCTGTGAATATTTAAGCTTTCTCTCATTATTGAGGGACAGTTTTGCCAGATATCAAATTGTTGTCTAGCAGTTGTTGTTTTTTTTTTTCTTTTAGTACCTTAAATATATCAAACCACTGCCTTCTTGCCCTCATGGTTTCTGATGAGAAATCAGCACTAGTCTTATGAAACATCCCTTGTATGTGAGGAATTACTTTTCTCTTGCAGCTTTCAGAATTCTCTTTTTGTCTTTATCATTTGACATTCTGATTACTATGCATAGAGGAATAGTTCTATCAGGATATATTTTTTTGTAGTATGTTGTGATTTGGGGACATGAATACTTAAGTCTTTCATAAGTGTTGGGAAATTTCTGCCCATTATTTCTTCAAAAATATTCTTTCTGTACCTTTTACCTTCCCTTCTCCTTCTGGGACACCCATGACATGTACTTTTGTTTGCTTTGTGCTTCTTATTGAGTTTCCTCTGACCCTGCTCACTTTTTTCCATTCTCTTCTCAAGCTAGTCTTTTGTCTGTAAGAATTTGGTTGTTCTATCTTGTAGTTTGCTAATTCTTCTGCCCATTCAAATCTGCTGTTGAATGTCTCTTGTGTATTTTTAATCACTTTTATTGTGATTTTCATTCACATGAGTTAGGTTATTTTTCTTTGCATGCTTTCATATTCTTTAGGCTCACTCAGTATCTTCTTAACATCTTTATCTCTTTAGCCACATTAGCATTCATCTTGATTTGATTTGGGAGAATTGTTGAACATCTTTAATTATTCTAATTTCTGTGTCTTTTCTGGCTTGTTAATTTATTCCCTACACTGGGCCATATCTTCCTTTTTCTTAGTATGGTTTGTAATTATTTGCTGATGTCTAGGCATCTGATTTATCTTGATGAATTAGTTTCTCTTTCTTGTCTAGGGTTTTATTGTTGATAGGCTTTGGGTCAAGGCCCTTCTTTGGCATTTGTTCAATGCATTCTATATTTTTAGAATTGCTCATGTTTTTTCAAAACACAGCCAGGGAACCCATGAAGGGGGCACAGACCAGTTCCTAAGGGACCTGGGGAAAGGGTCAGGAAAACCAATCAAAAGCCTGTTTTGGCCTGAAGCTGCCCTTTCCTGGTCTGCCCAGTAGAAGGCACTCTTCAGCAAAGTGTGCTTCAGCAAAATGTGCTTTTTCAAACTCCACCAGGTGATGCTGTGAAAATGGCTATCAGGACCACCATCCTGGCAGGCTAGAACCACATTTCAGAATGAGTACTGAGTGATTCAGAGTTACCAATGAGAAGCCACGCTGAGCCCTCCACAGTGCACACGAACCTCTCCTAATCCCGAGGGCAGAAGGCCTTCAAATCTTCCTCCATCAATAGTAGCCAAGTATGGACAATACCTGAGGCAAGGCTAGAGGGTGGGGGATGGGTGTCTGTGAATAATAAAGTTTTTTGTTGCAGCTTCTTGTCTTCCTGTCTCACTCTTTCCTGGATGCTGTACAGTGCTCCCCTGGCCTCCAGAGTATCATAATCACTGTTTCAAACAGTTTTTTACCTGTCCACTAACTGTTTTTGAGGAAGGGTGTGTCCTATCTCTCACTACTCTGCCATTTTGCCAGAAGTACCACTTATTACATTCTTATTTTGCATTTCCTAAATTGTTAATGATGTCAATTATCTTTTCATATGCTTATTGTTTAAAAATATGTCCTTTTTCATGAAGTATCTCATCATGTTTTTTGCCAATTTTTCTGTGGCAAACTGATGAGTTTGAGAGATCTTTATATTTTCTAAACATGAGACTTTGTCAGATAGGTCTCTAGCAGCTCAGTCCTGCTAGTGGGCTCTTACACAGGGTTGTTAGTGGTCAGGGAGAAACTTCACACAGAAAAGGGCCTTCAGATAATTCCCACTCTACAGGTTCAGGGTTAGATTTTAGAATCAGGCATGGCACAGAAGTGGGGTAGCATCAGAAGCTCTCTCCTCCCATAAACTGTTCCACCAGTACAAGGAAGCAAGGGAAATGGGACAGTCAGATGTGTGAGGACACAATAGCAACACCTGAACCTCCAAGTTGACACTAGGATGATGCCAATCCTTGATTGAGAGCAGAAGAGGACAGGAGTGAACGAAGTTCCCTTCAAAGAGGACTCATTTACTATCCCACACATCCTGAGCTGGATTGTATTACTTCCATTTCCTGGTGAAGATTTGGAATGTACAGGAGTCAGTGAATTGTCCAAAGTCATACACCAGTGAATGCTGGAGCATGGACTCTGTCATTCCCCCAATATGTGACCATTGATTGGTTGATGTAGGTGCTTGTCCTCCTCATATTTTCTATGTGGGGCATCCCTGTGAGCCCCATTTCTTTTTGTTGAGGCCCAGCTAGGAACTGATAGAGAGCATCTGTTGGGTAAAGCATGACAAATATAAAATTCCACAATACAAA
Source organism: Tolypeutes matacus (assembly GCA_026826555.1). Classification (NCBI taxonomy): domain Eukaryota; kingdom Metazoa; phylum Chordata; class Mammalia; order Cingulata; family Chlamyphoridae; genus Tolypeutes; species Tolypeutes matacus. Next base: position 1,745,284 of record JAKSZT010053802.1, on the reverse strand, counting down.
GGCCCATAAAATGCAGGCAGGTTCAAGGCCTGCAGTAAAGCTCAACCAATGACTGATCTTGTTCGGCTTTTTTACGATCAGTTTGATATTACTTTGGTTGGAAAGAAACTATTTTATGTATGAATATAAATGTCCCGATATATTTAGTACAGAATTTCAGTCACTAATGGGGAAGGTGAGAGAATCGTGATTGTGGGATGATCTTTTGAAGATACCAGAGTCTCGTAGGATAATTCACATTTGCCACAGGAAAGGAAACCATCCCCATGTAACTGGAGAAGAACAGTTCCTGCCCAGGATCTTGTAAAGGGACTCATCCTCCCACCAATGCCATACTTGATAGAAACACTTTTTCTGGTAAGACTGTCCACGAATATCTTTTCAGGCCATTCCTTTTTGTCTGTCCTCATTAAAATTAATAACCATGAACAGTTCTGAATTTAGTAATCCCACTAGACTTAAAGATGTCATCTCCTACATTGAGCCTAAAATGAACAAGGCCACATCCCAAGGAAGCCAGGCTTATTCATCTCTACTCAAATCAAACACATAGCAATTGATCAGCATGTGCTGAGGATCATGGAAGCACCAACATCTGCATCTTTTAGTGAAGCAAATCATCAGAATGCTAATGGAATGTGTTTTTTCCTAAAATCAATTATAGAAAATTAGCTAATGGCCCAAAAAATCTGAATGGTAACAAAAGCAAATTGTGATGAGCAAATTATTAAGATATGCAGGTAATATTGCAATGCCCACAGAAGGCCACCCACAACTGAGCCAGGGCTTGTAAGAAGGGGATGATGAAACAGATCACATGGGACTTGTCCATTACCAAGGCAAGCACAAAAGAAGAGGACAACCACAAAACCCAGTATCTGTGAGCAATTGAGGATGGACAGAATCACTGGAGACTTGCCAGGCACCAGGTAAAGCATGAAAGTTAGTCTGTTTCCAGGAGGAGTCTGAAGGAAGTCGAATGAGCCTGGTCACCTATGGAACCAAAGAACCTGCAACCATCCACATCCTTCCTTTTCCACATTTCCTCAGTCCATCAAATATCAATGACAGGTTTATAGAACATTCCAGCACTGAGAGCATTTTCCAACAAAATTACCTTTATATACATTCTATATAATACTCTAAAATTACCACTCCTCATCCTCCACCAAGAGATTATTTCTTGGAAATTCTTACGACCCCTTCCCTGCTCTCACTATGCTCTCTGGAAATGCAAAGAAACAACATTAGCTTTAGGAACAGGACTGAGGATCACTTGTGGTATAGCCAGGGAGAAATCTACTCTGGGGCCCAACGTGGAGGGGTGGTATGTGGTTGAATTTAGTCCCACTGCTGTGTATTATCTACAACTGTGTTTCTCCTTTCTAGGACTAAAGAGAGTAGCACATCTCTTCTGCAGGTGAGTGTTTTGAACCAAACCTAGTGCTGAGGTTTGCCTCCAAGAGTCCCTGATATCAACTGCTACATGGTACATATTCTCAGCATGGGATGAACCTTCAAAAGGAGTGCACTTTTTAGAAGTAGCAGGAAGATGTAGAGTCTGACTGAGACCTCATTTCATAGATGATAGAGGCTGTGATGCTCCCGGGGCCCACTGACTTCTAGTGTGAAGGCCTGAGGCAGAGAGAGGATGCTTGACAAGTTCCCATGGAAGCAGGTGAAGTCAAGGTGCCAAGAGGAAGGCAAGGCTGGGGATCTCCTCCTCCTCCTCTTCACTGTACCCACCTACCTCATCCCTGCTTCTCATACTAGAGGAACTATGAGAAGTGACATTTTTTGTGATGATTTGGGGAGGGTCATGATGGCTTTGAGAGACAGTAAGGTCTTTATGGAGGGCCAGGCTTTTGCCTGCTCTGCCATCCCAGTGCTGGGCATCAGTATAATTTTTTTTCCACAGAAGTAGGCCATGGTTATCTGTGCTCTCTGCACTATGGTTCTTCTCACTCATTGAAGGAACCGAGTCACATCTGGGCATATCATAACTTGGGGGTGCTTCTATATCCTCTCCATCTTCCATGGCCAGAAGATGTTTCTTGACCAGCTATGAGGAAGGAAAATGGAAACTTAATAGCTCTGCAAAAGTTTGTGAGATAAAGTGGCTGAGTGATGGTGGAGATGTATGCATTTGGCAGAAAGCAGGCATGTTTCAAATAAAGATAATAGAGCTCATTCTGCCCATCTTCCTGTGCATTTTATTCCCAAACTTCCAGACCTTATGCTTCCATCCCCACTCCTCTCCATAATCTCCAACCTACTCATTCTCCACCTGCCCACACATATACATTTTTCATGTTAGGAAACTATGAATTCCAAGGCAATATAGAGATAGACTATATCATTTGGATTTCATGTTCTGGTCTTCTCTCCAACTCCATATTTACCTCTGTGGCAGTGAGACCTTCCTCTTTCTGCAGCTCCTCTAATAGGGTTAAGAAGTCTATATGTGATCCTAGGGAAAGCAATTCTGCCAGGAATCCAGGGTGAATGACAGCTTCCATCTGGGAAATGTTTTAGGGAGTAAGTGTCACTGATAAGTGTAACCTATCATTTTGGATGGTAAGAGGAAAAGCCTTAATATTGATCCACAATCTACAATCTGTGGTTGTCTGGACCATCAGCACCACCAACTGCCTGCATATACATTCACACATGCACACACATGCAAACACACAAGCACACAATCAATGTGTACATGGGCATATTACACAGTGCTCAGGATCTAAAGAACAGACCTAAGTTCCAATGGTCTGTGCCAAATGCTCAGATCTTAACATGCTGACAGCATTAAAACTAGGCAATCTGCTAGACACCACACCTAAGAGCAACCCACCTTGGTTATGAAGTCTTCCTCTGCACACAGCTGGTCGATGTAGCTGAGGAGATCTGGGTCTGCATAGATTTCCTTGTCTTCCTGGTGATTTTCCTGTTCTTCCTCTTCCCAATTTCCATTAGCCTCCTCAGAGGTTAAGTGAAAATGCTGCATCAGCCCATTCATGGTGTCAGTGTACTCTTTCACGGCTTCAGGTGGGATCTCCTTGGGTGCCTTCATCTTCAGGGTGAGCTGGTGTCTGCATCGCTTCTGCTTGGAAAACTAAGTCTTGGTACCTGCCTTCTTAGTATGGATAATATATGTTGTGATGGAAATCAGGAAGAGAAAGTTGCATGAATCTTCAACTTTTACCTTCCAAGCATATGTTGGTAATAGCAATCTTTTATGGACATTAAAGCTTCTGTGTTGGTCAGATTACCTGAACCTACATGAACCATGGGAGTAGATTTCAGAGATGGAGGATCTTAGAGTCACTGTGCAAGGAAAGGTGGAACCTTCTATATAGTAAGATATCACCTCATCAGTCCCATACCTTTTAGGCATCTTATGTCAGCGGTCCTCCCAAGTGGCATTCGAGATGAGAAAATATGATGCCTTAAAAGTTGACCTATATCATGCAAAGAGAAGCTGAGAATGAAGGCTGTTGGTGGGACTTGCTGTTTGAAATAACAAATGCCACGTCTTGAAGGGACTGTAACACACACGAGTCCTATGCCTTCCCTATGCGCATTTGGCTCTTGTATTCTGTTGGAATGTGTTGAGCCATAGCTGACCACTGGCCTTCCTCAGTGTTTGGAGACACCTGTGAATCAAGCTTTGGAGCAGCTCTTGGTGGAGCTGGGAACAATTCCTCTCCTCCAACATCTGAATCTGCCTCTGTTCCTCAGTCTCAAACTCTTTGATCCTATCATGGGAGGAAAGCACAAACAGTGTTAAGCAGTTTTGGATTAAGTGCATTTCTATGAAGGGTTATTATCTTAAGGGAACAACCACAGATCTGAGGAACCTCGTGGGGTCACCACATCATCTTTCACCTTCAGTGCCACCCATCAACACTTAAGAAGGATGGAAGAAAATAAACCAGGTAGTGCTTCACAGATTCTCAAGGATGGATCTATAGCTTCAAATTTTGTCACTATACCCTCCTTCACCTTGTACCAGGTGGGGCTAAGCACTGTTGTTATACAGTGTTGGATTAAATCTAACCTGTGTGATACATAGCTGGGCCACACAGGGGAATACCCACCTCCAAGGTATCAAAAATTAGACATACACAGGTGATCTGACAGTCCCGAAGCTGGACTGGGATGTTTGTTATTGTAAATAAAGCAAGGTTCAGTGCCTAGATCTAGGAATCCTACACAGGGACTTAGAGTTTTGGAACAGTAAGCCTGGCAAGGGCAGGGGTGAAGACATTCTTGGAAAGAAAGAATTAATCTTTGAAAAAAGTGTTTAAGTTCTACTTAAAATGTACAGAGTTCCTATTTGGAATGATGGAATGTTTTGGCAATGGATGGTGGTAATGAGGTGGAGTTTATGTGTTTGCCATTACTTTGTGTTTTAGCCAAAGGATTAAGATGCAACCAAGGCAGTGAGGGCTCAAGAACCTATCCACAGGATGCCTGAGATCTGGCTTCCCATGACCAACCTCTTTTAACTCTACCTCTTCTGGGATGATGGGAAACAATTTCTGGTTACTGTTTCCTGGAGTGGTGGAACAAAATTTCTAAGCTCATATCCTCCATTAGCCCATTGACTGAGTATGGATTTGGCTGGTAGAGCATGTCACTCATGGCCAAAACCTGCACCTTGGAGGTTTAATTCCAATGGCATTCTCCAGTTTTGGTGTAAACCCCCTCTTAAGATGTTCAATATAATGCCATCTACAGTCAATAAGAGATAAGGTTTCAGAATTCTAGGAAATGGGAGTTAGAAAAATCAGAGCACTCAAAGTGAAGGGGGCAGATACTGTACAGGAGTAGTTAGCCTTCAATATCCAGGGAATTCTGAACTAGATGATTCTCCCTCCTCTACCTATTTCCTCTAATGACCACCAACACTGCCTGATATCACCCTTCCTCATACTCTTTCATCAAACCCCACTACAGAGTTCCTTCAAAGCAATGAGGTTTCTTGGACTCACTTTGCTCCCATCTCATAGCAGATCATCCTGTCACAGTTGCTTTTGTGTCACCATTCCTGCATGGCCCTCTAGAGTCCTTCCTCCAGGGTCGTGATGGGCTTCCGGTGGGCCAGTGATCGAAGCACTGGGCTAAAATCTGCCATGACAGTAACATTCTGCATGGACCTCCTCCTGCCACTGCCATGACCCCACCCAACACACATCCCTTGCCCTCAATTATAAGTACTCTGCCTTCTGTCTCCATGTCCCCTTCCAATGATTACTTAAGGATTTTAAGTACTTCTGCCTCAGATTATCCCTGACAGAGGAAAAATATCAATACTAAGATTTATTTCGTGAGACCCCAGTTCAAACAAAAGTTTTCTTTTACTCTCTGATTTGCTTTTGAGTCTTCAATATCTTTATGTATGGAGTGCATTAAAAGCAGATTCCTGGGTCCCATTCAAAGATTTCCAAAGAGTGAGAAATTTGAGCAACTTCCCAGGTGATTCTGAGGAGGAGGAACTGAACTTTGACAAACACAGCCCCAGAGCCTCAGATAGTGAGAAACTGGAGTACATGTCCAGAACCAAAGGTGACCAGAGCCCTTGTGGTGGAGAGACTCAAGATTTAGAAGATCAGCCTGCCTGATTGCATTAGAGAGTCTGCTTCAAGAGGAAACTCCCGGCAGTTCAACAATGTGGGGAATTATTATGACTTTTAATTGGAATTTTTAGGGACCTCATTAACTTATTCCATGGAATAGGTGATTCCTTTAGGAGTTCAAACACTGCGGAGTATGAGGTTAAAGAAAAACCATTGTCATGTAGAATTGATATGTGCTGATTGTGGTTGATGCATAATTACTGTGGGCCATGCAGAGTAGGCAGAGTTGGCAGTTCTATGTATGAAGAGTCAAAACATCCAAGACTGCTCATATCTCTGCCTCACATTCAAAAGAGCCTGTGGCCCTGGACTCTTTAGTAGGATATTTTGGCTTTTGTAATTTCCATTACTCTATTCACTGAACTTTCAAAATATTAAAAATGACGATAAAAATAACAGTAAAATATTTCCAAAAATAATAATAAACACAGCAGCTGTCAAAAGAGAGCAAAGCATGTGTAATCCACTCTATCAAGCACTTCATATCTTAGCTTAAATAATTTTCTCTGCAATACTCTGAATTAAATATATTAGTCCCCTTATAGAGAGATTACTCAGTGAGGTAACCTCTCCAGGACTAAAATTGAGAGAGGGAAACCAATTGTTTAATAACTGTGCATGTTCTTCCACATCCCAGTTCTAATTGGAAATCTCCAGAACAGTTAGGGTGGAGACAATCATAAAATTCTCTGCCTAGTCCTTGCATCCTTCATCATTCCAGTGTATTTGACTTCACATGCTCAAGTGTTTTGCTGGAGTTCAAGTACAATGGGAGGATTGTGGTGTTTGTTCTCTGACACCTCATTTCAAATCATGGCTTCTCATTTTATCACGGGCAACTTCTCTGATTTTGAGTGTGAAGTGAGTGAGTATTAGGATAATGATACAAAAGCAAAGATTGGATGAACACTCTAAATAGGATGGTGATGATCAAATGAGATGAGGCAACTGAAAGTATGTTATAAACTGGGAACTTAGTGAAAAGGTATTAAGACTACATCTCCCTACATGTCCCCTTGCATTATGACCTTCCTTCAAGTGTTCCCTAATAATCTAACCTCAATTGTCCACTGCCAAGTCCTCATTATTTGAATGACTATGATAATCAATTTGTCCCTAAGAGGGATTCATTCACATGGAAAGCCAGAAAGAGCTTCAGCATCAGTTCTTAGGCAAAAGTGCCTCTGGACCAGGACCTTGAAGTGCTGCCAGCTTCTGAAGTCCTGGTTCCCAGTCTTGGGATTACAGGAGTCATCCAGCGAGGGTGTTGACTGAGTGGAGGCAGGACCTCCCTCCTGGGTGGGCTCCTGTGGCCTGGAGAAAGCATTCCCTGGAGGAACATTGGGGGGCTGCTGGGCAGCTCATGGTGGAGCTAGAGGAGGAAGGCCTGGGGACCAACCTCCCTCAGCATCCTGGATGCCTCCCACAGCTGAGGTAGGTATAAAGATCTCCACAGCAGAGGCCCTCAAGATCCCAGGAGAGGGATATTAAACAACCCCAAGAGGATCCCTGGGGCACTGGAAGTGAGGGGGTGGGTCTGAGGAAGGACAAAAGGCTGAGTATGAGGGGGCTCTGCTGGTCCTCCTTGTTTTCTGATTTGGATAAAGAACTTCTCACCCCCAGACCCGCTGGTGACAAGGCCCCCATCTCTTGTCACCAACAGTGTCCTGGGGACACTGTCCAGGCAGCACCAGAAAGCTGCCAGGAGAGAAAGATGGATTCAAGACAGATTGTGTGTGCTGCCCCTAAAGAGGTGGGTGTGGTGAGCCAGGAGTGTGGGGGGAGGGGCATTGGCAGTGCAGTGACAGGATACAGGGAGGCTCTGGGGTTCACAGTCATTCTGGTCCCAGCACTGGAGATGCTCCAGAGAAAAAGAAATGGGTGAATTTAGCGGTGAAAAGGACTAAACTTTTGATGCAATCAGGGGTTCCCCTTTACTCATTGAGGAAACAGAGCTAGGGACTTCAATTAGTGAGCAGGAACATGGGTGGGGAATCTTCAGGAATAGCAAACTTCCGCTCCCTAGTGATTTTAAGGTCCAGAACACCACATGCGAGTTTGCCATAACAGAATTTGCTCCTAGTTCAATGAAGCTCCAAGACCTCTGACTGCCAAAGAGAAGCAACCCAGGCTATCATGGATCACAGCAACTCTCAGGTATTCAGATATTCCCAATCCTTCAATATATACATTTCCCAAACATTATCACAGCCCCATGTCCAGAATACAACTCCACCTGTCCAACCCCTAATCATTCCCAAACACACATGTGAAAACCCTAGCATTTCCCCACCAGCACTATGAATACTCTTTATACACTGGATCTTATGGATAAACATATAATTCATCTACCCACTCTTGGTTATACACACAAACCAGTGTACATTCCAAATGCACAAAGAACTATCTCCAATCCACCAAACATTAGTACCATAAAACCACTTCCAAGTCCTCAATTACATACCTCCAATCCTACAACTCAAATTTTTAGACATCCTTCCAATATATACCAGTACAATCATCCCACTCTGGTAAATGGAATTAGGTACCATAATTTAGACCTGTTTTTAATCTTAATTCATTTCCCTGTGGGTGTGAACCCATTGTAAATGGGATCTCCTCTGGTTTCCATTTTCAGGTAATGTATGGCCTATCGAAAACTGAGGGTGAGACTTAATGCAGATAGATTTAGGCCTTATAAAGACCAAGAAGTCACAGAAGCTAGGAAGGAAAGGACATCACCAAGTGACCAGAGGCTAAGGTACAATCCAAGGAACTCCAAGGATTCCCAGAAGCCAGCACCAGAATGCTACAGACTTTTGGGAGAAAGCAAGTTTTTCCTACACTTTGATCTGGACCTCCTCTAGCCTCAAATGACAGCCCAATATATGTTGTTTAAGCCAAACCATTGTGTGGTATTTGTGATGGAAGTTCAAGCCAACTAAGATACACTTCCATGTGTAAACACACAACCCTACCCCTCAATGAGATACAAACATATTAACTTCCCACCATACATATTAATAACTCTCTACTGAAAGTTTCAAACAATAGCCCTAAGAAATATACATCTGAACCACCGTAACTCAGAATATACACTCAATACACATAAAATGCACCACATCCTCAATTTTACCAATTCTCCTCCACAATATAAATATGAAAAAATACCACCCTATATCACCAAATACAAATACAGCTCCACACTACCTGCATATAGATAATCCCCATACTTGCTACTAATCATCCAAATAATTCCAGCATCTTCCAGAATAAACACATGAAACCCAGCAATCCTTTCATCTGAACATATATAACATCTGCTAGCTTCACAAAATATTATACAGTTTCTGTTAAACACACACAACTCCTGAAAGTCACCAAAAATACATCTACACACAACCAAAACATACATCACCATTCAACATGCCCTGAGGACATTCAAATAATCCCCCATATCCCCCAAATATACAGAAGACACAGTCCCTATGAACTAATATACTGACACATGCTCTAACATTGCCCATATGCAGATGGAGGTGACTCTTCCAAATCCACAATTAAACACACAAAATCCCAAAGAGTCATGGGGAAAACACTCACAACATATACATAATCTTTCTAAAGCTTCAAATTACAAATACATAACACCAACTTCTTGATATACATGCATTGCATCTCATACGATGCAAAAACACAGAGCCCCAGCCATACTCAAAAAACACAGTCATGACCTCCACTTAATCCCAAATATCCACACAGACACCACAAATTCACACATTTCAATGCACCTATCACATTCCAACCAACCCATTAAATGCAAACACAAAGTCCAAACTTTGAATTCATATGAACAGAATTGTTAAAGGCATGTACAATAGAGTTCACACTCCCTGAATTTCTTTAATCCACAAGAGGCCCAGAAATACACATATAGAACATCACATTTCCAGATACACAACAGTTTCTCCTCTGCATACCCATAATTAGGTACAAAACATTCTCCTATCATTAAATACACTAACTGACACCCTAACCACCCCAGGAAACCCACCACCACATGCAGAGCCTCAGCTCTTGTACAGAAACATAAAAGTAGTTAGAGCCCCAGGTAGTGGTGTGTAGCAAGGTTTAATAACCTGTGGCAAGGTTTAATAACCTGAACTCTCTAAAATAAGTCCATGTGTGTGTGTATAAACACAGATATAGAATACATTTTAATAATTTAATAACACAATTCACATGCAGCAAATTTTACAAATAATCATGAAATATGCATTATCTGTTATAAATTCCATTTAGCCAATTGATTCTTACATACTTTTGTTCATTTTTGCTCAAATCTTGTCTTTGTTATATCCAATCTGTGTTTGAAATTCCATCACAATTTGACATCAGACCTTGAAAAACTGCTTATTATTCCATGATGCAAAAACTCACATTGTTGAAAAATGAGTGGTTTCACTATAAGCATTGGTTAATATTTTTTATCTTAATAAGTAATATGAACAGTGAAATAACCACGATATGTTGGAATTTCACTCACTTTTTGGTGTTCACTTTTTCTTCAATAGAATAATGGTTTTTAAATACTGAAGAATTTTTCCTCAAATTTTGATGATCAGAATGTAACAGATACAGACTTGGCACACTTTTAAGTTTACATTATTAAATTCCTAAAATTAATTTAACTGTAGACAATCCAGTTGTCAATAAATACAGCCGGGTCTGAGTCTGCCATTAGCCGTTACCTTTATTTTTTAAACACCTGATATATAAAAGCAGTTGGAAGTGGCAGGACCAGGATCATGGGACAGCCCATCCCACCCTGACCCCCACCCCCCCAACACCCCCACCCCTCACTTCCCGGCACTGGGGTCCACCATTAGGGACACACCCTCTGTGCTGTGCTAGCGCTTCCCTTCAGGGGACAGTTCCCAACAGACACATGGGCGGTTGGATAAATATAAGCAATCAATATGCTACAGGACAGTTGTACAAAGCATATCAGTTACCTTAATAGTTTATTTTCCAATATCATGCACTTTGCACATCTTTTTCCTTTCTCCTGAAAGGAGAGGTAACTTAACACTTCTCCTTGACATCTTAAATTTAATTTTTATCCAAGCCATCCATTGCCAACAAAGGATGCATTCACAACAACAGAAAAAAAATCTAAAATTAACAAACTGTTTGTGGTAGTTGAGACTGCATGCACCCCAGAAAATCATGTTCTTAAAGCTGTCCATTCTTGTAGGTGTGAACTTATAGTGTGTGGGACCTTTTAATTAGGCTAATTCAGCTAAGGCATGACTCAAGGTGGTTCTTAATCCTCTTACTGGACTCCTTTATAAACGGGGTGGATATGGAGAGAGAGACAAAGAGAAAGACACAGAAGCTAAGAGAGAAAGCCAGAAGCGAGAAGCTGAAGAAAGGAAACCCAGAGAAAACAAAGTCCAGCAGACCCTGATATGTTTCTTGCCATGTGACAAAGGAGTCCAGGATCATTGGCAGCTAGTATTCAGGGAGAGAGTATCATCTGATGGTTCCTTGATCTGGACATTTTTATCACCCTTAACACTGGAGGCTTGTAAGATAATAAATCCTCATTGTAAGAATGATTCCATTTCTGGTATATTGCCTTGTGGTAGCCTAGCAGACTAAAACACTGGTTCCTCAGCTCTATTTTAGTTTTCTTTATAAATAATTCTCAGTAGATGGGAAGAAATAGAGAGCATATTCTCCAAAGAAGATGAATCTGAATACCCAGTAATTGTGATATTGCCTTTTGGGGACAATTGTCCTCAAACTCCAAATGAATCACTACAACTATAAACCAATGGTACAGATGGAAGTGAAATGTGTTGGGGAAAGGGCAGGGAAAATACAACTGGCAACTAATGCTCTATATTAAACAGGTAAGCTATATTTATGAGTTAACAGGAAATATAAATTAACCACATAATACTTATGTGGCCTATCCAAATTTTTAAATATTACAGAATGACAATTCTTTCAACAACTTCAGCATAATTTCTGAGGACAAAATAGTTACAATACAATTTATGTTATATGTGTACTTTATCACATACTAAGGAAGGAATGCTGAAGTGCTTCATCCACCCAGTAAATTGAAAATAAAAGTTTTACATTTTTATATTTGCCTGTATTCAGGACTCTGAAGGTGGATCTTGAACTCAGAATGGCCCATCAGTTTTCAAGGAAAGCCATTGATTTGGTCACTCTGGCTAAATGCTGTGCATTGGGGATTGGTGGGACTGGGGCAAGCTCTAATGAGGGAATAAGCCTGTTAAAGGAAACATTCAGAGTCCCTGCCACTGGCTTCTTGTGGAGTCACCTTGCCATCTGTGTTATAATATCTCTTTCACAGCCTCTTCTGCAGAAAGTCTGACAGAAGCTGCAAGGTCATTGGCAATTACACAGGTATATGCTTTTGGAAACCAGGGGTAAGGTTAGTGTCCTCATTGCATCTCTTAATATTTCCATCATTAGCTGGACTGTCTCAGATCACAGGTAAGTATTGATGGTTGTAGGATCCCAGGAAAATCTTTCCACAAGATTCTCTGTTCTACTGACCAAATAACCACAAGTTCAGAATGGGCAGATTTTATAGCAGGTGGTATTCTTTTCCAAAGACAGTTTGCATTATTTATGTTATTATGGAGCAGATATAAAGCTAGATGCTGACCATATAGGGGTGAGTTCCTGATGCTTGCCATGATCCATAGCCTTATCAAGGGAGTAAAATTCATCACATCCACAGAGCTTGGGCTTGTGCACACAGTATACACAAGAGTTGGAAGTCTTGGGGACATCCTAAAATTCTGCTCATCACAGTTTCCTGGGATGGACACTTCATTCTCAAGGCAAGCGTTGGGGATTGAATCATGCCCTCCACAAATGGCATCTTCAGGTCCAAAACTGAAATGGGTATGGAACCATTTGTAATTAAGATCGAAGATGTTATCAGTAAAGATATGTCCAAATGGAATACAAGTTGAATGTGGGTGGGCCTTATTGCATACTGGCTGAAGTATTTAAAAGCAAAGGAAATTGGACACAGAAGAAGTAGCCATGGTGAACAGCCAAAAGCTGCAAATCAATTCAATCTGGAATAGAAAAAGGAAGATGCTGTCCTTTGCATTGCCATATGATAGAAAAGCCAATGACCAAGGATCCCTGCCAGCCAACTGCAGAACACAAAGGTCTTTGAGGAGAGAGCATCATTTGCTGACACCTCAGTTTTGGACTTCTAGCCTCCAATCAATGAGTCAATAAATTTCCATTGTTTAAGACATTCCATTAAATGGTATTTGAATTAGTAGCTGGGAAACTAAAACAGCAGTATTTTTAAAATATGTGACCACAAGTTGGATCTCCTCCTAAAACCTTTTCAACCCTAATTCAAATATCTTCTCTTCCTCCAGTTATTATACCACTGAAAAGAGTTCCAAAGTATAATTAGTAACAGTACTTTGACATACATAATTTTTTCTTCAAATGTTTCACAAAAATGCAAGTTATTTGTGGTAGATGATGTATGGGAGCCCTGTGTGATGTTATGCATATTTGTTTTGTAAGTTCACAACTTTTACTATACACTTATTGTTTATGTATGCTCATGAATGAATGATATACTTCAATAGATTATTTTTTTAAAAAAGAATTCCAAAGCTCCTTACTCTTTTTTGGATGCTGCATAGAGAGCATCAGGATCAGTCAGGGTTCTCCAGTGTCAGTAATATAGATATTCAAAGAGATTTATTTTAAGGAGTTAGTTTGTATGGTTGTACAGGCTGGCCTGTTCTTATTGCATAAGGCAGGGCAGAGTCTGGACATTCCAGTAAGAAATCAGTTGAAATCTTTTGTCTGTACTCCTTAGGCTGGAAACTGAAGAAGCAGTGGAAGGTGTAGTCTTGTGGCAGTATTCCTTATGATACCTGGAATCCCCACTTCTTACTTCTGAGACCTCTCACTGATTGCTTGAGTCCCAATTATATTAAGAATAACCTACTTTACTTAAATTTAACTGATTTTAGGCACTAATCTCATCTATGAAATAACTTTGCAGTAACAACTAGGCCAGCATTTGACAAACAACTGAGCACATAAATTAGCCATATTGACACATAAAACTAATCTGTTCCTTGTCAACTTGACACCCATTAACATCTCCTTAAACCAAACTTTACCTCCAAATAAAGACAATAACAAAATCACATGCACCATCTGTTCCCTGGGTGGGTAATATTGGGTAGCAGGTCAGCACTGCCATCAGTTCTCAACCAACCTATCTAAGGGAAACTATAGGCTTCAGGGGTAGACTGGACCTCTAGGTAACATTGAGGTGACCTTAGAGAAACTGGGGAGGTGCTGTCATGAGGGAGGGTTAGAGGATGATGGGCACTGAGATCTGGTGACACCGAGAAGGTCCAGCTTAGGAGAGATGTGGCTCTGACTATTCTGAACCCTTTGGGTGTGATGAGTTTTTTATCTGAAGGCTTAGAATGTTCCTAGCACTGGGTAGCTCATCGCAGCTTCATGTTTTTCCTATACATTTACTTGATCTTTATTTTCCCTAATTCATGTGGAGTTGAATCCCTCTGGAGGGAACCAAGCAATGGTGGCCACCAACTGACCTAATACAGCCTCCTACCTCCCTGGGACCCACCCAAGAATTTCACGGCTTAATTTTTTTTTAAGGGGAGAGTGTGAATGCAGTCCCCACTACCACAAATTATGCAGTCGAGTTTCCTTCATTTGGGGAAATTGCAGGGGTCAGCACATCCAGAGTGCAATAGATAAGTCTCGCCCTGGGAAGACCACCTTCATGATCATGGTATCTCCCCTGCCAGGTAAGTATCAGGGCTTCATTTTTATGATGAATCTCCTCATGGTCTTTTGTTTCTCATGATAATTTCTCCTGACAACAAAAGAAGCTGACATACCTTTCATAAATGCTCCAATAAATGCTTTCCTACAGTACAGCAGTGGTCTTGTGGCCTTCATTTCTCCTGTCATATTCTACCTCAAAATAATGGCAGTATGTATACTAATTATACTATATTTATTTGCAGAATAATGCTGTCCTTGCATTTAGTTTTTCAATCATTTATTTTAACTAAAAATAGATAGAAAGGATAATAGGTAGATTTTGAGGGATATTTTATCTTTGTTTCTCTTTGTGTGTTTGTGTACAGAGAATGTCATGAGATGGGGAGAGAACCCACTCTGAAGAATCAAATCCTCCTTTCCTACAGCAAGGTGCAGCTAGCCTGGATGTGCTTTGGATCCTTCTCCTGATAGGGAGCTGGGTCGGGGTGGTAGAGCCCCAAGCATCAGAAGGTCAGGATTTGCAAGGAAGGAGTGTTGTTTGGTTGGAGTCACAGCTGTCTTCATCTCACTTCCATGCAATGATCTGTAATTTTCCTTTTAGAGTGGAAATACACCCTTATCCCCCAATTTAACTTAAGCATGGGGAAGGTAGGCCCCACACAGACAGAAGCCAGACCTCATCAGAGTCTCATATTAAGAGTCCTTAGGGTCTTAACATGTCTTCCCTCAGACCTGAGAATGGAGACTGCAAATGTCAGCGGGAATGAAGGTGTTCCTGACTCAAAACTCTAAAAGGTAGTGGGGTGATGAAAAACTGAACTATAATCTAGATGAACTAAATCATTCTCTCCATTAAAAATGAAAGAGTTTCAGTTATATAAAGGAATAGACAAATCACAAGAGTAGGGAGGTAAAATTCAAAGCATATATATCTGGCAAAGGGCTTGTTTGCAGTGTGTATAAAGAATGTTTACCACACTATAATAATAAGAAAACTGATAAAAATGTGCAAAACATTTAAACAGCCATTTTAATATACCAAGATACATATTTTTTTACTAAGCATATGAAAATATGCTCAACATCACTGATTTTCAGAAGAATGAAAATTGAAACTAATATTCAATACAAGTACACATCTCACAAAATGGAGAAAATACAAAAACAAACTTACAATTCCAAAAATTGGTGAGGATATGGAGCAACTAGAAAGTCTCTACTAGTCTGAAGGAATGTGTAATTGTATATTCACTTTGGGAAGCAGTTTGGCAATGTCTTACTATTTCAAAGGGGGTCTCCCCACATGCCTAGCAATCACACTTCTAACAAAGAAAAATGACTGGGAATAGTCAAAGCAGTCTCCAAAGTTTCTACCAACTGGTAAACAGTTAAGCAAATTGTGGTATATTCACACAATGGACTACACTGAGCCATAAAATGGAGCAAACTCATGACAATCATCATCTTTTTGAGGAAATAAAAAATGTATGCTCATTAAGAAAAGCCAGATACCGAAGAACACACAGCCTACTGTGCACATATGGCAAAGTCAATTTTCAAATTATTTCGAAGGGTAAGGGACTCAGAATGCAATATCATCTTGAAAAAGAACCAAGATGGAGGGCTCTCACTTCATGACTTAAAAACTTATTACAAAGGTAGTGGTTAAACAGCATGGTACTGGCACAAGGATACATACATAGACCAGTGGAATTCAACTGAGAGCTCAGAAGTAGATCCTCACATATATAGCCAATTCATTTTTAACAAAGCTACAAAGTCGACTCAGTTGGAAAAGAATAGGCTTTTTATTTTATTTTTTTTAAAGATTTTATTTATTTATTCATTTATCCCCCCTTGCTGCTTGTGCTCGCTGGGTCAGCCTACCACGCCACGTGGGCGGGCCTGCCTTCACCAGGAGGCCCTGGGAACCGAACCCGGGGCCTCCCATATGGTAAACGGGAGCCCTACTGATTGAGCCACAGCCGCTTCCCAAGAATAGGCTTTTTAAAAAATAGTGCTGGGAAAACTGAATTCCATATGCATACAAATGAAGGAGGACCCCTCTCTCACACCATGAATTTATCACAAAAGGGAAGACAACCTACTCAATGGGAGAAAATATTTGAAACCATATATCCTATAAGGGTTTAATACCAGAATATATAAAGATTTCCACTACGCAAGAAACAAACAATACAATTTAAAAATGGGTAATAGTCATGAATAGACATTTCTTCAAAGAGGATACATAAATAGTTAAGAAGCACATGAAAAGATGCTCCCCTTCATTAGATATAGGGAGATGCAAATTAAAACCACAATTACAATGGCTACTATTTTAAAAAACAACATAAAAAAGAAAATTGCATGTTGTGGAAAGGATTTGGAGAAATATTAACACTCATTCATTGCTGGTGGGAATGAAAAATGGTGCAGCCTCTGTGGAAGACAGTTTTGCAGTTCCTCAGAAAGCTAGGGTATAGAAATACCATATGACCCCGCAATCCTTCTACTAGGTATATACCCCAAAAATTGCTAACAGGAACTCAAACTGATATTTGCACACCAATCTTCTTAGAGGTTGTAACCACTGGGGAATTTGATGTAATTATGAATTCCAAAAATATATTTGGATCATGCTTGTAAACTGATCTGTTAATCTGGGCATGATTGAGTTATGATTAGGGCGTTGACTGGGTCACATCAGTAGGGCATTGAGCCCCACCCCTTGGTGGGTGGGGAATCAAATATAAAAGGCAAGGCAAAGAATAAAGTTGAAGCAGTTTTTTGAGAAGCAGTTTTGATGTTGAAAAGAAGGCCCCAAGAGAAGAGAAGCAAGCTGTTCTCCTGATCATCTACAGCTGACCTTGTGGAGGAAACTGGAGCTAAGCCCGGAGAGAAACACAGCCCCAGGAAGAGAGGAACCCCAGAAGCCTGGCAAACGCTGGCAGCTGTCTTGCTCTAACACGTGACAATGGACTGTGGTGAGAGAAGAAACAATGCTTTATGGCTTGGTATCTGTGGACTTCTACCCCAAATAAATACCCTTTGTAAAGACCAACCCATCTTTGGTATTTCACATTAGCACCCCTTTGGCTGACTAATACAGAGGTATTATTCACAATCGGCAAAAGATGGGAGCAATGCAAGTGTTCATCAACTGATGAATGGGTACCCACAATGTGGTATATTTACATAATGGAATAGTATTCAGCCATAAAAAGGAATAAAGTCCTGATACATGCGAGAACGTGGTTTGCATTTCCTTAATTGCTAGTGATATTGGACAGTTTTTCATGTGTTTTCACCTTTTGTATTTCTTCTTTGGACAATTATCTTTTCAAGTCTTTTGTCCATTTTTTAAATAGGCCGTTTGTCTTTTTATTGTTGAGTTGTATGATCTCTTTATATATTATCAATATTAAACCCTTATCCGATATGTGAGTCCCAAATATCTTCTCCCATTAAGTTGGCTGCATTTTCACCCTTTCGACAAAGCCCTTTAAGGTGCAAAAATGTTTTTATCTATTTTTTCTTTTGTTGCTCGTGCTTTGGGTGTACAGTTTAAGAAATTACTGCCAACCACAAGATCTTGAAGATGTTTTCCTATATTTTCTTCTAGGAGTTTTATGGCTGTTGCTTTTATATTTAGGTCCTTGATCCATTTTGTGTTAATTTTTTAAATAAGGTGTGAGATAAGTATCCTCTTTCTTTCTTTTGGATGTGGATATCCACTTCTCCCAGGACCATTTGTTGACTAGATTGTTCTGGCCCAGCTGGGAGGGCTTGACAGCCTTGTAAAAAATCACTTGACCACAGATATCAGGATCTATTTACAAGCTCTTGATTTCATTCCAGTGGTCAATCTCCCTCTTTAGGGCAGTAAATTGCTGTTTGTACAACAGTAACTAATTAATATGCCTTAAAATCAGGAAATGAGAATCCTCCAAATTCATTCTCCTTTTCAAAAGACATATTTGGCCATTCAGGACATCTAACCTCCCAAATAAATTTGATAATTTTCTTTTCCATTTCTGTAAAAAAGGCTGGTTGCAATTTTTATTGGGATTGCATTGAATCTCTAAAGCAGTTTGGGTAGAATTAAATTATTAACAATATTTAGTCTTCCAGTCCATGAACTCAGAATGTCCTTCCATTTACTTAAATCTTCTTTGTTTTCTTTTAGCAATATCCTGTAGTTTTGTGTGTACAGGTCTTTTATGTCCTTAATTTTATTCATAAATATTTTATTCTTTAGTCAATACTATAACTGATTTTTTTCCCCTTATTTTCTCCTCAGATTACTCATCAGTAGCGTATAGAAATGCTGTTGATTTTTGCATTTAAATCTTGAATCCTGCTACTTTCCTGAACTCATCTATTAGTTCTGGTAGTTTGCTGTTGACTTTTCACCATTTTCTAAATATAGGATCATATCATCAGTGAATAGTGAATGTTTTACTTCTTCTTTTCTTACTTGGGTGCTTTTTATTCCTTTATCTAGCCTAATTGCTCTTGCTAGAACTTCTAGCACAATATTTAATAACAGTGGTGACAGTGAGCATCTTTGCTTTCTTGCTGATCTCAGTAGGAAAGCATTTAGTCTTTCACTGTTGAGTACAATGCTTGCTGTGGGTTCTTCATATATGCACATTAACATATTGAGAAAACTTCCTTGTATTCCTATAGTTTAATGTGGTTTTTTTTTCAATAAAGGATGCTGTGTTTTCTCAAATGCCTTTTCTGCATCAATAGAGAGGGTAATGAAATTTTTCTTCTTCATTTTATTAACATGGTTTATTACACTAATTGAGTTTCTTGTATTGAACCACCCTTGCATCCTGGGATAAAATGGACCTGATTGTGGTATATAATTCTTTTAATATGTTTTTGAATTTGGCTTGCAAGTATTTTGTTGAGGATTTTTGCATACATATTCTTTAGAGATATTGGTCAGTAATTTTTCTTTTTTTTGGAGTATCTATCTGGTTCTGATATTACGTTAAGGGGATTGGCTTCATAGAATTAATTTGGTAGTGTTCTTTCCTGTTCAGTTTTTTGGAACAGCTTAAGCAAGACTGGTATTAGATATTTTTGAAGGATTGGTAGAATTCAAGCTGTGAAGCCCTCTGGGCCAGGACTTTTCATCTTTGGGAGGTTTTAGACGACTGTTTCAACCTCTTCACTTGTGATTGGTTTGCTGAGGTCTTCTATTCTACTGTCATTGTAGGTGGTTCATCTCTTCCTAGGAAATTGTCCATCTCATCCACATTCCCTAGTTTTTTGGCATACACTTGTTCATAGTATCTTCTTGTGATGTATATTATTTCTGCGGGGTCAGTGGTCATGTGTCCCCTCTCATTTCTAATTTTATTTATTTGCATCTTCTTTTTTCCTTTTTCATTGTAGCTAAGGGTTTGTCGACTTTGTTGAACATCTCTTAGAACCAACATTTGGTTTTGCTGATTTTCCCTATTGTTTTTCTGCTCTCAATTTCATTTATTTCTGCTCTGATCTTTACTATTTCTTTTCTTTGTCTTGGTTTGAGATTAGTTTAATGTTATTTTTCTAGTTCCTCCAGATGTGTAGTTAGATCTTTAATGTCATCTCTTTCTTCTTTTTTAATGTAACTATTGTGGTCTATAAATTTCCCTCTCAGCACTGCCTGTGTGGTGTCCCATAGGTTTTGATAGGTTATGTTCTCATGTTCCCTTGTCTCAAGATACTTACTGAATTCTCTTACAATTTCTCACTGACCTACTGATTATTCAAGAGTATGTTGTTTGGAGGAGGCAAGATGGCATTGGTGTAGGAGGGCGCACACTGCAAGCTCCCAGAGCAAGGCGGATTGGGGACGGGGTCCTGCCCGGGGGTCTGTGCTGTGCACGCGTGGAGTGAGAAGCTTGGAACATCTATCTGCGCGGATCGGAGGCGTGGACCGAACGGCGGAGATTCGTGAGTTTTGAGGCTGCCGGTGGAGGTTGGCACAGGCGGCTGAGCCCCGCAGTTAGGAAAAAATATATAAAACGGCCATTTGGAGCTGCGGGCGGGGCGCAAAAGTTTTATTTCCTGGGGAGCTGGCTGCCTGGCGCCCCTTGGACCTTGTGTGAACAGAGCAAACAAGCTAGTCAGCACCCGGTGAACCGGAGGGGGGATTTTGGTTGGAACGCAGCTGATTTCCCTAGCCACCCAGGGATAAGCCCCGGGCCGCTGCGGAGCCAGGAGGAAGGGACACTTCCCAAAAAAGGGAGGGTTCGGTTGGAAGACAGGGAAGGGTATTTTATATTTTTAGACATCGATCTGGCTGCCTGCACCGCCCCATAGCTTTGGGGAGCAGATAAGCCAACCTGAAGCAGCATTAGGCTGAGAGCAGACGCAAATCTGCACTCAAACTGATTTACTGAGCAGCCCGGTGACGCTGAAGCTCCGCGCCAGAAGGGGCGGAATCCGCCGTCTTTAGCACTCCTCACTGACTAACATCAAAGTTTCAGCTAACCTGGGGAGTCCGGAAAGTGGGACTTGCTTGATTAATTTCCACGGGCACAGCTAGGGTCCCTTCCGTAAGGGGGTTGGTCTAGAAGAGGAATTATTTTGGGTCCTGCATTTGGCTTTAAAAAAAAAAAAAAAAAAAAAAAAAAAAAAGTGAGGTCACCTCAACAAATGAAAAATAAATTCTTTTTAATTTAGTTTAATAGCTAAAAGCTGCTTCAGGACCTGCATATAGAACCCTGTGGGGAAATTCATTGATAAACACAAGTAGGCAGGAAGGATCCACGTGGACCCTAGGGGAATCATTGACCCCCCTTAGCTCTGTTTGACTGCTTGCCTGGGTGGATCTTTGGTTTCTCTCTGTTTATTTCTGGTCTATTGCTATTATTCCCATTTTCCTCCCCCCTTCCTTTTTCCTTCTATTTTTTTCTTTTAAATAGGTGCTGCGAGCTGGTAGCTTATTTGCTGGGCTTCTTATTCAGTAATTTCCCACTCACTGTATATATTGATTCTGTATTACAAACTATCGCTTATCCTTCCTGCATGTTTCTGCCTTCTGTTTTCTGTTGTGGCTCTTAGAGACAACATTTTTTCTTAGGCCCACAACTTAAGGGTGTCAATTTCTAATTAGTATTAACTTTTTCCTTTCAGACCTTTCTCTACTATTTCTCTACCTCCTCATAATTCTAGCCTTCTAAATCACTATATATATATATATGTGTGTATATATATTCCTCCATTTGTTTTCCCAGTCCATTATAGGAACTCCATATTTTTTCCTAGTACTCTACACTGCCTACACAAGTTAAATATTCATCTCATTAAGTCTCATTTTGCCCCTCTTCTAACTTTTATCAATATTTCTATTATCCTTCTGCCTTCCTTACATCTTTTGATTCCTCTGGCCCTAACCTTTTGCCTTCAAGGGAACATAGAAAGAAGTAAGGAAATAAAATAAGAAGAAAAACTGCCAAAGAGAAAACTTAACTCACACGCAGAACCAACAACTAAATAAAATTCTAGAGCATAGAGAAAAGCTAATCAACTGAACAAACCCATCAAGATAATATGATGACCAGAGGGCAACAGAAAAATACAAATGACTCTGAGAAACTGGCAAACATGGACCAGGCCAGTGCACGAAATAAAAACCAGGAAGTTATGCAGTACATCGAACAACTAATCAAAGCTATCCAAACAAATATCATGGACCAACTTAAAGAACTGAAGGAAGAGATTAAGGATATAAAGAAGACACTGGGAGAACATACTGAAGAAATAGCTAACACACCTAAAAAGGTAATGGATATGATGGCGAACAAAGACAAAAGTCAAGAAATGAAAAAGACGCTGGACTCACATGGCAGCAGAATTGAACAGGCAGAGGAAAGAATTAGTGATATGGAAGACAATACAGTTGAAATCAAAGAGATTGTAGAAAAGATAGACAAAAAGATAGAAAAAATCCAGTATGGTCTCAGGGAATTAACCGATAATGCAAGACGCACAAACATACGCATTATGGGCATCCCAGAAGGAGAAGAGAACGGAAAGGGAACAGAAGGAGTGTTGAAGGAAGTTATGGCTGAAAACTTCCCAACTCTAGTGAGAGAGATGGATGTGCAGATCCAGGAAGCACAGCGCACCCCAAATAGTATAAATCCCAACAGGCCAACTCCAAGACATATACTTGTCAAACTGTCCAATGCTCAAGACAAAGAGAAAATACTCAAAGCAGCAAGAGAAAGGAGAACCATCACATACAAGGGAAACACAATAAGATTAAGTGCTGATTTCTCAGCTGAAACCATGGAGGCAAGAAGACAGTGGTATGACATAGTCAAAACACTAAAAGAAAAAAACTTCCAGCCACGAATTCTTTATCCAGCAAAATTGGCATTCAAAAATGATGGAGAGTTCAAAATATTCACAGATAAACAGCAATTAAGAGAGTATGTCAAGAAGAAACCAGCACTTCAGGAAATACTAAAGGAATCTCTACAAATTGAAAGGAAAAAACAAAGGAGAGAGAGTTGGAGGAAAGTTTAAAAACAACTGAAAACTCAAAAAGAGAAACAAAACAACATATGACATACATTAACCCAAAGAAAAAATGACTGAAGTAAGAAATTCGTTACGAGTAATAACACTGAATGTTAATGGATTAAATTCACCAATCAAAAGACACAGATCGGCAGAATGGATAAGAAAAGATGATCCATCTATATGCTGTCTACAAGAAACCCACCTTCGGCCCAGGGATTCAAGGAGGCTGAAAGTGAATGGCTGGAAAACCATTTTACAAGCTAACAATAGCCAAAAAAGGGCAGGAGTAGCTATTCTAATATCAGACAAAATAGACTTTAAATGCAAAACTATTGTAAGAGACAAAGATGGACACTACATATTAGTAAAAGGAGTAATCTCTCAAGAAGAGAGAACAATCATCAACATTTACGCACCTAATCGAGGTGCCTCAAAATACGTGTGGCAAACTCTGGAAAAACTAAGAGGAGAAATAAATTCCTCTACAATTATAGCAGGGGACTTCAACACACCACTATCATCATTAGACAGAACATCTAGGCAGAGAATCAGTCAAGAAACTAAAGCACTCAACAATACATTAGAAGATTTGGACTTAATAGACATATACAGAACACTACACCCAAATACAGCGGGATTTACATTCTTCTCCAGTGCACATGGAACATACTCCAAAATAGACCACATGCTAGGCCACAAAACAACACTCAATGAATTCAGAAAGATTGAGATTATACAAAGTAATTTCTCTGACCACAACGGAATGAAGTTGGAAATCAATAAGGGCCAGAGAAACAGGTTAGGCACAAGGATATGGAAGTTAAACAACACACTCTTAGACAAACAGTGGGTCAAAGAGGAAATTTCAAAAGAAATCAGTAACTACCTTGAAACTAATGAAAACAACAACACAACATATCAAAACCTATGGGATGCAGCGAAAGCAGTCCTGAGAGGGAAGTTCATAGCCATAAATTCATATATTAAAAAAGAAGAAAGAGCTAAAATTGAAGACCTAACTACACACTTGGAGGAATTGGAAAAACAACAACAAACTAAACCTAAAGGAAGTAGAAAACAGGAAATAACCAAGATTAGAGCAGAACTAAATGAAATAGAGAATAAGAAAGCACTGGAAACAATAAACAAAACCAAAAGCTGGTTCTTCGAGAATATCAACAAAATTGACAAACCCTTAGCCAGACTAACAAAGAAAAAGAGAGAACAGATGCAAATACATAAAATAAGGAATGAGCAAGGTGATATCACTACTGACCCCACAGAAATAAAGAGTATCATGAGAGGATACTTTGAAAAATTATATGCCAACAAGAATGACAATTTAGAGGAAATGGACAAGTTTCTAGAAACCCACAAACAGCCGACATTGATGAAAGAAGAAATAGATGAAATCAACAGCCCAATTACAAGTAAAGAGATAGACTCAGTCATTAAAAACCTCCCAACTAAGAAGAGTCCAGGACCAGATGGCTTCACAGCTGAATTCTACCAAACATTTCGGAAAGAGCTAACACCAATTCTACTTAAGCTCTTCCAAAAAATAGAAGTAGAAGGAATACTACCTAACTCATTCTATGATGCCAACATTACCCTAATACCAAAACCAAATAAAGATACCACAAGAAAGGAAAATTACAGACCAATTTCTCTAATGAATCTAGATGCTAAAATCCTTAACAAAATACTTGCTAATCGCATTCAACAACATATCAAAAGGATTATACACCATGACCAAGTGGGTTTCATCCCAGGTATGCAAGGATGGTTCAATATAAGAAAATCAATCAATGTAATACACCACATAAACAAACTGAAAGAAAAAAATCACATGATCATCTCTATAGATGCAGAAAAAGCATTCGACAAAATACAGCACTCTTTCCTCATAAAAACACTACAAAAGATAGGA
>JAKSZT010053802.1:1696706-1717321 GCA_026826555.1 Tolypeutes matacus | reverse complement strand
TTCAATAAACCTTTTATTTCACATACAAACTCCAAATAAACATCTCTTTCATACCCATTTTTATACAGTATAAAACTCAGAAAGAGATACACAAAATACACAAAGACCAACAATCCTGCCCTATTGCCAACATGCAAACACGACCTCCTCACACATGGAAACCCACATACATGTATTCAAATATTCCCAATCCTTCAATATATACATTCTCCAAACATTATTCCTCATACCCCCATGTTCAGAAAACAACTCCACTTGTCCAACCCTCAAACATTCCCAAACATACATGTGAAAACCCTAGTATTTCCCAAAGAACACTGTGAATACTCTTTATACCCTGGATCCTATGGATAAACTTATATATTTTCTCTAACCACTCTTGGATATACATACAAACCAGTGTACATTGCAAATGCATAAAGAAATATCACCATTCCACCAAACATGAGTACCATAAAACCCCTTCCAAGTCCTCTAGTATATGCCCTCACTCCCACAAATTGAATTCTTAAACTTATTTCCAATACATACAAATACAATCACCCCACTGTGGTAGTTGGAATTAGACACCGCAATTTAGACCTGTTTTTAATCTTAATCCATTTCCCTGTGGGTGTGAACACATTGTAAACGGGATCTCCTATGGTTTCCATTTTCAGTTAATGTGTGGCCCATCTAAACCTGAGGGCGGGTCTTAATCCAGATGGCTGTAGGTCTTATAAAGAGAACCAATAAGTCAGAGAAACTAGGAAGGAAAGGACATCACCAAGTGACTAGAGGCTGAAATACATTCCAAGGAACTCCAAGGATTCCCAGAAGCCAGCATCCAAATGTTGCATACTTTTAGGAGAAAGCACGTTTCCCCATTCTTTGATCTGGACTTCTTCTACTCTCCAATGACAGACCAATATATGTTGTTTAAGCCAAACCATCATGTGGTATTTGTGACGGCAGCTCACGCAAAGATATTCATTTCCATGTGTAAACACACAACACCACTACTCAATGAGATACATACATATTAACATCCCACAATACATACTAATAACTCTCCATTGAAAGTTCAAATACATAGACCTACGAAATATACATACAAACCACTGTATTCCAGAATACACACTCAATACACATAATATGCACCACATGCCTCAATTTTACCCACAATTCTCCTGTACAATACAAATATGAAGAAACACTACCCTGTATCACCAAATTCAAATACAGCTCCACACTTCCTGCATATACATAATCCCCGTATTTGCTTAATAATCATCCAAGTAACTCCAGCAGCTTCCAGAACAGACACATAAAACCCAACAACCCTTTCATCTGAACATATACAACATCTGCCAGCTTCATAAAGTATTAAACAGCTTCCCTTAAACATCAGAGTATCTATACACAACTCTTGAAAGTCAGCAAAACATACATCACCATTCAACATGCCCTGAGTACATTCAAATGATCCCTCTACATCCCCCAAATATACAGAAGACACAGTCCCTATGAATTAATATACTGACACATGCCTTAACATCGCCCATATGCATAAGCAGATGACTCTTCCAAACCCACAATTAAAAACAAAAAATCCCAAAGAATCATGGGGAAAACACGCACAACATATACATTCTCTTTCCAAAGTGTCAGGGGTCGGATGTGGCTCAACTGGTTGGGCGTCCGTCTCCCATATGGAGGGACCCGGGTTCGATTCCCGGGACCTCCCGGTAAAAAAAAAAAAAAAAGTGTCAAATTACAAATACATAACACCAACTTCTTGATATACATGCATTGCATGGCATATGATGCAAAGATACGGAGCCTCAGTCACTCAAAAAAGAGACATGACCTCCACTTAATCCCAAATATCCACACCAACATCAATGATTCACACATTTCAATGCACATATCACATTCCAACCAACCCAGTAAATGCAAACACAAAGGCCAAACTTTGAATTCATATGAACACAATTGCTGAAGATATGTACAATAGTGTCCACACTCCCTGAATCACTACAATGTCCAAGAGGATCACAAATACACATATAGAATATCACATTTCCAGATACACAACAGCCTTTTCCCTGCATACCCATAATTAGGTACAAAACATCCTCCTATCATCAAATACACTACCTGATCCCCTAACAACCCCAGGAAACACACCACCACATGCAGAGCCTCAGCTCTTGGACACAAACATCAAAGTAGGTCAGAGTCCCAGGTACACATGTAGTGGTAAGTGGCAACATTTAACTACCTGAATTAACTCTCTCTAAAATAACTTCGTGTTGGTGTATAAACACAGATATAGAATACATTTTAATAATTTATTAACATAATTCATGTGCAGCACAAATTTTACAAATAATTACAAAATATACATTATCCATTGTAAATTCCATTTAGCCAATATCGTCTAACATACTTTTGTTCATTTTTGCCCAAATCTTGTCTGTTATATCCAACCTGTGCTTGAAATTCCATCACAGTTTGACATCAGACTTGAAAAACTGCTTATTATTCCATGAAGCAAAGACTCTCACGTTCTTGAAAAATGAATGGTTTCACCATGAACATTGGCTAATATTTTTATCTTAATAAGTAATACAAACAGTGAAATAACCAAGATATGTTGGAATTTCACCTAATTTTCAGTGCTCACTCTTTCCTCAATACAATAATGGTTTCTAAAAACTGAAGAAACGTTCCTCATTTTTTGTATTATCAGAATATAACAAATACAGACTTGGCACACTTTTAAGTATACTCTACATTATTAAATATCTAAAATTAATTTAACTCTAGACAATCCATTTGTCAATAAATGCAGCCGGGTCTGGGTCTGCAGAGCTCCTAACTCCCGCGGTACAAATGCCCCTCCACAGGGAAAGGCGGCAACCTGAGGGCAGGACCACAGCCTTGTGGAGCAGCTCCTGGTACACAAGGATGCAAGTAACCCAGGAGCACACACAGTAGTGAGCTGAGAGACACCATTAGAAACACAATGACTTTGCATAGCCATTACCTTTATTTTTTATACAACTGATATATAAAAGCAGTTGAAAGCGGCAGGAACAGGGTCATGGGACATCCCCTCCCCCACCCAGCACTGGGGTCCACCGCTAGGGACTCACCCTCTGCGCTGTGCTCGCGCTTTCCTACAGTGGAAGGTTCCCAACGGACCTGGGGCAGTTAGAGAACAGGGGAGCACGTGCCCAGAGCCCCGCCCCCAGGGGGACCTGCGCAAGCGCCAAGCAGCCAAGCCATGGGGAACCTGGTCCTGGGAGGCACCTGGAGGAGGGCCGAGAAATGGAGTGTCTGAAGGCTGTGTGAGGCATGTTCAAGCCTTGCCTCCTCTCGTGGAACCTAGATAGCCACCCATGGCTCTGTAAAAGAGCACGTGGGAAAGGACCATTCACGATTTTTATACTTACAAACCTGCAGAGCAGTTCCGTGGACCCGGATAGGATCCTCCGTGAAATATTTTTAGAACAGGTCTAGCCTAGGGCAGTGTCCTCAGATTGGAAGGATTGCTTATGCACGCCTTGACTGCATTTGTTTAGTTCTTCTTCATGGCCTTTCAAAAATATGTCCTTTTTCCAGTCAGTAGGAGGATTCCTTTAAAGAACAATCCTGGCGTAGAATTTTAGACTTGGAAAACCCTACAAAGCTGTGCTTTCTCTGCACTCCATTCCTAGTGTGAATCCTTGGAATTTTCCCCTATTAGAATTTTTTTTAATGAATTTATTCATTATGTACTGTAAATGCAGACTCAGCAATATTTTCTTTAAAGGCTTTTTCTCATAGCTTTCATCAGAACATTTGACAATCAGAGCCCAGAAACTAGATTGACATTCTGGGTCCTTACACTTTTAGGGAAAATTTTTAGGAGGCTTCTTAGGAATGAAGTGGAATAAAAATCTAGACTTGATAATATTTCCAGTGACTGTTTTCTGTTTCAGTAGAAATGTAAAAATGGTTGTTTGGTTAAGCATAGATATGAATTCAAGTGTCTTTCCTGTAGGTTCAGTGCTTTCTTTTTCTTTATGGGGTGAATAAGAACTCAATAGGTTACACCTCTAGTTAAATTTGAATCTCATAAAAACAATGCATTTTAGCATATATGTGTCTCATATACTATTTGAGACATACTTATGCTAAAATATAATTTTTGTTGTTTATTGAATTTCTAATTTAACTGGAGTTTATTTTTATTTGCTAAACCTGGCAACATTATTATTAGGGATATTTTTAATTTTTGAGGAATTGTAGAAATTTTCCTTTTAGCCAATCTTAAGTCAATCCTAAGGAAATAAGAGTTCAAAACAAGGCTTTCTGAAAAATCTAGTGGTACACACACAGTACTGAAAAGTAAGTCCTCTTCCTAGAATAACTTACTGAAATGTTCAACTTTTCATTATCTTTATTATAACAATCCTGATGCTTTTTTTAAAAAACTTCTTACTCTGACTTCTGTATATGTTGCACTGAAAAAGTTAATATTTAATGTTTTAATTTATTTTCCCCTGTCAGAGTCCTGGATGAAATGCCTCCCCTCCCCCACCTCAGGCCCACCTCCTCTCTGCCCCTCCCCCATTCTAGAATGTCTAGTCCTGTTTAGATTCAAACTTTTGCATTTTTCCTTGGATTCCTGAGAATCTGCTGGCAGCAGGTCACTCTCTGGATCCTGGAATTGAATCTTTGCTAGAGGTTCCCAGACAGCATTGGTCAGTGTCCAAGTGTACAGAGGTGACATCAAAAGTAGGTAAACATTTAGCATAAGGGGATGTGTTATCAGAGGCCCTGATATCTTTGAAATCTATAGAAATTCAAATTTGACCAGTCTTCTTGGGACAAGATTTGAGATGAACTAACTACAGGAAGGAGAAATCACTGGACTCTACCAAGAACCTCTCACCTGGAAATGGAGGGGCAGGTTGGAAACCTGAGACTTACAGTTGAGGAAAGAGTCTCCTTAGAGGTAGATCTATATATCTCAGAGGAATTACGATGGGTATGAAAAATGATGGCAACAGAAACAGGTTCTCTTTAGATTAGAGAAAAGCTACGTAACAAGTGTATTAAATAATAGTGGGATTATATTGTGTGGTGGCATAGAGAGGTTTGCCTTGCTGTGTGTCATTTCTTTAGGCACCTGGGAATTTATGATTTTACTGGAAGAATATGACCTGGAGTAAATGAGATCTTATAAGGACAGTTAGAAGCAATAGTCTAAGGTAGAAAACTTTTCAGTGGAGTTATCTTGGTCAACTCTGCATTTAAATATCCTCTCTGTGAGCTAGCCTGGAAGTTATTCAACTGCCCTGGTGCAGACCCTCTAAGCTCCTACCAGCCCAGAGACATCTTTGCTTTCACTCCTGAAGATTGTTTGCTTTGATTCAATGATGCCAGGGCAGTTCTGTAACTACAACAAGTTTAGAGATTGGGTTTATCTGAATTTTATGAATTATTCTTACAATGTACAAACTCAGATGTTCAGACCCATTCGTCTTGTCCACTTCCTCTTGGTGAATCCTCAGCCCTTCATTTTAAAGTTGACATAAAGATGTTGCTCATAGTCCATGAATACTGCACAGTCATGGAGTGGATCATGGGTGCTATTTTTTTTTCCAATAAAAACTTCTATGAAGGGTGATTTCCTTTTAAAGAGGGGAAAGAGAATAGCATACACTTAGGTATATGTTCCTCTATTAATTAAAATAGTAGTAGTATTTTTAACAGGCCTAAGATAGCCATTTGGTTAATTGTGCTCACATTGTGGGTACTGCCCATGTGAGGATCCGGTTAACAGGAATGTGCTCCAGATCTCATAGCCCCACATGGCACCTGATTCATGCTTGGTGCTCAGTGGGTCCTTCCTGTTTTCATTAGGAGCTCAAAGGATAAGGAACACAGTCAGCCTCTTACTTTGAATTTTAAACAGACAAGCCCCCACTTAAACTTCTGGAGCCCTGCTCTTCTGCTAGCTCCACCCTTCACCTTTTACTGGCCCATACTTATCCTGTCCAGATATTGCTGGCTTTACATGACAAAATCTTAAGTAACTTACCATCCCCTCTCCAGGAAACAGAATTTCCTCAGTGGTGGCAGGGACCTCAGAGCAGGAGCAGTCAGGGGGCCTGACACTGTCCCTGTGTAAAGTGGCTTTGGTGGGCAGCCTAGGGGATGCAGGCATATGCTGGGCAGGATGTGGAAAGGGCCTGAATATCAAGGTTCCTAATGGTTCCTGCTTGTGAAGAGATTTTCCTCATTACTTTCTAGGTTTATGGTTATAAGAAAGGGGGGAGAGAGATGATTTATCATGAGCATCAAGCAAAGGAAGACTGAAGAGATGATGGGAAAAGTACTCTTATGAATTTACCTCCTTCATAACATCCCTGTGCTGCCTAGAACTTACCCAAGACAACATCCCTTATCTCCTTGTGAGCATGCTGAGGTGTATTTACTCCAAAGAATTACTTGACATCAGCTCTTCGGACAAGAGGCTGACTGAATATCTTGACCAAAGATATTGAGGCTTCCTAAATATCTGGTAGGGATTAACTCAGAGAGGTGCTGTCATCTGGCAAA
The DNA here is from genome assembly GCA_026826555.1 of Tolypeutes matacus. Taxonomy (NCBI): domain Eukaryota; kingdom Metazoa; phylum Chordata; class Mammalia; order Cingulata; family Chlamyphoridae; genus Tolypeutes; species Tolypeutes matacus. The sequence goes on along the minus strand of JAKSZT010053802.1, from coordinate 1,710,724 downwards.
AGCATGGGCTTCTTTCTCCTTGGCAGTCAGAGGTCTGGGAGCCTCATTGAACTTGATCTGGGAGCAAGTTCTCTTAAGGAAAAACTCATCTGGAGTTCTAGAACCTAGAATCACTAGGGGAATATTTGCTATCCCTGAAGGTTCCCCACCTATGTGCCTGCTCACTTATTGAAGTTCATAGCTCTGATTCTGTTATGTATGCATGCCTATTCCAATAGAAGGGCTGCCCGAATCAGCTCCTCAAAGGAGAAACCCATCTCTTAGAGAGAAGGTGATTTATTGCAAGTGCACAAGCAAGGAACTGGTAGGAATCTTCCCAAAACCAGTTCAAAGTGAGAATGGGAGCTAGGGTTTTTCTAGACAAAAAACCATGGTAGAGGTAAGAAGAAAAACAAGTAATACCAAAAAAAAAAAAAAAAAAAAAAAAAAAGTGAGGACATGAGAGCTTCCAGGGGTCTCATGAGGAGAGTATGTGCAATTTCTCAGTCATGTGTTATCTCAAGCATGTTAAACTTATTCCTGTTTTCTTGGTTTCAGTGATTTATATACGACAGTTTAGATATAGATATTGGTTCTTCAGATACAATTCTGTGGTTTTGCTTTGAGGTGATATTTTATTCTTATTATTCCTGTAAGCAGAAGTGGAAAGGTCTGGTTAATGTCCTTTAGGTGACTAAGGAAAAAGTCATCTATTATGATTAGATTAATAGAAAATTATTTCAGTTATGTCTGGGAAGATCCAGAGCTGCTTAGGTGAAGAAATTTTTAATAAGCACATTTTCCAGCTATCAATTTCCCAATGAATAAAGGAGAACCCCTGATAGCCTCAACAGTGTAGCCTTTGTGAGCACTAAATTCAGCCATTTCCTTGTCTCTACAGCATCTCCAGTGCTGGGACCAGACAAGGCCATGAACCCTGGAGCCTCCATGTATCCTTTCACTGCACTGCCAATTTTACCACTCACTCCTTACCCACCACACCCACCTCCCTGGGGACAGCACCCACACCCAGTCTTGATTCCATCTTTCCATCCTGGCAGCTCTCTGGTGCTGCCTGCTTTTCCCAGGCCACTGTTGGTGACAGGAGATGGGGGCCCTGTCAATAACAGGGCTGGAGGTGACAGGGTCATTGTCCAAATCAGGGACCAAGGGGGACCTGCAAAACCCCCCTCATACTCAGACCTTTCTCCTTCCTCAGTCCCCCCAAATTTCAAGCGCCGCAGGGATCCTCTGGGGGGGTCTTCAGCAGCATCATTCAGGGATCTTGAGAACCTCTGCTGTGGAGCCCTTTATACCTGCCTCGACTGTGGGGGGCCCGCAGGCTGCTGAAGGAGGCTGGTCCCCAGACTTTCCTCCTCAAGCTCCACCACTAGCTGCCCAGCTGATCCCCAGTGTTCCTCCAGGGAATGCTTTCTCCAGTCCACAGGGGCTCACCCAGGAGGGAGTTCCTGCTTCCACCCAGTTGAGGGATGACTCCTGTAACCCCAAGAGTGTTTATCAGAATTTCTGATGTTGGCAGTGCTTCAAGTCCCTGGCCCGGAGGCACTATCACCTGAGACCTGATGCCGAAGCTCTTTCCTGCTTTCTCATGTGAGTGAGTTCCTCTTGGAGACACATTTAATTGTCTTAAAACATTCAAATAAAGATGTCTAAGAGATGGAGGGCAAAGGGACATGATGGGAGAAAATCTATTTCTAGGTTTTAACTTATTTTCAGGTGTCTTATTTCAGTTGATACTAACCTCCCAAGTTTGGGTGTCCAGCCATTCTCTACTTTTGTATCTTTATCTTAGTAACCATTTACATAAAAACTAACAGAGAGGTGTCCCATGATAAAGTGAGGAGCCATGATTCAAAATGATATATCTGATTTCAAACACCACACTCCTCCCTTTGTACTTTACCTTCCAGCACAAGGCTTGAGCATGTGTTGTCCAGACAAAGTCATATCCATTGATGATAATGGTGGGTGCAGGGATCAGGCAAATAACTCTGTTTTTGCCCCCATCCACATTGTTCTGGAGAATTCCGATTAGAACTAGGAGGTGGTAGATGTATAGATGTGAAGTACTTGGACTTCCCCTCACTCAGTTTGTAATCCTGGAGAGGTTACCTCGTTTGGTAACCTCACCTATAAGGGTTTATTCCATTTATTTCAGAGTATTGCTTAGATGGTTACATGAGCTAATATAGGAAGTGCTTCATAGACTGTACTACTCATGCTTTTCTTCATTACATGATAACTCATCCTTTTTTATTATTATTATTATAATTCTTAGTTTTTGTTATTGTTATGTTATAATAATTTTAAGATTTCAAAGGACAATGAAGGTGAGCAAAAACTCACAAAAGCCAAAACATCTTAGCAAAAGAGTGTGAGTGGATGATTAGCCATGTGGTCCAAGATCATGTGCTGTTTTGAATGTGAGACAGAAACATTAGTGATTATAATAGTTTCTCTTTTCAAACACAGAACTACCATATTTCTCTACTCTGCATCCTGTAAAATTATGTGTCAACTACAATAAAGCGTAGATCAACTAAACAAGAAACTTATTTTTCATTTACACAATGCTCTCCAATTTTGGAACTCCTAAAAAAATCTGCTGTCCCAGTGCATAAATCAAAGAGGACCCCCAAATTTCCAGCTTAACAGCCTTAATGATTCTCTGACATTCTTGAACACTCTAGCTTCCCTTTTGTAGCAAACTCTCAAATGCAGTCAGTAGCCTGATCTTCTGTATCTTCAGCCAGCCCAGGGGTCTCTCCTTGGGCATGTACCCAATGTCCTTTAGCTTTGGACATTAACTCCTCCTCTTCATACTCTGATGTTCTGTTTCCCAAAGTACAGATCTCCTCATAGTTACGTGGGAAGTTGCTTAAATTGCTCAGTCTTTGGATCCCTGGGAATGGGACCCAGAATCTGCTTTTAATGTATTTTCCTAGGTCATTCAATACACAGTGACATTGAAGACACAACGGGAAGACAGAGATTCTAAAAGTAAGCCTATCTTTGGGCTGGGTCTTTCAGAAATGAATCCTAGTATTGATGTTCAATATTCAGTCAGGGATTTTCTGAGGCAGAATTACTTAAAATCAGAGAGTTACACATTGGAAGGAGGACACAAAGGGACAGATGGCAGAAAAGATAAGATGAGCTTCAGGTGATGTTTGTTGGGTGGGGTCAGGAAGGGGCAGGAGGAGGTGCATGTAGAATATTAGTGACTCAGGGAATTTTAGTCCAGTGCTTTGATCCCTGGTCCATCAGAAGCCCACCGTGACCCTATAAGAGGAACTGCAGAGGGCCATGCAGGAATCGTGGCACACAAGCAACTTTGACCAGATGATCTACTATGAGATGGCAGCAAAGTGAGTCCAAGGATCCTTGTTACTTTGCAGGGTTTTGTGGCTGGGTGTGATGGAGGAGAACGAAGCCAGATGAGGGTCTGGCTTTTTTAGCAGTCAGTAGAGGGATATTTAGAGCAGTGTGTGTGTGGGGGGCAACTAATTCAGTATTCTATGGATATTGAAGAATCAACTGCCCCGTGCAATCACTTTCACCTTGATTTTGGGACATTTTTTCACCTCCTGTTCATAAGATGCTCCACTTATCTCTGATACTGGGTCTTCAGATGCCATGAAATTCATGGTTGGGGGTAATTCCTGCAGCCCCCAATGGTATTAAGTCTCCAAGTTGTAGGTACTGTGCGGTAGTGACATACTCTACCAGGCAGGTTCCTGCCTGCCTTGGTGGCCAGGTGGCCGGGACCTATTGACATAGATCCTTGGACCCACATCTCCTCATGGGATAATATCCAAATGGCCCCTGTCCTCCCAGATGAGAATAATTTGGAGGAGGTTGGTTAGGGGAAGCCAGGGTCTCAGACATCCTGCGAATGGGTCTTTCAACTTTTATTGCATGTTAATCCCTTGGCTAAAACACAAAACAATGACAAACATAAAAACCACCTCTTTGGAAATTGAATCCCTTCCTTAATGTTTCCTTCTACTTTCTTTCCAAGGATTTCCTCACCTCATTCTTGTTAGGTTTACTGTTCCAAAGCTCAAAGTCCCAGCCTAGGATTCTTAGACCTGGACACTGATTCCTGCTTTATTTACAATAATTTACACCTCAAATCCCAGCTTCTGACTGTCAGCTCATCTGTATAGTTTAAGCTGTGACAGCATTGCCTTGGGTGTGGTGGCCCACCTTTGTGACCTTGCCATGTATCACACTGGCTAATTTAATTCAACAACCAATACCAAACTTGCTTATGCCCACCAGATCTTAGGTGAAGGAGGATAGAGTCAAACAATTAAAAACTATGATCCAACCTTGAGAATCTGCCAAGCATTGGATTGATTCATTTCTTTCACATCCTTCTTAAATGTTGATGAGCTTTGCTGTAGGTGAAGGGCTGATGTGGTAACCTCGTGTGGTACCCCAAAACTGTAGTTGTACTGTTGGTAGTAATGCCCCTCTTGGGAAAGCACTTGCCCAGGACTTGGATAACCCAGCCAAGACAGTTAGTTTCCCATGTTGTTGGTGCTGATCTATTTTTCTAGGCATCACAGTGGACCAGGCCATCTTCTCAACAATTCTTGTCTCCTCCTCCCATGCTAGGTCCAAGGAGTTTGAGATTGAGGAAGAGAGGAAGATTCAGATGTTAGAGGAGAAGAATGGTTCCCAGTGTCCTCAACCTCCAGCCCCTCCAAAGTTTCATCCACAGTTGTCCCCAGGCATTATGGAAGACCAGCAGCCAGGTATGGCTCACCACATTCCTACAGAAGATGAGGATCAAAGCGGGCAGAAGGAAGGCCATAGGACTCACATGTGCTACATACCATTCAAGATATGCCTTCTGTATTTCAAACAGAAAAACCCATCAAGACCCTAGGTTCTCAGCTACCCTTAGTCAAGAACTAGGTCAACTTTGTCAGTTATCGTGACTCCTCTCTCATCTTAACTGTTAAAGGGGACACATTTATATAATATGCCTAAAGAGTAGGGGATGGATGAAGGGATATCTTAGAATGTCAGAGCTTCCTCCTTTCCTTGTGCAAAAACTTTAAGATCATCCATCTCCTAAATTTTATCCTACAAACCTTCATGTGGTTTCAGATTAGCTTGACACATGTGGAAATATTTCCTTCCCTAAAATATTGCTCTAACCAATACATGGTTGGAAGATAAAAGATAGAGATTCATGATTTCCCTTCCTGATTTTCATCTCTACCTTTAGTGTCCATTCCAAAAAAGTCAGGGCCCAAGGCCAAGATTTCCAGCCAGAGGCAATGCAGACACCAGCAGACCCTGAAGACAAAGGCACCCAAGGAGATCCTGTCTGAACCCGTGAAAGAATACATGGACATCATAGATGGGCTGGTGGGGCATTTGCACTCAACCTCTGAGGGGGAAGATGGAAAATGGGAAGAGGAAGAGCATGAGCAGCAGCAGGAAGATGATTCAATCTATGCTGACTTGGATCTCCTCAGCTACATTGACCAGCTGTGTGCCGAGGAAGACTTTGTCACCAAGGTGGGTGGATCTTAGCTGTGGTATATAGCAGGCTCCAGAATACTAGCCCTGTTAGCACATTAAGATCTGTGCTTCTTCCCTAGACTGTAGGAACTTGTGTCTATTCCTTAAATCCTGAGCAGTGTGGAAGGTGTATATATAAGTGGTTTTGAGGCTCTGTGTATGTGTTTATGTGTGTGTGTGTGTGTGTGTATGTGTGTAACTAGTGGTGCTCATGGTTCAAAACAACCACAGATTACAGATTGAGGTGCAGTGTCAACATTTACCCTCTTGCTTCCAAACTGACAGGTACTCCTTCTCAAGGGCACTCAATCCCCTTTTATTACTTTCCCCAGGTGGCGGCTGTCATTCCCTTGATTCCTAGCAAAATTGCTTTCCCCAGGAGCATATGTAGGCTTCTTGTCCCTAACAGAGGTGCTGTAGCAAGAGGAAGAACTCACGCCCACCCAGGTAAACCATGAGTGGGAGGGAACATCGCAACATGGAATCCACATGACCTTGTCTAACCTACTTTGTCTTGAGTGGCATGGTTTCTGGAGATAAACAGCTGAAGGTGTGAGGGCAGGTAGAGAAAGAGTAGGGAGGAAACTATGTAGAGGTATGGGAAAAGAGGGGTAAGGACTGAAAGTCTGGAAATAACAAATAGGAAAATGAGCAGAATAAGATATAGTATATGTATGCAAAACCTACCTGCCTCTGCCCAAGTGCAGGCATCTCCACCACCCATTCAGCCACCTCATGTGAAAAACATCTGCAGAACCAATAATTGTCTATTTCCTTGATACAGCTGGTTGAGAAGCATCTCATACCTTGAAAGATGTAGAGGGTATTAACATCCTTCGAAGTGATGATGTACCTGGATTGGGCTCAGTTCCTTCTACATGCAAATCTACTAACAATGGTGCAGAGAGTAGAGATGACCATTTCCAACTTCTAGGGTTTAAAATCAGCACTGATGTCAGAGCAGACAACAGCCTGGCTCTCCCGAAAGATATTGCTGTCTATCCAAGGAGTCTAGAGACTCCCCAAATCATAAAGAAACTGTTGCCGGCCAGGAACTGGGTCTGAAAATGGTGCCGCGGATGAGAAAGAAAGAATAAGACAAAGAGTAGAAAAACTGGGATTAGGGGACCCTCAGTCCGATAAGGAGAGAAGAGCCCCGTCACCTCATAAAGTGTGGCTTTTAATTGGCTTTAGAACAAAGAAAATACCTGTGAGCATGTGCAAGGGCAATAGATACTAGACAGTTACATTTTATTGAAATTAAGAAGTCTTAAATGTTAATGGCTCAGCTCCTCTTTTCCTTCCTGCAATTCACAGACATTGTAAATTTTACAAGCTCAGGATGTTTCCCCACCCAGCTCCTATTAGCATGAGACTGGAGAGCTAGTTTATTACATTCCAAGGTGACCTTCTTTTCTGTCAGTAGTCATGGCCTTTAATTGAAACTCCATCAGAAACAAAGCTCTTCTCTTCACCAAGACCAAAGAAACTCTTTCTCTAGATTCAGAAGCAGGGATGAGGTGGCTCTGCAAGAAACCTCTCCTATAAGTTCAGCATCCAGGCCTGCAGATCTGTCCAGGGAAGAGAAGGATGAGGAGCTCCCCAGCCTTGCATTCCTCCTGGCACGTCAACATCACCTGCTGCCATGGGGACTTGTCAAGGGTCCCCTCCCTGGCTCAGACCGTCACAACTCTGGAGTCACAGGAGCCCAGGAAACATCCTTGTATATATCTTCCATGAAAAGAGGTCACAATCAAATTCCTCATCCTGCTGCCAAGTCCCCCAAAACAGCTTTAATTGAAGATCCATCTTTTGCTGCAAGCACGCCCACCCTAAGGGCTGACTTTGGGGCTTCTTGGAGGCAAACTTTGACTCTGGATGCAAGTCAATCCTCTCAGCCTCAAAAAAGAAAGTGCGACTCTCTCTTAGGTCAAAGAAAGAAATAGCCCCATTGTAGAGAGTAGGGAACAGTGCGACTAAACTCTCCATATACCTGACCCTCCATTTGGGACCCCCAGAGTGGCTTTCCCCTTGCTTTACCCAAATGATTCTAAATGCTTCCTGATGCCAGTGCTATTCTTTGGCAGATCTAGAGATTGTGGGGAGGGCAGTGAGAGGTTTCAAAGACTTTCCAAGGTGAACATGATCCTGTTGGTGGGGGATGAGGAGTGGTACTTTTAGAGGAGTTGTTTAGAAATGTAAATAAAGGTAGTATTGCTTAAAAATGCTCTCAGTGCTGCAATATTGTATATGCCCATCATTGGTACTTGATGGATGGTGGGATGTTGAAGGTGGAATGACCCAGATCATCCCAGTCTCTATTGATCCACAGGTGACTGACCTAGTCCTGCCCTCCAGCTTCAGTCTGACTTCCTTCAGGTTGCTCCTGGGAAAAGAGTCACTTTCATGTTTTTCCTCTTAAGTTACAAATCCCCAGTGATCTCTTTCCTCATGCCTTCTCAAAAGCCCTGGCTCCATTGTGTGTGATCATTCATGGACATCCCGATATTATCTGTATTTCTTAATAATTTCTTGATGGAAATTTATTCTTCTAACATTGGGATTTCTGGACTATCAGCAAATTTTCTATAATTGATACTCGAGACAACAGCTTCCATTAGTGTTCTTGTGTTTTCCTTCCCTAAATGATGCAGGCTTCCATAGTCCACAGCACACGCAGGCCACTTGCTTTATGGTTGGTTTGAGAAGAGACCACCATGCCTGGCTTCCTAGGGATATGGCTCTGTGTATTTCAGCCTCAATATAGGAGATAGCATATTAAGACTCAGAAGGATTACTAAATTGTAATTAGAGTTGAGCTATTTCTTAATGATATTGTGGACGAAAAGGGGTATGGGGTAAAAGAAGATTCACAAGTCCTTCAAAATGTATTTGTATGTGGTATGATATAGGCAGGGAAGACATGAAGGCCTTTTGTGTATTTCTGTACAGGAATGAATCTTGTCCAACTAGATGGGGAGGGATTAATTTTTGTGGCCAAGGGGACTGATCTCAGGAGCCTTTGGGATCTTCCAAGGATCATCCCACAACCACTGTTACTTCTCCCTAATTAATGACTGGAATTTTTATATAGATTATGCATAGAAAGTTATATTTATATCTAAATTTTTTTTCCAACAAGAGTCAAACCAACTTTATTGTTAAAAAAAAAAAAAAAAAAAAAAAAACAGCAGGAAAGTACATGGGTTGATTTGTATAGCAAGCCATGGGTTATCCTGCATGTGCAGGGTGTATGTAAGCTGGGAGGAAAGTGGAGAAGGGCTGAGGCTCTCAGTCACCCCCCTGCCTGGGCTCTTATCCAGGCCCATGGTCACAGCAGTGCAGCTGTGGGGGATTTGGCATTTAGTGACGAGGATTTGATTCAGGGGTGTATGGAGGGTTTACTTGAGCACTGGGTGGACATGTTCTGAGTGTGTCTTAACAGGTAAATATCATATGTGGACACTATCAAGAAAAAGAGCTGAAACCAAGGAGAAAGGGTGCACCCACTTTTTTTTTTATGGTTAAAAGACTTTTTTATTTTTATATTACTACAATAAAATTTTCAAAAAAGTCTAAAACTTTCAATAGTAACAACTCATTCCTTGCAAGCCCTGACACTCACCCTTGTTCCTGTCAGCCAGTGGTTCCTTCTCCAAGTTCTAAGTTTTGATTTTTTTCCCCACTGCCATTACTTCCAGCACATGTCCCCTGGCATAGCTCAGCATGCACAGCTGGGGTCGCAGGGTGGTGTCGCATCAGAAGAGGCAAAATGGGGATAAAGCCATCCTTTTACCAAGGTTGCCTGGCCCCCATGCTTGCTCCCAGCAAAGAGCTTGAGATAGAAAGAGACACATGTCAGGACCTTCTCCTCTTGCTATCTTCCTATAGTACCCACAGTTCTGCCCCCAGGTCCTCCTTCACCACTACCTTCCTTTTCCCAATTGAGCAGCATCCAGGATCTGTCTGCTATCTACAGTCCTCTCTGTAATGGAATTTTATACTTGGCCATGCTTTTCCCAGCTGATGTCCTCTCTCTGTTCCTAGCTGGGCCCCAGCAAAGAGATGTGGGACTCATAGGTTATATGCCACAGAGGCAGTATGACAAGGGCTGGACACCAAGCACCTAATGTCCAGAAGATTCCTAAGCACCATACCATGCAGGCTCCTCTTGGGCTGAGCATCCTCACCATGTTTCCCCACACTGCATTTCCCTGTCTTTTAAATCACTGACCACATCCATCATTCAATGATAATATATTGAGGGAACAACAGAATCCTGGCTCCACCATTCACTGCTGTATGACTTGGGCAAATCACCAAGTCCTCTACAGTTCAAGTTCTTTATTGGGAAATGGATGTAGCACAGTTTAGCTCAGGATGTTTGAAATATTAAATGAATCTTGTTTGTAAGATACTAGTTCAGCCCTGTAGTGTTCATCTTCTTAGTCAGGGACAGAAAATCATCATCACATTTAGTCTTGGGCTTTTGGGTTTTGCTCTCATGTCTTCATATACTTGGTAGTCATCTGCCTCTCCCATCCTTGTTTTAGTTGAACAGTTGACAGCAGATGGGAGATTCTGGTGCTGCCCCATCTCTGTGCCATGCTTGATCCATAAAAGTTGCCTCTGAGTCTGCATAGTGAGAATTTCCTGAAGAGTCATCCCTGCAAGGACTTCCTCCCTGACCACATCTGACAACCATGTGTCAAAGGCCACCAGAATTGTTGGTACATAACAGGCATTCATTGCCCTAAGTTGCTGCTGCCTCTTCTGGTTTTCTTTCTCTTCTCTGCCAACACATAAAAGGTCAGGATTTGTGACTTGAAGAGTTGAATATTCTCCTAAGATGGGGTAGAAGTTTGGTATTATTTATGAATTCCAAAAATAGATATTGTATTAGGTTTGTAAACTGTTCTGTTTTGCTGGGTGTATTATATTTATTAAATTCAGAAGTTTCAGTTTTACTTGAGTAAATAATGATTAAGGCTTTGATGGGTCACCTCAGTAGGATGTTGAGTCCCACCACCTTGGTGGTTGGATACTCACAGAGAAACAATAAGGCAGAGTAGTTAATTAGAGTTTTTGAGCTGGAGCCATGGGAAGTAAACACATAGGAGAAGAACACAGAGGAATAGAGACATCTCCATAGACATGGCAGTGGCCCCAAGAAGAGAGAGAACCTAAGAGTCTACAGCTGATCTTGTGTAGAAAAGAGAGCAGCTGAACCCAGAGAGAAATGAGTCCCGGGAGAGAGATAAGACTTGTCTCAGCCTACAGCTGATATTGAAAGAAACTGGGACCACAGAGCCTTAAGAGGGAGAGGAAGGCTGGACCCTTGCAGATGTCTCCCTCCACCATGTGGCCACAGACTTTGGTGAAAGAAGTAACTTATGTTTTATGGCCTGTTAACTAAGTTTCTATCCCAAATAAATACACTTGATAAAATCCAACAGATTTCTGCTACTTTGCATCAGCACCTCTTTAGCTGATTAATATAGATGGCAGCAAGTAAGGAAGCCAATGCAGGAGAAGTCCAATTTGCTGCCCACCTTTCTGCTTGAAGTTTACTAATTCACACACACAGAAACCATGCACCCTCACTCCCTCACACTTCACTGTGTACAGACATTGCACTGTATACTCATCACTGACTTCCCCAGGGTTTATATTTCATTATAAGCCACTCTTGACTTGATGTTCAGTGGGCAGTAGTTTACTCCAGAATTTTAAATGAATATAAAGGTATATAATTCACTTTCAGTCAGCATAAAACCCTTGAGTTACATCCAGGTTACTGCATATATCAATAGTGTGTCCTTTTTTTAAAAGAACTCAATTATATATTTATTGAACACATGCAGAACAAATGAAGTAGAGGATGTTTAAACTTAGGATAAATTTTAAAAATTCAGTATTTAGAAGGCTCTCCCACAAGAAAGGGAAAGCTTGGTTTTTCAGTATTTCTTCAAAAGGCAGAACTTGAACCAAGGGATAAATATAAGCAGTCAATAAGCTTCAGGTTAGTTGTAGAAAGCATATCCGCTATTTTAATAGTTTCTTTTCCAATATCATGCATTTGCATTTACTTTTCCCGTCTGCTAAAGGGAGAGGAAACTTAACACTTCTCCTAGACATCTTAAATAATTTTCTCTGTCATCCAAGCCATCCACTGACAACAATGGATGCATTCACAGCATCAGAAAAAAATCTAAAGTTAACAAACTGTGGTAGTTTAAGACTGCATGTACCACCAGAAAATCATGTTCTTAAAGCTGTCCATTCCTGAGGGTATGAACTTATTGTGGGTAGGACATTTTGATTAGGTTACTTCAGTTAAGGCATGACCCAGGGTGGATCTTAATCCTTTTACTGGAGTCCTTTAGAAATGGGGTGGATATGGAGAGAGAGACAAAGATAAATACACAGAAGCTGGGAGAGAAAGTCGGAAGCAAAAAGCTGAGGAAATGAAACCCAGAGTAAAAGGAGAGCCCAGCAGATGGTGCCATGTGCCTTGCCATGTGACAAAGGGAGTCCAGGATCATTGGCAGCTGGCCTTCAGGGAGAGAGTATAGTCTGATGGTGCCTTGATTTGGATATTTTTCTCAGCCTCAAGAATGTATACTTGTTAAAAAAAAAAAAAAAAAGAATGTATACTTGTAAGATAATAAATCCCTATTGTAAGATCCAATCCATTTTTAATACATTGAGTTGTGGCAGCTGAGCAGACTAAAAGACTGATTTATTAAGGGAATGGTCTTTTGTATCTCAGCTATGTTTTAGTAATATTCCACAATTGTAATTCTCAATGGATGGGAAGAAATTGAGAGCATATTCTCCAAAGAGGATGAGTCTGAATATCCAGCAATTGTGATATAGCCTTCTGGAGGAAGTTGTGTTCAAACTCCAAATGAATCACTACAATTATCAACCATGGTATAGATGGGATTGACGTGTGTGTTGGGGGAGGGGCATGGAAAACACAGCTGATGACCAGTGCTCTTCATGAAACAGGAGAGCTATATTTATGAGTCAATAGGAAATATAAACTAACCACATAATACTGATGTGCCCCATCCAAATTGTTGAATATTACAAAATGAGAATTGTTTCAATAACTTCAGCATAATTTCTGAAATATATATATTATATACATATATAATACACTTTATGTTACATATGTACTTTATCACATACTTAGGAAGGAATGCTGAAGTGCTTAATCCACCCAATAAATTGACAATAAAAGTTTTACATTTTCATATTTGCCTGTATTCAGGACTCTGAAGTTGGATCTTGAACTCAGAATGCCCCATCAGTTTTCAAGGAAAGCCATTGATTTGGTCGCTCTGGATAGATGCTGTGCATTGGGGATTGGTGGGACCAGGGCAGGTTGTGATAAGGGAATAAACCTATTAAAGGAAACATTCAAGATCCCTGCCACTGGCTTTTTGGGTGTAACCATTCTTATGTTGAAGTCAGCTTGCCATCTGTGTTACATTATCCCTTTAACAGACTTTTCTGCAGGATGTCTGACAAAAGCTGCAAAGTCATTGGCAATTACACAGGTACATGCTTTGGAAATGAGGGGGAAGGTTAGTGTCCTCATTGCATCTCTTAATATTTCCATGATTAGCTGGACCATCTCAGATCACAGGTAGGTATTGATGGTTGTAGGATCCCAGGAAAAATCTCTCTGCAAGATCTCTGTCCTACTGAGCAATCTACCACAAGTTCAGAATGGGCAGATTTTATAGCAGATAGTATTCTTTTCCAAAGAGAGCTGGCATTATTCAAGTTATTATGGAGCAGATATAAAGCTAGAAGCTGACCATATAAGGGTGTCACCATTTCTCCAGGAGCCTTGATTTCCTGGTTGTTGCCCTGATCCATAACCTAATCAAAGGAGTAAAATTTATCACATTCACAGAGCTGGGGCTTATGCACACACCATACACAACAAGGGTGGGAAGTCTTGGGGACATCTTAAAATTCTGCTTATCACAGTTTCCCATCAAATTCCTGTCCATGTGGAATGGACACTTCCTTATCAAGACAGGTGTTGAAGATTGAATTATGCCCCCCACAAGTGTCATCTTCAGGTCTGAACCCCTGGTCTGGTGTAATTGAATATTTTCACAGATAAAGAAAAATGTATATCAACAAACTAGGAATAGAATGGCTTTTCCTCAAACTGAAAGAAAACATCTATGAAAACACAGAGCTAATAAGATTAGGTTACCTGATTTTACTTCTTCTCTTCAATATTGTTTTAAAGGTACTAGCCAGTGCTGTATGGCCAAGAAGAAAGAATGGAAAAGAAAGAAGAAATAAATGAGAGAAAAGAAAAAAAAAGGAAGTGAGAGAAGAGGAGAGGAGAGGAGAGGAGAGGAGAGGAGAGGAGAGGAGAGGAGAGGAAAGGAAAGGAAAGGAAAGGAAAGGAAAGGAAAGGAAAGGAAAGGAAAGGAAAGGAAAGG
>JAKSZT010053802.1:1512074-1687732 GCA_026826555.1 Tolypeutes matacus | reverse complement strand
GTGGAGGTGGTGAGGGAAGATGGGTGAATGGATGCAGGAATAGGTGATTAGGTGGGTAGCTGTAGGATTGGAGAATGTGTAATGATGGGTGGAGAATGGATTGAACAGTTCATGAAAGACTAGGTGGGACAGTGGATGGGTAAGCTACAGTATAGGTGTCAAATGTTTGTGGGGATTGTCTCTATTCTTTATGGAAGGAGAGGGGTGCAGTCTATGGCAGAGAGGAATGGGGAGAGTAGGATGAATCTGTGGAAGTTTCAGAAATATTAGAGGATCTTATTGGGGATGTGTAGACCACACCTGAATCAGTGTTGACAGCTCAGCTGTTCTGAGAAGGCCCCATGTTTGGGGGGAAGGTGATACTAAGAAGAGACTGGTGAGTAGGCAGGAAGAGTGGGGGTGCAGTGTAACCTGTCATTTCTCTGCTGGTCTACAGACCATCTCACTGACTCCCCCCTCTTCCTTGCAGTGCAGCTGCTCCCACCCTTTTTTCTCCAGGAGGATAAGGTGAGCCTCATTGTGAACGAGATCTGTAATATGTTATATGGACAAAAGACTGCTCAAGGCAAGATCACAATGCATGAGGAGATGCTGTGTGCTGGGGACTTCTTGTCTGGAAAGGCCATCTGTGACATGAGTAGGGTCATTTCTGTGCTCCCCCTGCCTGTCCTCCTGGTGTCAGTTTCTCCAGCATGGGGTGTGCTTCTTCTCCTCTCCTTGAGACACTTGGCCTTTCTGTTCCCTTCCTGCTGTGTCTCCCCTAGTTTCCATCCCTCGGTAGTTTCCCCCAGCCTTGCCCCTTCCCAGTCCCTCCCAGCAGGAGGGTAGCAGCTGGAAGGACCCTCAAACAGCATCTATTTTCACCATGTGTTTTTTTTTTTATTTTTATTTTTATTTTTTAATTTTTTTATTTTAATAAATGTTTATTCCATACAAGGGGATATAACTAAAAGAAATTTTCTTTTGCTAATCAGTTGTAATCAAGGCAAAATCTTTACTTTAAGAAAATTAACGATTACTTTTGCAAAGCCTAAACTCAGGCACCGATCTTAATTTTTTTTTTTTTTAATTTATTTATTTTTTTTTTTTACCATTTCATATACCCTTAGGGAGGGGATGAGCAGTTGAAATACAGGGGCTTCTTTGGGAGTTGGAGGTTGTCCTGAGTACTGTTGTGGCAATGGATGTAGGCCATTTTAAATCAGCACACACCACTCAGAACTGAGTGGGAGAGAGTGTGGTCTACAGTGTGAACTGTGGTCTATGGTTGGTGGCAAGGCTCCAGGATGTGTAAGTTCATTGAGGTTGGTGGGCCACACTATGGGAGATGTTCACCATGTGTTTTTAAACTTTTTGTAGCATATGTAAGTGTATGTCGTGTGTAAGTGGAGAGCTTGATGAATTTTCGCATCTGGACACGTGGGCTACCAGCAGCTCTGTGGTCCCTTTCATTTCCCTTTCCTGTCACTAATACCCAAGGATAACCACCATCTTCACTTTCAACAGTGTAAGTTAGATTCTGAATTTTTTATAAATGGAATTTACAGTGGTTGCTTTTTCATGTCTGTTCTCTTTCTCCTAACATTATATTTGTGACATTCATCCATACTGTTACATGTAGTTATAGTTTAATTTATTCTCATTGCACTCTGGTGTTCTGTTTGTGAATTGAATCATTTTGAATTCTATTGTTGATTGGTGTTTGGGGAGTTTCCATGTTATAAGTACCATGTATACTAGTGATAGGAACATTTTTTCATACTTGTGTTGAACACATTTCTGTTTCATAGATACCTATGGGTAGAAGTGCTGGGTTAAAGGTATGAATATGTTCATCTTTGGAAGATGTTACAAAACAGTTTCCACAGTGGTTGCACCAGTTCACACTCAAGTATTGGATGAGAGTTTATATCTTGTCAACTCTTGGCGCTTTCCATCTTTTCTCATTTTAACCATTTTGATGCATGTATAGTGATTTCTTCTTGTGGTTTTAATTGCATTTACCTGATGGCTAAGGTAAATACATTTTCATATGTTTATTGTCATTGGATATTCTCTTCTTTGAACTTTCCATTCAGTTTTTTTCCCCTCTTTTTTCTGTGGGGTTGTCTATCTTTTCCCCATAGGATGTCCTTATTCTAGATATGAGTTCACTTTTGGATACATGGATTGTAAAGGTCCCTCACTCTTTATAATGTCCCACTTTATAAGTGTGGAAAGTGAAACCCAGAATGGGCCTAAAGTGTGGCAGCACAATTTGGGGTCCAATGCTCTGACTCCAAGCTCAGCCCTGCCTCTGCACCACCTCTTGCAGGGCCCAGCTCACCAGCTGACTTCCGTGGGTGAAGCTTTTGCATAGACAGCACGTGGTGAAGAGGAGAGGGAAGCATTAGGGCTGTGGGGTTGGAGAATCCAGGCTTCAGATCCCCCCTCTGCCCTGTGTGCCTTCCCTGTGGCCTTGGACAGTCTCTCCCTTCTGAGTTTGTTTCCTCCTCCATAAAGTGGGGATACTGAGGCCTGCTCCATGGGCTGTGAAAGGTGGTGTTGTGGGGTGAATAGTGTCTCCCTGTATTAGTTAGCCAAAGGGGCACTGATGCAAAATACCAGAAACTGGTTGGTCTTTATAAAGGATATTTTGGGGGGGTACAAGTCCACAGTTACCAGGCCATAAAGTGTAAGTTTCTTCCCTCACCAAAGTCCATTGCCACGTGTTGAAGCAAGTCAGCTACTGATATTTGCCAGGGTTCAGGCTTCTTGGATTCCTCTCTTCCTGGGGCTGCATTTCTCTCCGGGCTTAGCACCTCTGTTTCTTCCACAAGGTCAGCTGAAGACTTTGAGGCTCTCTAGGCTTTGCTTCTCTCTGCAAGGCCAGCTGTGAACTTAGGCAATGACTTGTCTCTATCTCGGGGCCTTCTCTCCTTCCTCACCAGAACTCCAACATCAAAACTGCTTCAACACTGTCCTTTGCCTTGTCTTTTATCTTCGATTCCCCCACCCACCAAGGGGTGGAGCTCAATGCCCTACTTACATGGCCCAGTTAACACCCTAATCATAACTTAATCATGCCCAGATTAGCAGACCAGTTTACAAGCATGATCCCATATCTATTTTTGGAATTCATAATGACATCAAACTGCCCAACTGCTACACTCCCCCACATTCATGCCCATCCAGAACCTTGGGATGTGGCCTCATTGGGAAATAGGGTCTTTGCAGATGTAATTAAATATCTGGAGATGAAATCATCATCCAATGACTCATGACAGGAAGAAAAGAGGACAGGGAAGAAGGGCAGGAATGACGGAGGCAGAGATTGGAGTGGTGCTGCCCCAAGCCAAGGAGTGGCAGCATCCACCAGAATCTGGGAGAAGCAAGGAAGGGTTTTCCCTAGAAACTTCAGAGGGAACACAGTCCTGCGGACCTCACTTTCTGACTTCTGACCTCAAGATCCGGGGGAGTAAACTTCTGTTGATTTCACCCACCAAGTTCATGGCAGTGTGTTGCAGCAGCCCCAGGACACTAACACAGATGGGATGACATGTGTCTGGCTCAGGGCAAGGGACATTGCCCACTGCTGCTTCTGTCTCTGCCCAGTGAGCTGCCTGAGCCAGAGGGAGGAAGTTCTCCTCACCTGCCCTCCTGAGAGCAGGCAGACAGCCTGATCATTCCTCCTTTCTGGCTGTCTGTCCTGACCCACCCTCCTCATAGCATCAGCTGAGCCCAGCGGAGGAGCAAGGCCAGGCTGAGTGCCCGAGTCCAGTGGGGGCTCAGCTACAGAGTCCCCAGCCCAAGCTGGCCTCGTTGACCTCCCTTCCAGCCATGGTTCCCAACTGCCTCCTCCTGCAGAGACCTCAGCCATGGAGTCCCAGGGCAGCACCATTTGTCTGCTTGCCTGCTGGCCATACCAGGGTGCTCCCCAATCCTGCCCTTCATCTGGTCCCAGAGGACACCACTGAGCTCAACACCTGGGCATCAGCAGATGCTTCTTCTCTCTCAGATTCTCTCCCTCTTCCCTCCTCAGCCTTCAGTCACCCAGCTTGTCCACCAGATTCCTTTTGGATTCATCTTTTGCCAAACCGCCGGTCATGCTCTCCCCTCCCCACCCCAGGTGTTGCTCTCCTTTCTCCCCTGATGTGCTGCCTCCCCATACAACGGGGCCTTAGAAACACAACTCTGGGGAAAGACAGGGTGGTGGGAGTGAGGCAGTTCTCAGACCACCGAGTAGGACAGACCTGGTTCATATCTGCACTCGGCCACTTACTAGCTCTATGACCTTAGCAAATTTCCTTGCCCATGAAATGAGCTTACTCACAGCCTCTATTTCTTAAGGTTCTTATAGGAGTCAATGATATAATTCCTATAGAAAATTTAGCAGAGTGCTTGTCAGTTAGTAGGTGCTTGACAGGTGCTGGCTTTTCTGTACATTGTCTTCTCTGTCTCCAACTGTCTGGATTGTGCTCATCCTTCTAGACTTGTCTTAGACCTGTCCTCTCACACACAGGTGGAATTCACCACCTCCACTGCAGCTCTGCCTGACACACACACACACAAATACACACACACT
This sequence comes from Tolypeutes matacus, assembly GCA_026826555.1. Classification (NCBI taxonomy): domain Eukaryota; kingdom Metazoa; phylum Chordata; class Mammalia; order Cingulata; family Chlamyphoridae; genus Tolypeutes; species Tolypeutes matacus. The sequence continues at coordinate 1,683,168 of JAKSZT010053802.1, read as the reverse complement.
CACATGGTCTCCTATCTCTACACTGGTGCAATGGGGTTTGGTGTCCATTTTTTTTTCCTGCCAGCTGAGAGCTCCCCAGGGGCCAGAAGGCTGTTGGAGTCCCTCTCATCTCTTCGAGACTGGGTCAGAATCCACCTGCTCCATCTGCTGAGTCACTGCTGGAGGGGGTGGGACCCATGTCCCAGAGGATCAGGCCTCCCCCCTGGCCTTGAACACCTGGGGGGTTGGAAACACTATGGGGAGGAGCTTGGGCACCCCTGATGGGGAAGCCCTTGAAGGAAGGAGCTGAGTCAGCCATGGCACATCTGACTTTCCAAGAAGAAAAAGTGTATTAGTTTCCTTCTGCTGCTGAGACAAACGACCTCAAACTTAATGGTTTAAATAACAGAAGTTTATTATTTTTCAGCTCTTGAGGGCAGAAGTCTTAAATGGGTTGCAGGGCTGTGTGCTCCCCAGAGGGTCTTTTCTTGCCTTTTCCAGCCTCCAGGCTGCCTCATTCCTGGCATGTGGTTCCTCCCTCCATCTCCCAAGCCAGCAATCCCATGATGCTTTGTCTGCTTCTATCATCACACCTCCTCCTCTGACTGATGCGTCCCTCTTTCCCTTGTATGGATGCTTGGGTTTCAATTGGGTTGAGGTGGATAATCCAGGAATAATTCCCCCCTCTCAAGTCCTGACCATAATCCCATCTGCAAAGTCCCCTGTGCCATGTATGGAACATTTCCATAGGCTCAGGGGGTCTTAGGACTCCTCCCTGCCCCATCTCAGGCCAGCCCCACTGCTTAAGCATGAGGTCCTCAGGGCTTTTCTCCTGCTTCCCTGACACTGACTCTTATATCTGTGTAATTGCTAAAAGCACCATGAGGGGAGGGACTTTGTTTATTTCACTTGTGTGTTCCCAAGAGCAGTGCTTGGCACCTAGTAATGCTCAATATATATAATATATATATTAGCTCAGCGGAGAGAGGAGCAACTGAATGGCTGGCTGTGCCCTGTGCCCTGTGCCCTCCCCCTCCCCCCAGTAATGAGACAGTACATCTTACTTCCTGGCCTTTGAAATAAGGATTGCTCCCACCACATGATCCTGCCCTGACCAGACTCCAGGAAGCCCCAGCAATATTCACACTGGGTCTGGGCCTGGGCAGCCCTTCTTTCTTCCTCGACACATCTCTCAGATTGCCAAGATGTTGAGAGAAAGCCAAAGGCCCAAATGAATGATGGAGGCAGAGGACCAGGCGTGGATGAGAGGTCAGGGTTTACAGGGGCCAGTGTTGGGCAGAGGCTTCACAGGACTTAGGCAGTATGTGTGCTCCTCGACCATCCATGCCCCTCTCCTCCAGGTCCATGTTTTATAGATTCAGGTCTCTATTTGCCAAACTTGGGATCAGCTCAAGAGCTTTTAGAAACTCAGCTCTCATGAGATTTTGACTTGTAGGTTTGCAGTGGGACCCTGGCATCTGGGCTGTAACCAAGCATCACCCACAATATTTGGATGAGTTGAGTACCCCTGATGGAGGCAGCAGCACCCTACCTGGCCACCTGATAGTCCCAGCAGCATGACAAGTAACTCCCCTGGCTGAGCTTCCACTGCCAACTGCTCTCTCTTTGCTCAGGGTGACTCTGGGGGCCCCTGGTCTGCAAGCTCAGCAGTGCCTGGGTTCTGGTGGGCTTGGCCAGCTGGGGCTTGGACTGCTGGCCTCCTGTCTATCCCAGCATCTTCACTAGGGTCACCCACTTCACCTCCTGGATCAATGGCATCAAGAGGGCCACACCTGTTCCTGATCCCATTTCTGCTCCTTCTCAGACCCAGATTTCAGGCCAGCTTCGGGGAGCTGCTTGCTTGCCCAGGCTCTGCACCTCCCTTGTGCCTCCACAGACCTTGCTCTTGCTGCCACATGTCCTCAGCGCCTGATGGCAGACCCTGTGGTGACCCACTGGGCCCCTTCTCTCCTTCAGCCTTCTGTCCTCTTTGGGTCCCAATCTCATGCTAGAACCTTCCACTGCCTTCCCTTCCCCAAGTCCCACAGTGTCTCTAAATATTTCCTCCTCTTTTGACTTTCCTGGTCATCAATTCCCACCCCCACAAACCAATCCTGAAAATAAAACCAAATCATGGCCCGACCCTGCTCCTTCTTCTGCCCCAACTCCTAGCCCTCTCCCTTTCACCTTCTGCACCTCCTGGTCCTCAGTGCCCTTCCCTTGGGAATCACTCGTCTGGCTCCCTGGGCAAGGAAATGGGACCTCACAGGAGACTCTCCACTACCTGGAGCCCAAAAGGAGTACAGGCAGGGGGAGGGGAGGGACAGACCAATGGAACTCCAGAGAGCTTAGCCTAATCCACTGTCCAGAGAGCCGGGGTCTGCACACACAGCCTCCGAGTCTACACGCAGGGAACAGGCCACCTCTCAGAGCAGGTGATACATCTTCCCAACTGTCTACAATGCAGAGCAGCAAGGGCCTCACCCACTGTGGAGGAAACAACACATCTGGGGTTGGGAGGAGTGGAGAGGGAGGGTCGGGAGGCTCCTGGGGCTTTGGACATTTCAGCTGGACTGAGGTACATGACACCAAGGCAGGGATGAGTAAGGAGACTATAGGCCTGCTTACTTGGAGGGCTCTTGATTGTGGGTGGTGCTGGGAAAAGTGGCTTGGAAGCAGAGGGGAACCCTGATGCCAGGCTAGAACCAAGGTTTAGGCTGGCAGTCCTCAGACTTCTGCTCCTGGAGTCACCTTTCAGCATCTTCCTCACCTTCCCTATGAGCCTCCCTCTCTCCTACTCTGCAGAAGCCAGGCCCACTGCCCACTCTCCCCACCCACCCTGCATGAACTTCCTCCATCCTGCAGGAGGCTGCAAGGCAAGCCTAACTTGATGTGTCCACACTCACACTCTCCAGGGGTGGGAGCTTAGGGTCACCTTTTCACTTGGCTGAACTATAGGACTCACTGGTCCCACAGTCAGCCTCTAAGCAGTGCTCTAGGCCTTCCTTCATGCCATTCTGCCCTGGACAGAGTCCTTCTGCTACCAGGAGTCCTCCCAGACAGGCTTCACAATGGCCACCCAGCCCAGCCATTGACACCCACAATAAAGTGGGAAAACTCCTATTTATTGAAAATCCTGGTATTGCCCACATATTCTAGATCCTCACAGTAGGTGGGCACATGACATCACACACATGAACACCAGGATCTCACTAGCTTAAGTTCTCAACAATTGATGCAGGAAGTTTCCAAAGTTATCTTGGGATTTCCCTAGAAGGCGTCTTACAACTTTCCACACCCGTATTCTACATGGCTGTCTGTCATGGCCTTGAGCCTTCCTTCTCACATGGCATCTGTCAGTGAGGTACCTCTAAGCCTAATTGTGCACAGAAAACTAGATGCACAACCACCACCTGTATCTGTTCTTAAGAGCTCAGCAATCTCTGGACAGGACAAGAGAAACATTCCCTCCCCTGCTGGTAAGCTCAGTTATGGGGTCTCACAGCAGGTTGTTCATGTAAAACTGGAGCTCTGGATGAACGACTCATTTCTGTCAAGGTCTATGGGTATCTGACCCCCTCTGTTTAAGATCCCCAGGTCCATACAGCCTGAAGCTCTGGAGTGCCATCTGTTACCTCTGTATGACTGTCTCCTGGGTGGTTGGTCCTCTTAGCAGCCACACTCTGCCCACGGCCAACAACAGCCCTCCCTGAGGCCCCTGCAATTTCAAACATGAGGCTGTGACCAACCAGCTTATTCTGCTCCTGGCCTGACTCGGGATGAGTTTTCCCTTCACCATGTGCTATCGCACGTCCAAGAATCAGCAAGCTCACAATCCAGCTATGAATGCTGTGTCTGGGGTCTGCTGTGCCTTGGAAACCCTGCATCCCATCATCTCTCCTCACTGTTCACCCTCTATACAGGGAACATGGTGCCCACCTCTTCTGTGCTTGGGACCTCTTATTTCCTCTGGGGCAGGAGCCATGGTCCTGACAGCTGCCCTTGTGGTCATGTGAGCCCAGAGCAATCACAGCCCCGTGCTGATGGGCTCTGTGGATGGGGATGTGGGCTTCAGCATGGGCTATCTCAGTCAGGCACCAGCTTTCCTGGCTTCTGGGTCCTGCCACTGAGGCTGTCTCACTGACACCCAGGTCCTCAGTTAGGGGACCTGATGCCCACCCAGCCTTTTCTGTTGAAGTTGCCTTATCAGGAGGGAAATGATGTAGTGGATACAGCTGTAGCCTGGCTTGGATACCATTTAGGAAATTCTCCATGCAGATGCTAGGATTGTGGCTTGCTGGGCTTTGAACTCCAGAAAGGACAGAAGGATGGTGCAGCCCTGAGGGACAGATGCCCCTGACCAGGACAAGGAACCTCCCCCAGGAGAGCCTGCCCTGGCCCACCTTTAGCCCTTGTCTCCCTTGGGGTTGCTACCAAGGAGTTCCCTGAAGGCCCTGGGGGTCTGTGCATACTAGCTCCCTGTGGTTCTGTTTACCAGCTCCATAAGATCCAAGGTCCATGAGCTCATTTCCCCAGAGAGTAGCTGGTTCCCCCAATTTAGGAGCATCATCTTGGGAATGGGGATCCCGAGGTGTTGCTTCTTCCTAAGGCTCCACTTCCTGTGGTTCACCTCCATCCCCATGTCCTGCAATTGACAGCCTCTGTCCTCTCTCCCCAAACACCTGAGGGCTCTCCAGGCCTGGGTGAAATATGGAATCTTGTCCTAGATAAATGGTGTCAACTTCACCATCCCAGAACTTGACCAGCCTCAATTCCCAGGAAACCATTGTGAGAGGAAAGCCAAGGAGATGTCCCTGGATGGTGGTGGTGAAGTTACCTGAGAAGAGGGCCTGGGCAGCTGGGGTCCTGGAGGTGTGGTCCTGCCTATTGCAGACCACCCCAGAGCTCCATGGTCTTGGGTCCACATGTTGGGAGGTAGGATGGCAGGTGTCATGGCCCCTTCTGTCTTCTGATTCCCATCTCCCTATGGGCTGCCGATGAGTGGAAAGTGAGAATCTCATGCAAGGTGCCTGAGAAGTCAGGGAAAGATGCACAATGGAGGGATTCAAGATTTGTGCACCCCCTGCCCCTCCCAACACTGGTGTCTTGAATCCCAGAGACTCTAGCACAAGGGACATTAGCTAGAGTGCTGAAATACAGAGTTCAGCTCCTAAACAACACTTGCATCCCCATTCTGCCCTGCACAGTGATCCCACATCAGAGCCCCAAGTGCCCCTCAAATTGTAGCATCCTGGAAATCTGCAACACCATATGGCAAGGCCCTATGAGCCTGAGGATCTTCTTGGGAGAGTGTCCCAAGAGCACCCCTAAACTGTGAGGCTGATGATAGGTAGCCATGAGCATTCATCCTGTCTGTGCCAATGGGCATCACACTGAGCATGGCACATTGTTATTTTTCCCATGATCTTTGACGCAGTTGAGGTTGGAGAGTCCAGTCCTGGGTCTCACCCTTGACCTAAGTCCCTCAGGCTCCATCTCTGTAGCTGAAGAATGTCCATGGTGGTGAAGAAGTAAGAGTTATGGAGACAGGCCTGGGCCCGAGTGTCAGCTTTTTTTTATTATTATTAATAATTTTTATTATTTTTTAAAGGATACTTGGATTACATAAATATTACAAAAAATATATAGGGATTTCCATATGCCCCACTTCCCACACTTCCCACATCCTCCCACATAAACATCCTTCATTAGTGTGGCACATTCATTCCAATTGATAAATGCATCCTGGGGCTTTGCTATTAAGTATGGACCATAGTTCACACTGTAGTCTACATTATCTCCCATGATAAAAAATTACCTATATCTGTCATTGCAATGTCATCCAGGATGATTCCCAAGTCTCGAAAACGCCCCTGTATTACAACTCTTTTTCCTTCTCCCTGCCCCCAGAGCCTCCAGTGGCCACCAGCTCCACATCAATGTTGTAATTTCTTCCATTGCTAGAATCACAATATGTCTATAATAGAATACCAGTAAGTCCACTCTAGTCCATAATTCTTTCCCCAATATTGAGAATTCTGGGATGGTGATGTCCACTCCACCTTTAATTTAGAGGGGGCTTATATCCCACGGGGAAGATGGATGGGACTATCTTGCTTGCAGTTGCAGACTCAGTCTGTTCCTTGGTATGGTCATTGTCCATCATCATCTCCTTGTTAGTTGTCCTGGGTGAGTCCAATGAGCTGTAGAATGGGTGTTGCAACTCTGCTGAGGTTCTGGGCCCAGCTGGCACATGGACAGCCCAAAGACTTGAGTCTCCTGGGCAGACACCTACAAACTCCAGCACCAAGTATAGGTTTAAATAGATGGGACACTAAACACCTCTTAAAATATATGTATATATATATATAAATAACATTTTTGTAAGCAAATACACATATATGCATGTATATTTATATATCATTTCGCAAATGTTTGAATGTATTGTGAGAATTTTTATTTTTACCCACAATAAAAATTAAAAAAAAAAAAAAATAGAAGGGACAGATGAGCCATGTGTAGGGAAAACATAATTGAGTGCAACTCTGTCACTCTCAGGAGCACAAACTCCAAAGTAGGGCACACTGGTAAGGCACCAAACTCCAGAGCTATCTGCCCTGACCATAGGGCATGGGTGTCACCAGAGCCCTCAGGAGCCCCACTATTTGGGGGTAGTATCCACTTTGGCAGTCTATGAGATCCTGCTGAGACATGCATAAGCATTACCTCTGGGATGACTTCCCGACTCACTTTGAAGTCTCTTAGCCATATAAACTCATTTGTCTTTACCTTTTCCCCTGTTATTTGAGGCCTTTTTCCAGTTGTATTGCAAGTTGGTGCTTGGTAGTAATCCCTCGGAGCCAGGGAGAATTATCCCTGGGAGTCATGTCCCATGCTCGGGGGAAAGTAATGCATTTATATGCTGAGTTGGGCTTAGAAAGAGGCCACATTTGAGCAACAAGGAGGCTTTTAGGAGGCAACTCTTAGGCACCCTGCAACAATAGGTTATGTTTCAATTTCAAGAGCAAAGGGTTATAAGCATAGTGGTCAATATTAAGGGCCCATCAATGGATCATCCTCCTTCACCAATCATTTCCTCTGCACTTGGGGGACTGTTGCTGCTCCATTAGAGAATGTAGCAGAGCTCTCCAGGATGGGAATTCAATATTCTCTCAGTTCTTGTGTGAGCCTCCACCCACTGTGACAATGCCCCATTAACATTTGAACGTATCTATATACATTATATGTATGCTTAGGTGAACTTACTCCCATGAATCCCCCATCACTGACACCCCACACCAATGATCCTCCCTGACCCCAGTTGTAACCCTTCTGTGATCCAAAGCTTAAAAAATGAAGCCATTAAAATAGCCAAATACAATTAATATGAAAATGAAAAAATAATAATAAGTTTAAATATAAGAAATGAAAAATATAAATACTTAAAAAAACTAAAAATAAAATAAAATTAAAAGACTGGGATATTAAAAAATAATGAAAAATATTTAAAAACATTTTTTTTTTGACATTTTGCCTTTCATCACTGTAATATCTGGTGTCCTGTCTGTACAGTGGCATTTTCTTCCATTTATTCCCCAGTGTCTTACTATTTTTCATTTTGTTTTCAAAGTAGTTTTAGGTCACAGTAAAGTCACATACTGAATACAGGGGACTTTCATATACCCAACATCCTCCCCTTTTCCTCCTTCCCATATTAATACCTTTTTAGATGTGGATGGTACATTTGTTATAACTGATATAGAAACAGTGAAACATAGCTACTAAACATGGCCAATAGTTTCCATTATTGTTTACATTTTAGACCATCCACATTTATAAATTTTGATTATATTTAAGATGGCCTGTGTCCATCATTGTAAGATCACATAGAATACTTCCATTGCCAACTAAATACCCCCTGTTCGATCTATTCTATTTCTCCCTTCCCCTTCCCTCAGGGCCTATGGCAATCCCCTGGTTTCACTCCTTGTATGACAAGATTCATAGCAACAACACTGAGGTCTTGACACACTGGTTTGTCTTCCCCTTTTAGGAATCGTCCATGCTCTCAAGAGACTCCTGCCTCTCTATTTGTGAACAAATCAGTCCTCCCAAGGATGGGAGTCCAACTGCTTCCCACTCTTACATAGAGTCTCCACCCACTGATACAATACATGACAGAATGACCACTCACACACTCCCTAGAAGCCTGCTCCAGGTGCTTTCTGTCCCGAATGCCCACCCATCCAACATCCTAACCCAGTAACCCTTCCTCGTCATATTGCTTAAAGAGCATTCTCAATTTTATACTTTCAACCACATATCCACAAATCCCCAGTGTTCACCTGGTTCCTCTCCCAACCCTCACCCAGTTCCCTGGACCTTCCAACCCACCCTCCCCAATCTATCCACCTGTTAAGCCTGCACCACACAACCCAATAATATCACTACCCACCTGTCCTATCCCTTCAATATGCAACTACACATTTTCACCTTGCCATAGATTACATCCATATGGGTGTTGGCTCAAACCTTCTTCTACCTTTCTATTTCCTGTAAACCTATCTTCCAGACAATAGTTCTCTGAGTCTGCTCAATTTGCTTACTTCATATCAGTGAGGTCATGTACTGTTCATCCTTCAATGCCTGGCTTGCTTCACTCAACAATAAGGTCCTCAAGATTCATCCATGTTATCCCATGTGTTAGCACTTTATTCCTTCTTATAGCTGAGTAATATTCCATTGTATGTATGTACCACATTTTGTTTATCCATTCATCTGCTGAAAGGCATTTGCATTGATTCTAACTTTTGGCAACAGTGAATATTGAACATTCAATATGCTATGAACATTGGTGTGCATATATATGTTCATGTCTTTTCTTTCAGTTCTCTGGGTATATACCCAGCAGTGAATTGCTGGATCATATGGCAGTTCTATATTTAGTTTTTTGAGGAACCGTCAAACTGTCCTTCACAATGACTGGACTATTCTACATTCCTACCATCAGTGGATGAGCATTTCCATTTCTCCACATCCTCTCCAACACTTATAGTCCTCTGTTTTTTTAATAGCCGCCAGTCTCATGAGTGTAAGATGGTATCTCATTGTAGTTTTGATTTGCATTTCCATAATAGTGATATTGAGCATCTTTTCATGTCCTTTTTAGCCATTTGTATTTCTTCCTTGGAGAAGTGTTTTTTCAGTTCTCTTACCCATTTTTTAAATGGGTTGTTTGTCTTTTTATTTTTGAGGTGCAGGATTTCTTTATATATGCTGGATATTAGACTCCTATCAGGTATATGGTTGCCAAATATTTTCTTCCATTGGGTAGGCTGCCTTTTTACTTTCTTAATAATGTCCTTTGAGGTACAAAAGTTTTTAATTTTGAGGAGATCCCATTTATCTATTTTTTCTTTCACTGCTCATGCTCTGGATGTGAAGTTCATGAAACCATTTCCTATTACAAGGTCCTGTAGATGCTGCCTTAAATTATCTTCCAAGGTCTGTATGGTCTTGACTCTTCTATTGAGATCTTTGATCCATCTTGAGTTGATTTTTGTATAAGGTGTGAGATGGTGTTCCTCTCTCATTCTTTTGGATATGGATATCCAGTTCTCCAAGCACCATTTGTTGAAGAGGCCATTCTCTCCCAGGTAAGTGGGTTGGTGGCCATGTTGCATATCAGATGACTGCATATGTGAGGATCTGTATCAGAACTCTCAATTCGGTTCCATTGGTTGGTAAGTCTATCCTTGTGCCAATACCATGGAGTTTTGATCACTGTAGCTTTGTAGTATGTTTTAAATCAGATAGTATGATTCCTCCAATTTCATTTTTCTTTTTCAATATGCTTTTGGTGATTCAGGGCCTCTTACTGTTCCAAATAAGTTTGTTTTTCCAATTCATTAAAAAATGCTTTGTTGATTTTTATTGGGATTGCATTAAATCTGTAGATGAGTTTGGGTAGGATAGACATCTTAATGTTGTTTAGTCTTCCTATCCATGAACAGGGAATGTTCTTCCATTTATTTAAGTCTTATTTGATTTCCTTTAACAATGTTGTGTAGTTTTCTATATATAAGTCCTTTACATTTTTAGTTAAATTTATTCCTTGGTATTCGATTCTTTTAGTTACTATTGTAAATGGTAGTTTTTTTCTTGATTTCATCCTCAGATTGCTCATTATTGGTGTATTGAAATGCTACTGATTTTTGAGCATTGATCTTATAGCGTGAGACTTTATTGAACTCATTTACAAATTCTAGAAACTTTGTTGTAGATTTCTCAGGGCTTTCTGTTATAGGATCATGTTGTCTGCAAATAGTAAAATTTTTTACTTCTTCCTTTCCAATTCAGGTGCCTTTTATCTTTTTCTTGCATCGGTGCTTGAGCAAGTACTTCTTTCTAATACAATGTTAAATATGAGCAGTGATAGTGGGCATCCTTGTTTGTTCCCAATTTTAGAGGGATGCCTTTGAGTATTTCACCATTGAAGATGAGGTTAGCTGTGGGTTTTTCATATATACCCTCTATCATGTTCAGAAAGTGCTTTCTATTCCTATCTTTTGCAGTGTTTTTATCTGGAAAGGGTGCTGTATTTTTTCAAATGCTTCTTCTGCATCTACAGAAATGATCATGTGATTATTTTTCTTTTGATCTGTTTATGTGCTATATTACATTGATTGATTTTCTTATGTTGAGCCTTCCTTGTATACCCGGGATGAAACCCACTTGGTCATGGTTTATAATTCATTTGATGTGTTGTTGAATGTGATTAGCAAATGTTTTGTTGAGGATTTTAGCATCTAGGTTCATTAGAGAGATTGGTCTGTAATTTTCCTTTCTTGTGGCATCTTTGTTTGGCTTTGGTATTAGGGTAATGTTGGCAACATAGAATGAGTTAGGGAATGTTCCTTCTACTTTTACTTTTTGGAAGAATTTAAGCAGAATTGGTGTTAGTTCTTTCTGGAATGTTTGGTACAATTCACCTGTGAAGCCGTCTGGTCCTGGGCTCTTCTTAGTTGGGAATTTTTGATGACTGAGTCTTATCATGTTACTTGTAATTGGTCTGTTGAGTTCACCAATTTCTTCTTTTTTCAGTGTAGGCTGCTTGTGAGTTTCTAGGAATTTGTCCATTTCCTTTAAATTATCATTCTTGTTGGCATATAATATTTCAAAGTATCCTCTTATGATACTCTTTATTTCTGTGGGATCAGAAGTGATATCCCCTCTCTCATTTTTTATTTTATTTGCATCTTCTCTCTTTTTTATTATTTGTTAGTCTGTCTAAGGATTTGTCAATTTTATTGATGTTCTTGAAGAACCAGCTTTTGGTTTTGTTTACTTTTTCTAGTGCTTTCTTATTTTCTATTCTGTTTACTTCTGCTCTAATCTTTGTTATTTCCTTCTTTCTACTTCCTTTGGGGTTAGCTTGTTGTTGTTTTTCCAATTCCTCCAGGTGTGAAGTTAGGTCTTTGATTTTAGCTCTTTCTTCTTTTTTGATATATGCATTTATGGCTATGAATTTCCCTCTCAATACAGCTTTTGCTGCATCCCATAGGTTTCCGTATGTTGTGTTGTCATTATAATTCATTTCAAGGTAGTTACTGATTTCTTTTGAGATTCCTTCCTTGAACCACTGTTTGTGTAAGAGTGTTTTGTTTAAATTCCATATCTTTGTGCCTAATCTGTTTCTCTGGCCCTTACTGATTTCCAATTTCATTCCACTGTGGTCAGAGAAATTACTTTGTATAATCTCAATCTTTCTGAATTCATTGAGATTTTTTTTCTGTGGCTTAGCATATCGTCTATCTTGGAGTATGATCCATGTGTACTCAATAAGAATGTATACCCTGCTGTATTTGGGTGTAGTGTTTGGTATATGTCTATTAGATCCAGCTCCTCTAATGTTTTAATCAAAGTCGTTGTTTATTCATTGATTCTTTGTTGAGATGTTCTGTCTAATGGTGATAATGGTGTATTAAAGTCCCCCACTATAATTGTAGAGACATCTATTTCTCCTCTTAGTTTTTCCAGTGTTTGCCTCATGTATTTTGAAGCACCCCCTGTTAGGTTCACAAATGTTTATGATTGTTCTTTCTTCTTGAAAGATTACCCATTTCACTTAATATATACTGTCCTTCTTTGTCTCTTACAATAGTTTTGCATTTAAAGTCTATTTTGTCTGATATTAGTATAGCTACTCCCACCCTTTTCTGGTTATTGTTTGCTTGAAGATTGTTTTTCAGCCATTAACTTTCAGCCTCTTTGAATCCCTAGGTCTAAATTGGGTTTCTTGTAGAGAACATATAGATGGGTCATATTTCCTTATCCATTCTGCCAACCTGTGCCTCTTGACAGGTGAATTTAACCATTAACATTCAGTGTTATTACTTTCAAGGAATTACTTATGTTAGCCATATTTTCTTTGGGTTTTTGTATGTCATATGTTGTTTTTATTTCTCTTTTTGTCTATTTAGTTGTTCTTACACTCTCCTTCAACTCTCTCTCTCTTGTTTCTTTCCTTTCAAGCTGCAGAACTCCCTTTAGTATTTCTTTTTTTTTTTTTAAAGATTTTATTTATTTATTCATTTATCCCCCCCCTGCTGCCCGTGCTCGCCGGGTCAGCCAACCACACCGCGCGGGCGGGCCCGCCCCCACCAGGAGGCCCTGGGAACCGAACCCGGGACCCCCCATATGGTAAACGGGAGCCCCACTGATTGAGCCACAGCCGCCTCCCCCTTTAGTATTTCTTGAAGGACAGGTTTCTTATTGGCATACTCTCTTAATTTCTGTTTATCTGTGAATATTTTGAATTCTCCATCATTTTTGAATGCCAGCTTTGCTGGATAGAGAATTCTTGGTTGGAAGTTTTTTCTTTTAGTACCTTAATTATGTCATACCACTGCCTTCTTGCCTCCATGGTTTCAGATGAGAAATCAGCACTTATTCTTATTGAACTTCTCTTGTATGTGATGGTTCTATTTTCTCTTGCTGCTTTCAGTATTTTCTCTGTCTTGAGCATTGGAAAGTTTTAAGACTATATGTCTTGGAGTAGTCCTGTTGGGATTTATACTGTTTGGGGTGCACTCTGCGCCAAGGACATGTACATCTATTTCCCTCAGTAGGGTTGGGAAGTTTACAGCAATTATTTCCTCCAACACTCCTTCTGTCCCCTTTCCCTCCTCTTCCCCCTCTGGGATGCCTATAATGTGTATGTTTGTTCATTTTGTTTTGTCATTCACATCCCTAAATCCCAGTTGGATTTTTTCTGTCTTTTTATCTATCTGTTCTACTATCTGTTTGATTACAGATGTACTGTTTTCCATATCACTAATTCTTTCTTCTGCTTGTTTGAATCTACTGGTAAGAGCTTCCAGTGTCTTTTTGATTTCTTGGACTGTGCCATTCATCACCATCATATCCATTATCTTTTTATGTATATTTACCATTTCTTCAGTATGGTCTCCCAGTTTCTTCTTAGTATCCTTAATCTTTCCCTGCACATCATTAAATTGGTCCATGATATTTGTTTGGACAGCTTTGATTAGTTGTTCAATGTTCTGCACCTTTTCTTGGTTTTAAATTTGTTCATTGGACTGGGCCATGTCTTCCTGTTTCTTACTATAGTTTTAAGTTTTTTGTTGCCCTCTGGTCATCTTTTTATCTTGATGGGTTTATTCAGTTGATTAGCTTCTCTCTTTACTCTGGGGTTTTATTTAATTGCTGTTTTTTTGTGTGTGTAAGTTTTCTCTTTGACACTTTGTTCTTCTTTGTTGCTTTTGTCTATGTTCCCTTGAAGGAAAAAATTAAGGCCAGAGAAAGTGAAAGATGTAAGAAAAGTAAAAGGATAATAGTAATAATAACAGTAATTTTTAGAAGAAGAACTGTAGAAGACCTTGGAAAATGAATAGTTAACTCATATGAGCAGTGTAGAGTAATAGGAATAATAAAGTGGGGGTACCAATGGTAAGATGGGAAACCAAATAGAGAAAAATAAATAAAATGAATTAAAAGGCCAGTATGATGAAGAAAGAGGGAAAGAGAAAAGAAAAGACAAAAAGAAAAAAGTTAATAAAAGGAAAACAGCATAGATGAGGTAGAAGTAAAAACCAGAAAAATTGAGGACTAAACAAAGAGAGGTGGAATGTAAGAACAACAGAAAGCAGAAGATAGAATAATGAGGGAAGGAAAAGAGATAGTGTTGGTATACACAGAAAAAAGGAAATCAAGGAAGAGGAAACACAATAACCAAGAATCAAGCCATCAGCACCTTGAGGAATTTATCTCTTCATCCAGCTTCCTCCAGATCAATGTCCTCAAGCCTCCTACTCTGTGGGTTCCCAGAACAGATCATTCAGGCAGGATCTTGCCCCCAGTCAGCCGTTTTTTGTCAGAGAGATCTACCTATGTTCCTTTAAAAGAAAAAAAATTAGGACCAGAGAAAGGGAAAGAGATAGGAAGACAAAAAGAATAATAGTAATGGTAATAGTAAAAGGTAGTAGAGCAAACATACAAGATCTAGGAAACTGAAAAATTAACATGAGTAAGAAGCACAGAGGAATAAGATTAGGAATAGAAACAATGAAATAAGAAACAGAATAGAGAAAAAATATATAGAATGAATTTAAATGCTGGAATGGTGAGATGAGGGAAAATTGGAGACCAAATAAAAGAGGTGGAATGAAAGAACAATGGAAAACAAAAGACCTACAGATAAAGGAGTGAAAAGAAACAGCATAGGTAGAATAGATCAGTAACCAAAAAGAAAAAAGAAAAAAAATGAAAAACAAGCAGAGAAAGAAAGGGAGGGGATACAAAACAAGCAAGAAACAAGACATCAGCAATTCATTTTTTAAAATAAAGGAGACAGAAGAAAAAAAAATAAACCCAGAAAAATAGCCTTCTTTCTTAGACCCATAAAGGACCATCTCAGGCTGCTCGTGTTCCTCAATCACTCACCCTGCAGCCTGCCATCTGCAGGTTTTGAACTGGGTTTTAGTGAGTAAAGTAAGGGAAATAAAAGAAGATTAACCTTTTAAAATAAATAAATAAATAAGATCCAAGAAAAGCTTATACAAAGAAAATGTCTATATGTTCCCTGACATAAGGTTTCAGCTGGATGCCTGATAACCTGGTGGATCTCTTCTCAAGGAATAGCCAGAAATTGAGCCAGGGAACTCATATATGCTAAGCAGGAATTCTTCCACTGAGCTATTCTGGGTCCTTTCTTTGATTAGCCTTTCAGAAGGCTATCCCCCCCCCTTTTCCCTCTGGCAGGTTAGATCCCCTGCAGTCAGGTGGAGTGGTGCTGATTGCTGCCTGTCTCTGCCTTCCATTGATGTAATTCCTCTCTTTACCTAGGTGTCTGGGCATGATCGCCAGGCTGAGGTGATCCACTTCCCCTCTCCCTGTCGAGTTGGGGTCCCTTCTGATATTCAAGGGGGCCCCAGCAGGCTAAACTTGCCGCAAAAAATCATTCCCCACTCCTCAGACCCCTTTTCCTCACAGGGAATCTGCCGTCACACTCCTGTTTGGAGCAGGGGACCAGGGTCTCCACGTAGTCCCTCTGCCCTGATGGCCGAGTATCTGTACCTCTTCCAGCCACTGAGGTAAGCAACTCCTGATTATTCCTGTCATCCCTATCTGTCCAGTACACTGCTAGATGACTCAGGGTACCTTCCCATGGAGGTAGATGTCTCCTCTACTCTCAGTTACATACAAATCACCAAGAATTTTATCCTAGCTTAATATCTCGGGGGTGGGGGACGGGAGCCCTTCCTGGCAGCAGGGAGGTGTAATAACTCACGATTACTTGTTTTGGCTTCTTCGTGTCTCTGACCCTCACTCTTCCGGGAGCTGGTAAGCAGTGTCCTGGTTTGCTGAGTCCCAAAGCAGGTCCCCATGGCAGCCTCTGGCTTTTCCTTCGTTGTTTTAGTGAGAGCTAAGAATTATATGTCTAACCCATGATTCCACAATCCTCAGTTGTTTGTTTTTAGAATTAAATAAGATAAATGAGACTGGATAGAATTTTTCTAGAGTAATCCTTCCATAATTTGTTAAACTCCTGAGCCTCAGCTTTGCCATCAATAAGTCTGATCCTTGATAATTGAGCCTCTGCTCCGAGCCTCAGTTTACTGCTCTGTATATGTGTGTAAGTCGTGACATGTTCTGAAAGGGCTTAGGTCAGCTCCTAGCACTCAGTTGGCACCCAGGAAAGGCTGATGGGTATGTTGTCATACATGTAATCCCATGACATGATGGACCATGGCCCTCCCCCTACTCCCTGACACACCATGGTGGAGCCCAGGCCCTCAGCCCCAGGCTCCCTACCCCATAGTCTGACATTTGCTGTATGTGGAACCTGTGACCAATCGGCCATTCAGTATACAAAGGCCTCCAGAATTCCAAGGATGGGAGGGGCTGGTCCCCTTTGATACCTGAACCTGCCACCTTGACTGGGGTCCCACCATGACAGGCACCTGCAGGTGATGATAAGAACATGGCACTGACCAGCAGTACAGGGAACAGGAGGTGACCCTGGAGGTGGTCAGCAGGAGGCCACTGCACTTCCCAACTGGGGACCCTCCTCCTCAGTCTGAGCCCCTTTGGCCTGGGCTTAACATCTTCCTGACAGTGTCTTGCTATCTTTTGGGACCCTGTGAGTCAAAGTCAGCTTTGCCTGGAGGAACTGGAATGGAGGCTGAGAGGTGGGCTGGCCTGGGAGAGAAGCTGTGGGGATGAGGAGAGGCTGGACAGATGCTTGGAGGAGAAAAAACCAGAATTTGGGGCTGCGTATGGTATCCAGGGAAGGGAGCAAGAAGGGTGGCTGGGAACCTGCCCTGCTCCCGCTTCTTGTGAGTGTCTTGCTGAGAGGTATTTCCTCTCTAACTGCCACCTGTCCATTCATGTTCCAATAAATAGCTTGTTTTTTTTCTGACACCTGGTGGCCAAATATTTTTTTTGATGAACTTGAAGCCATAGAAGTTGAAATCACTACACCTGAAAACTGGCCAAAATGTGTCAGCTGCTTGGGAAAGAAGGCTTGTTCAGCAGTGGAGACAGGTGATTTCACCAAAATGTGCTGCCCTGTGTGATGGTGAGGACACAAATGTGGACTGAGGGGCTTGTTGCCATGGGAACTGCAGCCCACTGGGGCCTGTGGGGTTTCTGAGCTGTTCAACTGGCTTCAGCTGCCCAAGTGTCTGCCTGAAATTGACCCTCAGCACACAATGGGTGAGATTCCTAAATATCCAAGTCCCCTTAGATGAGTGTGGGGCACAGCCTCTGAGCTGTCTCCTTGGCAAGTGCCTTCCATTCCCTGTTCATCTTTTCCTCTTCCTTAAAATGAGAATATACAGGAAAGGAGACTCTTTTTCCTACTACTCTTGTTGCTGATCTCTGATGCTGAGCTCCGGGGGTCCTGGCTTTCTTCTTAGCCTACCCTGTGCCTTTCTCACTCTCCCTTGGTTCTTGGAGCTTGAGGCTGAGGAGGAAATGCAGTTTCTGAAGTTTCAGCAGATGAATGGGTGTCAGTTCCTCCTTCTTCCAACATTTCCAAATCTTGAACCTCCAGGACTTCGAGGCTGAGTAGTTAGTTAGTAACTAGATTTGGCTGCTGAAGAAACAGGACCCAAAGGTCAAAAGGGGAGGAGAGACTGTCCATGGATTGACTTTCTCTTTTCCATCCATCTTTCATCATACACATATTTGCTGATGGAAGGTGGGTAAGGAGCGAACTTGGCCTGCAGGCAGAACCTAGCCTAGGCAGCTCCAGGCTCACGATCCTACAGCACTTCCTGCTACAAGCAGCAGCAGCAGCCAGGAGGTGAGTCTGGGAAAAGGGGAGGTATAGGTGTCTCTAGGGTTGGGGTGGGGAGACTTCACATCCCTGACTTGTTCTCTCCACCTCCTTCTGCAGAACCAAAGTCTGGCTCAAGCCCCATTCCTGATTCCTGGCCTTTACCAGGCCTTGTCTGTGCTCCATTGAGCCTACTCTGCTTTCTACACCTGCAGGTCCTGGGCTTCCTTCCTTTGGCTCCTAGAACACGATCTCCTACCTTCAATCCCACACTGCTACAGCAGATATCAGAAAAACTTTTTTTTTTTTTTTGAGTTGTTCCCAGTGGTGGCACAATAACCTGAGTTTCCTCAGACCTCATCAGTGTATTACTATAGGGCCCATGAACCCCATGCCCTAGTGTGGAAATTTAAGGGCAAAAGGCCTATCACCATCAGCCTTTGGAGAGCAGAGCAATCTGGGGTTTCTGAAGGCCTGGCCATAAGGGCCACTCAAGAAAAGCTGAACACACCACTCAGAACTGAGTGGGAGAGAGTGTGGTCTACAGTGTGAACTGTGGTCTATGGTTGGTGGCAAGGCTCCAGGATGTGTAAGTTCATTGAGGTTGGTGGGCCACACTGAGGGAGATGTTTGTGTGGGATGTGGTGGGAGGTGTGGGAGGTGGGCAACATGGGAATCCCAGTGGGTTCCGTGTAATATTTTAGGTAATCTAAGCAACTCTTAAAATATATGTATATATATATATAAATAACATTTTTGTAAGCAAATACACATATATGCATATATATTTATATATCATTTTACAAATGTTTGTATGTATTGTGAGAATTTTGATTTTTACCCATAATAAAAAAAAAATAAAATAAAATAAAATAAAAATAAAAATAAAAATTAAAAACAAACAAAAAAAAAAAGCTGAGATTGGGAGTGGAGGGTAAGATGGGTGGTCCTGCCTCCCGGTTGAGGGGTCTTCCCTCCAGGCCTCAATCTTTGCATCCAACATGGGGGCAGTGATCCCAGGGTGGGGTCTGCATCCCTAAGACCATGCTCTATCCTCCCCAGGTCACCAAGACCCTTACTCCCTCTCTCCCCACATTTTGTGTTTGTGCTATGTTATGTGGCCATCATTTGCTTCCAATTTTCAGCAATTAGGAATAAAGCTGCTATAACCAGTTGAGAGTTTTTTTGGGGAATTTGAAAACATTTTTTTTTTTAATTAGAGAAGTTGTGCATTTACAGAAAAATCATGCATAAAATACAGAGTTCCCACATACAACCCTATTGACACTTTGTATTAAGGTAGTACATTTGTTACAATTCATTAAATAACATTTTTATAATTGTACTATCAATTCTACTCCATGGTTTACATTAGGGTTCACTTTTGTGTTGTACAGTCCCATGTTTTCTTTTTTAAATTTTATTCTTGTACCATATTTACATCCTTAAATTAACCCATTTAACCACATTCAAATATATAATACAGTGCTGTTAATTATATTCACAATATTGTGCTATCATGTTTTAAATTACAAAAACAAGCCCAGCACCATTCTTTCATTAAGTGCAGTATAATAGTATAGCATATTGCCATTGAGTTGAAGTTAGGATATGAAAGGGCAGTGGAGGCCACAAGAATCCCTCTGTACCATAGGGTATCATTTATTGGAGCATTTAAAAAGGGATGTCTGCTTCTTCTGTTGTCAGAAAGATGCATCATAAAGGAGAAAAGGCCATAAGGAGACTCACCATTAGGAGTGAGGCCCAGAAATCCTTGGGTGGGACTCAGGGAGGCAGGAGGTATGTGTGATGACAGGGGGTGGACACCCTCACTTGTTACCCCTCCAGTGGGATTCAGATCCACATGTATTAGGGAGAATAAAGAAGTTCCAGTAAACCTCTATGAAAAATGTGAAGGTGAGATGACATTCCCGGTGCTAGGGTAGCCTTCCTTTCCAGATAAGGAATAAGTCCATGTCCAAGGGGTTCAAGAGAGTCAGAGTCACATCTCCCTTTAGCTGGACCTCCCCAGTGCCACCACCTCATAACCCCCATAGTCCTGCAGTGCTACCTCAGGGGCAGAGACTCCCCAATTCCTCCAATGTCCCCTCACTGACACCTAGAGGCCCTGTCTACCCCTGAAGACTCAGGTTTCCATGGGGATGGGTTGGTTGAGAAGTAGTGATAGAGCTGACTTGTTTCATAACCAATATTACCTACCCAGGGTGATGATGATGGGTGGGTATTGGGTGATGGCACATGGCTCTACAGGCTTTCCAAAGCAGGACATCTAGTATATGGTATCTGTGTCCAACAGTCATACCCAAGAGAAGCCAGTAGCACCTGCAGCTGTTCAGATGATGCTCAGAAATATTTGCCTGGGTAAGGACTTGACCTATATGACCTCCTGTCTAGGAAGCCTTGAAGCCTTACGATTGCTGGCCACTATGTGGAAAATTGACCTATGAGGTTCTGCAAGGCACAGCCATCTGCTATCAGCTTTATCCATCCAGGGACCCCATGGGACCACATGAATGCTACAGGACTTTCCACCCAGCTGAGGTACAGACAACCCTGTACCTATCTGAATGAAGACAAGCAGGAAATCAACATGGAATAGAATTCTTTGGCCCTAAAATATGGACCAACCTGTTCAGGAGTAACCCAATAATTCATAATGACCCAGAAAGGATGAAAACATTTGTCCCATTCACAAATCCTTTAGATTCACCAATATACCTCCTACAATGTGGCCTGGGTGTTTTCGCTCTATACGTACATTCTGAGGAGTGCACACACACACACCAAAAGATGCTCTGCAGGAAGAGAAGGAGAATCCCTGATTTGTAGTGTAAATATTCCCACTATGGCCAATTTCGAGTTACGAACCTGACATCACAATGCAGAGCTAGGAAGTGACAAGTATTGTCAACTATCCCAAGTTAGTACAAACCAGCCACAGCGAACTTGATCTCCTTTTATGTGACTGTTTTGCACAGAATGCAATTGTACCATGAGTGGGACCTACAATTCTCAACTTACATGTGCAAGCAAAACAAGTGTACACATCTCTGAACACACAGCCCCTCACCCTCATATATCCTGAACACACATGTACAATCCTACCCATACACTAAATACATGTACAAATTACCAATTATACCTAATTCTTTTCGTCAAAACCTTACTCATCCTGAAATCTCTTATGCCCCTCCTAAAACTATATACACAGCCAACATCTGCCTGGTTACAAACATGAATAACCAATATACTACTGGAATATACTCCCTGAATACATACACAGGCTCTCAAATGACCAAGTCCTTGAAGACTTATCTCATGCACTGCCCTTTAATAGACCCCCATACTATTAAACAACTGTCAAATACACATACTTTACAGTTTCTGAATACACACACAACCTACACAGCCTCTTATCTTCCAAACACACTTACTGGACCTTCCATATATCAAAGAATACATACTTCATGAACTTCATTAACCCAAAAGCACACATAGCTACAAACAACCCATAGACACCAATTACATACAAGACCACCCTAACAACACTGAGAACACATATACAAGCAAATACACCAAATTCCTCAAGGATTACATTCCAGAATAAACTAAGTGATTCAATGGACCCTTTATTACACACACAAACACCAAATAAACATATTTCTTTATGACCCATGTTTATACAGTACAAAACTCAGAAGGAGCCACACAAAAGACACAATCATCAACAATCCTGCATAATTGTCAGCATGGAAACACTAACTCCTCACCCATAGAAACCCACATACATGCATTCAAATATTTCCAGTCCTTCAATGTATACATTCCCCAAACTTTATTCATCAAACCCCCATGTCCAGAATACAACTCCACCTGTCCAACCCCCAAATATTCCCAAGCACACATGTGAAAACCTTAGCATTTCTGAAAGAACACCGTGAATGCTCTTTACATCCTGGGTCCTATGGATAAACTTATATAATTCATCTCCCCACTTTTGAATATACACACAAACCAGTGTACATCCCAAATGCACAAAGAAATATCTCACATCCACAAGAATGAGTATCATAAAACCCCTTCCAAGTCCTCAATTACATACCCCCACACCCACAACTTGAATTCTTAGATATACTTCCAATACATACAAATACAATTATCCCACTGTGGTAGATGGAATTAGGTACCATAGTTTAGATCTCTTTTTTTATCTTAATCCATTTTCCTGTGGGTGTGAACCCATTGTAAATGGGATCTCCTCTGGTTTCCATTTTCAGTTAATGTGTGACCCATCTAAAACTGAGGGCAGGCTTTTATACATAAGGCTGCAGGCCTTAAAAGGGTACCAAGAAGTCACAGAAGTTAGGAAGGAAAGGACATCACCAAGTGACCAGAGGCTAAAATACAATCCAAGGAACTCCAAGGATTCCCAGAATGCAAGAGGAGAATGCAACAGACTTTTGGGAGAAAACAAGTTTTCCCCATACTTTGATCTGGACTTCCTCTAGTCTCAGCCCAATATATGTTGTTTAAGCCAAACCATTGTGTAATATTTGTGATGGCAGCTCAAGCAAACTAAGATATTCACCTCCATGTGTAAACACAGAACACCACTACTCAATTAGATACATATATATTAACTTCCCACAATACATACTAATAACTCTCTACTGAAACTTTCAAATACTTGGCCCTAGGAAGTATACATCCAAACCACCGTGACCCAGAATACACACTCAATACACATAAAATGTACCACATGACTCAATTTTATCCACAATTCTCTTGCACAACACAAATATGAAGAAATACTACCCTGTATCACCAAATACAACTCCACACTTCCTGCATATATATAATCTCCATACTTGCTAATAATCATACAAATAACTCCAGCATCTTCTAGAACAGACACATGAAACCCAACAATCCTTTCATCTGAACATATACATCTGCCAGTTGCATAAAATATTATACAGCTTCCCTTATACACCAAAGTATCTACACACAACTCTTGAAAGTCACCAAAACCAACATCCCCATTCAACATGCCTTGAGGACATTCAAATGATCCCCCATATCCCCAAATATACAGAAAACACAGTCCCTATGAACTAATATACTGACACATTCCCTAACACTGTCCATAGGCATATGCAGGTGACTCTTCCAAATCCACAATTAAACACACAATAATCCCAAAGAGTCATGGGGAAGCAAACACACAACATAGGTATAATCTTTCCAAAGCCTCAAATTACAAATACATAACACCAACTCCTTGATATACATGCATTGCATCTTACATGACCCAAGAATCCAGAGCCTCAGCCACACTCAAAACAGTCATGACCTCTACTTAATCCCAAATATCCCCACAGACAACACTGATTCACACATTTCAGTGCAACAAATCACATTCCAACCAACCCATTAAAGCAAACACAAATGCCAAACTTTGAATTCATATAAACATAATTCCAAAAGACATGCACAAGAGTTCACAATTCCTGAATTTCTACACTCCCCAGAAGGCCCACAAATACACATATAGAATATCACATTTCCAGATACACAACCAGCCTCTTTGCTGCATACCCCATAATCAGGTACAAAATATCCTCCTACCCTCAAATAAACTAACTGACCCCTTAACATCCAAAGGAAACACATCACCACATACAGAGCCTCAGCAGGGTTCCTTTAAAGAACAATCCTGGCATAGAATTTTAGACCTGGAAAACCCTGCAAAGCTGTGCTTTCTCTGCACTCCATTCCTAGTGTGTATCCTGGGACTTTTCCCATAGTAGAATATTTTTTTCATGAGTTTGTTTAATATGTATAGTAAATGTGGCCTCAGCAATATTTTGTATGAAGGCAATTTCTTATAGCTTTCATCAGGACATTTGACAGTCTGAGCCCAGAAACTAGTTCCTGGCTTTTGAGTCCTTATAACTTGAGGGAAAAATTTTAGGAGGCTTCCTAGCAATGAAATAGAATACTAATCAGACTTAGGAATACTTCCTTATTACTGTAATACTCTTTTCTGTTTCAGTGGAAATGTTAAAATGGTGTGTTTGGCTGGAGAAAAGATTCAACTTCATGTGTCTTTTCTGTAGGTTCAGTGCTCTTTCTTTATGGGGTAACTAATAAGAACTTAATAGGTTACACCTGTTAGGCAGGATTGCCAGATAAAATAGAGGACAACTAGTTAACTCTGAATCTCATAAAAACAATACTTTTTAACATACGTATGTCTCATATACTATTTGAGACATACGTATGTTAAAATATATTTGTTGCTTACTAATTTGAAATTTACCTGGGAATGATTTATTTTTATTTGCTAAACCTGGCAACATTATTCTTAGGGATATTTTAAAATTTTAAGGAATTTTAGAACTTTTCCTTTTAGTAATCTATGCTAAGGAGATAAGAGTAGAAAATAAGCTACCAATCCAAAGGTAGTAACTGTGGTAAAATTGCCAATAGATAATATAAGAACATATATACTATTTTGTAATCAGAAATAAAACCGAAAATGTTTATAATGAATTTACATTGTGTTTGCTTGTGTGTGTGTGTGTGTGTGTGTGTGTTTGCTTTTAGTTGAAAGAAATCTTTCTGGAAAGATGAGAAAGAAGCAATTAACATTTTTTTTTCCTCTGGTGAGGTGGACTGGGTTGCCAGTGGAAAGGGTGAGTGGAAGACTTGTCACTGCAATTTCCATTTTGCAAAAATTGACTTGCAGATCATGCAGAGTTTACCCGTTAAAAGCAATCAAAATCATTAAAAGATAAATTTGAAATATTTAACAATAAAATAGGATGAGAAAAAAGAAATGATTTTTCCTATAAGCCTACAAGCATGGAGCCCTTCAATGTAGAAGGGCTTTCCAGCAAAGAAAGAGGGTGAGCAAGGCACTCCTTGATGGACACTGCAGAGCTGACAATAATGAACGGTAGCTATTTATGGAAAACAAAGATCATATACATATAACAGTCTAACATGTTCTGTCTGCTGAACAATCCTAATTTCTAACATTGTGTTACTTATCTCCATGTGCATTTATCAGATCATATGGTGTGATTTTTATTCAGAAAATGATGCTGTTGAAATCAGTGAAAAATATAACACTATAGTTGTAGGGCAGGATGGTTTGAGTGACACAAACCTATGTTTATTTATAAACAATTCAAGCATAGAACCTAGGAATGAGAACACCTGCATTTTATCCTGTTAGAGTCCTGATGAAATGTCTCCCTTCCCCACCTCAGGCACCTGCCCCCTGGCCCTCCCCGGCTATTGAATGTCTTGAGTGCTGCATTCTAGTCCTGTTTAGATTCAAATTTCTCCATCTTTTCCTTGGATTCCTGAGAGTCTGCTGGCAGCAGGTCATTCTCTAGGTCCCAGAATTGAATCTCTGCTAGAGGTTGCCAGACAGCAGTGGTTAGTGTCCAAGTGTAAGAGGTGACTTCAAAAGAAGGTAAGCATTTAGCATAAGGGAATGTGTTATCAGAGGCCAGATAATCCTTCAAATCCATAGATATCCTTCAAATCCATAGAAATTCAAATTTGGCCAATCTTCCTGGGACAAAATTTGAGGTGAACTAGAGGAAGGAGAAATCACTGGACTCCACAAAGAACCTCTCACCTGGAAATTGGGGGGTAGGTTGGAAACCTGAGACTTACAGTTGAGGAAGAGGTGTTCTTAAAGGCAAATATAGATATGCCAGAGGACTTACAATGGATATCAGAAATGATGTGAGCAGGAATAGATTCTCTCTAGATTAGAGAAAACCTACTTAACAACTCTATTTAATAGTACTGAGATTATGTTGTGTGGTGGCATAGAGAGGCTTGCCTCAACCCTGTGTCATTTCTATAGGCACCTGGGAAATTCTAATTTTACTGTAAATGTAAATGTAAATGTAAATTTACATGTGGAGTAAAATGAGATCTTATGGGGACAGTTAGAAGCAATGGTCTAAGGTAGATACTTTTCAGAGGAATTATCTTGGCCAAGTCTGCCGTGAAATATCCTCTCTGTGAGCTAGCCTGGAAGTTATTCTAACTGCCCCAGCCCAGAGCCTCTAAGCTCTTACAGCCCAGAGACATCTTTGCTTTCACTCCTGATAATTGTTTTGTTTGATTCAATGATGCCAGGGCAGTTTGGTATCTTCATCTAGTTTTAGAGATTGGGTTTATCTAAAATTTACGAATATTTCTTAAATTGTGTAAATGCAGATGTTCAAACCCATTCATCTTGTGTAATTCCCCTTGGTGAACCCTCAGCCCTTCATTTTAAAGTTGAGATGAAGATGTTGCTCATATTCCATGAGTACTTCATGGTCATGGAATGGATAAGTGGGTGCTATTTGTTTTCCAATAAAATATTCTATGAAGGGTGATTTCCTTTCAAAGAGAGGAAAGAGAATAGCATACAATTAGGTATATTTTCCTCTATCAATTATAATAGTAGTAGAATTTTTAACAGTCCTAGGATAGCTGTTTGGTTAATTGTGCTCATGCTGTGGGTACTGTCTGGGTGAGGATCCTGTTAGCTGGAATGTGCTCCAGATCTCATAGCTCCACATGGTGCTTGATTTATACCTGGTGCTCAGTGTGTCCTTCCCGTTTCCATTAGAAGCTCAAAGGATAAGGGACACAGCCTGCATCTCTTACTTTGAATTTTAAACAGACAGGCCCCCATGCAAACCTCTGGAGCCTTGCTTCTCTGCTAGCTCTACCCCTCACCTTTTACTGGCCCTTGCTTCCCATCTCCAGATATTGCTGGGTTTACATGACAAAACCTTAGGTAACTTACCATCTCCTCTCCTAGAAACAGAATTTCCTCAGTGGTGGCACGGACCTCTGAGTAGTAGCAGTCAAGGGACCTGATCCTGTCCCTATGTAAAGTGGCTTTGGTGGGCAGCTTAGGAGATGTAGGTATGTGCTGGGCAGGATGTGGAAAGGGTTCCTGAACTTTAGTGTTCCTAAGGGCTCCTGCTTGTGAAGAGATTTTTCTCATTTCCTCCTAGTTTTGTGGTTATAAGAGCAGAGAGAGATGATTAATTATGAGCATAAAGCAAAGGAAGACTGAAGAGATGGTGAGGAAAATACTCCTATGAATTTACCTCCTTCATAACATCCCTGTGCTGCCTAGAACTTACCCAAGAGAACATACCTTATCTCCTTGTGAGCATGCTGAGGTGTATTTTTTACAAAGAATTACATGACATCAATGCTTTGGTCAAGAGGCTGACTGAATATCTTGACTAAAGATATTGAGGCTTGCTAAATATCTGGTAGAGATTTCCTCAGAGAGGTGCTGTCATATGGCTAGAGCATGGGCTTCTTTCTCCTTGGCAGTCAGAGGTCTGGGAGCCTCATTGAACTGGGAGCAAGATGCCTCATGGAAAAGCTCTCATCTGTAGTTCTAGAACCTAAAATCACTAGAGGGATATTTACTATCCCAGAAAGTTCACCAACTATGTACCTGCTCACTTGTTGAAGTTCAAAGCTATGATTATGTTATGTATGCATGCCTATTCCAATAGAAGGGCTGCCCGATCCAGCTCCTCAAAGGAGAAACACGTCTCTCAGTGAGAAAGTAATTTATTATAAGCACACAAGCAAGGAACTGGTGGGAATCTTCCCCAAACCAGTTCAAAGTGAGAATGGGAGCTAGGGTATTTCTAGGTGAAAAACCAAAGGAGAGGTGAGAAGAAAAACAAGTTAAAAAAAAAAAAAGTGATGATTAGATCTTCCAGGGATCTTGTGAGGAAGGTATGTGCAATTTCTCAGTTCTGTGTTATCTTAAGCACGTTAAACTTATTCCAATTTTCCTGGTTTCAGTGATTTACAAGTGACAGTTTAGATCTAGATATTGGCGCTTCTGATGTGATTCTGTGGTTTTGATTTGACATGATATTTTATTTTTGTTATTGCTGTAAGTAGAAGTGGGAAGGCCTTTTGGGAACTAAGAACAAAGACTAAACTATTAAGATTAGATTAATAGAAAACTATTTCATTTATGTCTGGGAAGATCCCGAGGTGCTTAGGTGAAGAAATTTTTAATAAGGACATTTTCCAGCTATTAATTTCACCATGATGAAAGGAGAACCCCTGTTAGCCTTAATAGTTTAGCCTTTGTGACCACTAAATCAACCCATTTCCTTGTCTCTACAGCATCTCCAGTGCTGGGACCAGTCATGACCATGAACCCTGGAGCCTCCCTGTATCCTTTCACTGCATTGCCAATCCCCCCACCCACTCCTGGCCCACCACAACCACCTCCCTGGGGACAACACCCACACCCTCTCTTGAATCAATCTTTCCCTCCTGACAGCTCTCTGATGCTGCCCACTTTCCCCAGGCCACTGTTGGTGACAGGAGATGGGGGTCCTGTCACCAGTGGGACTGGAAGTGACAAGGTCATTGTCCAAATCAGGAAACAAGGGGGACCTGCGGAGCTCCCTCATACTCAGACCTTTCTCCTTCCTCAGACCCCCCACATTTCGAGTGCCCCAAGGATCCTCTGTGGGGATGTTAGTATCATCCTCCAGGGACCTTGAGGGCCTCTGCTGTGGAGCCCTTTATACCTGCCTCAGCTGTGGGGAGCACCCAGGCTGCTGAGGGAGGTTGGTTCCCCAGCCCTTCCTCCTCAAGCTCCACCACCAGCTGCTCAGCTGACCCCCATTGTTCCTCCAGGGAATGCTTTCTCCAGGTGACCGGGGCCCACCCAGGAGGGAGTTCCTGCCTCCACCCAGTCGAGGGATGACTCCTGTAACCCCAAGAGTGTTTACCAGAACTTCTGATGTTGGCAGTGCTTCAAGTCCCTGGCCCGGAGGCACTATCACCTGAGTCCTGAGGACAAATCTCTTTCTTGCTTTCTCATGTGAGTGACTTCCTCTTGGAGACACATTTGATTGTCTTGGAACATTCAAATAAAAAAAGTCTAGGAGATGGAGACCCCAGGTTAATGTCTTTAGAAATACTTGATAGTAGGTTGTGAGGGCAAAGAAACTTGATGGGAAAAGATATATTTCTAGTTTATAATTTATTTTCAGGTGTCTTATCTCAGTTGACACTAACCTCCCTATATTGGGTGCCCAGCTATTCTCTACTTTTGTATCATTATCTTAGTAACCATTTACAAAAAACATAACAATCAGAGATGTGTCCAGGGATAAAGTGAGGAGCTATGATTTAAAATGAGATATCTGACTACAAACACCACACTCCTCCCCTTGTCTTTAACCTTCCAGCACATGGCTTGAACATGTATTGTCCAGACAAAGTCATATCCACTGATGATGATGGTGGGTGCAGGGATCAGGCAAATAACTCTAGTTTTGCCCCCACCCACATTGTTCCTGAGAATTCCAATTAGAACTGGGAGGTAGTAAAAGATGTATAGTTGTGAAGTACTTGGGCTACCCCTCACTCAATATGTAATCCTGGAGAGGTTTCCTCACTTGGGAACCTCATCTATAAGGGTTTATTCTATTTATTTTAGAGTATTGTGGAGATGGTTACATGAGCTAATATATGAAGTGCTTTGTAGACTGAACTTCTCATACTTTGCTTCATTATATGATAAGTAACCTTTTTTCTTCATCTTCTTATAATTCTTAATTTTTGTTATTGTTATATTGTTATCATTTTAAGATTTTGAAAGAACAATGAAGAATAACAAAAGAGCTCACAAAAGCCAAAATATCCTAGTTAAAGTCTGTGAATGGATGATTAGTCATGTGGTCCAAAACCATGGGCTGTTGGGAATATGAGACAGAAACATTAGTGATGGTAATACTTTTCTCTTTTCACACCCAGAATTGCCATCTGTCCCTACTCTGTACTACCCCTTCAGTAAAATTATGTATCAATTACAGTAGAGTTTATATCAACTAAACATGAAACTTATTTTTCATTTACACAATGCTCTCCAATTTTTGAACTCCTAAAGAAATCCCCTGCCTCAGTGAATAATTCAAGAAGGTCCCCCAAAATTCCAGTTTAACAGTCTTAATGATTGTTCCATATTCTTGAGCATTCTACCTTCCCTCTTGGAGCAAACTCTCAAATGCAGTCTTCTGTATCTTGAGCCAGCCTAGGGCTCTGTCCATGGGCATGGGCTCCAATGACCTTTGGCATTGGACATTAATTCCTCCACTTCATATTCTGATGCTATGTTTCCCAAAGTACAGGTCAGTTCATAGTTACCTTGGAATTTTCTTGAATTGCTCAGTCTTTGGACCCCTGGGAATGGGACCCAGAAACTACTTTTAATGTATTTTCCCACATCCCACAGTGACATTGAAGATACAAAAGGAAGTCAGAGATTCTAAAAGAAATCCTATCTTTGGGCTGGGTCTTTCAGAAATGAATCCTAGTATTGATATTCAATGTTCGTATACAGATTTTCTGAGGCAGAAGTACTTTAAATTGAGAGTACACATTGGAAGGAGAACAGGAAGAGACAGATGGTAGAACAGATATGATGGGGATCAGGTGATGTTTGTTGGGTGGAGTAAGGAAGGGGCAGAAGGAGGTGCATGTAGAATATTACTGACATGGAGAATTTTAGTCCAGTGCTTCTATCCCTGGCCCATCAGAAGCCTACCATGACCATGGATGAGGGACTGCAGAGGGCCATGCAGGAATGGTGGCACACAAGCAACTTTGAATCAATGATCTGCTGTGAGATGGCAGCAAAGTGAGTCCAATGATCCTCATTCCTTTGTAAGGTCTTGTGGCCAGGTGTGATGGAGGAGGATGAAACCAGATGAGGGTCTGGGTTTGTTGGTGGTCAATAGAAGGGATATTTAGAGCAGGGGTGTCACTAGTTCAGTATTGAAGGATATTGAAGGATCACCTGCACTGTGCAATTGCTTTCACCTTGAGTTTGGGACATTTTTTCATCTCCTGTTCATAGATGGTCAATCCTACTCTGATATTGGGTCTTCAGGTGCCAAGAAATTGAAAGTCGTAAGATGAGTTTGGGGGTAATTCCTGAAGATCCCAATGACATTAATCCTTCAAATTGTGGGTACTGTTCAGTGGTGATATGCTCTACAAGGCAGCTTCCTGCCTTCCTTGGTACCTGGGTTGCCGGACCTATTGGCATAGATCTTTGGGTCCACCTCTCCTCTTGAGATAATGTCCAAATGGCTCCCTGTCATCCCTGATGAGATAAATATGGAAGAGGTTGGTTATGGGAAGCCAAGGTCTCAGACATCTTGTGAGTGGATCTTTCAGCCTTTATTGCATGTTAATCCCATGGCTAAAACACAAAGCAATGACAAAGATATAAAAACTATTTCATTGGAAATTGAATCCCTTCCTTCATGTTTCTTTCTACTTTCTTTCCAAGCATTTTTTAACCTCATTCTTATTAGGTTTACCTGGACAGTGCTTCCTGCTTTATTCACAATTATTAACACCCCAGCTTCTGACTGTCAGCTCATCGGTATAGTTTAGGCTGTGACAGCATTGCCTTGGGTGTGGTGGCTCACCTTTGTGACCTTGCCATGTACCACACTGGCTAATTTAATGCAACTATTGATACCAAAATTGCTTTTGCCCACCAGATCCTAGGGGAAGGAGGATATAGAAAACTAATTAAAACCTATAGATCCAGCCTTGAGAATCTGCCAAGCATTGGAATGATTCATTTCTTTCACATCCTTCTTAAGTGATGATGAGCTTTTCTGTAGGTGAAGGGATGATGTGGTAACCTCATGAGATTCCCCAAAACTGTGGTTGTACTGCTGGTAGTAAATCCCCTCTTGGGAAAGCACTTATCCAGAACCTTGATAACCCAGCCATGACACTTGGTTTCCTCTTTTGTTGATGCTGATCTCTTTTTTCATTTATCACAGTGGGCCAGGCCATCTTCTCAACACTGCCTGTGCCTTCCTCCCATGCTAGGTTCTAGGAGTTTGATATTGAAGAAGAGAGGCAGATTTAGATGTTGGAAGAGAAGAATATTTCCCAATGTTCTCCACTTCCAGCCCCTCCAAGTCTTCATCCACAGGTGCCCCCAGGCACTGTGGAAAGCCAACAGCCAGGTGTGGCTCACCACATTCCAACAGAAGACAAGGACCAAAGGAGGCAGAGGGAAGGCCATAGGGCTCACATGTGCTACATATATTCCCTTCAAGATATGCCTTCTGTATTTCAAACAGAAAAACTCAACAAGACACTAGGTTCTCAGCTACCCTTAGTCGTGAACTGGGTCAACTTTGTCAGTTATCATAACTACTCTTGCATCTTGCATCTCAACTGTCAAAATGGACACATTTATATAATATGCCTGAAGAGTAAGAGATGGATCTAAGGGATATCTTAGAATGTCAGAGGTTCCTCCTTTCCTTGTACAGAAACTCTAAAATCATTCATCTCTTAAATTTTATCTTACATATCTTCATGAAGTTTCAGATTAGCCTGACCCATGTGGAACCATTTTCTGTCCTTAAAATATTGCTCTAACCAATACATGGTTGGAAGATAAAAGATGGAGATGCATTCCATTTTCACTTTCTTATTTCCATCCCTCCTTTAGTGTCCATTCCAAAAAAGTCAGGCCCCAAGGCCGAGATTTCCAGCCAGAGGCAACACAGACACCAGCAGACCCTGAAGACAAAGGCACCCAAGGAGATCCCACCTGAAGCCACAAAAGAGTACATGGACATCATGGATGGACTGGTGGGGCCTTTGAACTCAGCCTCTGAGGGGGAAGATGGAAAATGGGAAGAGGAAGAGCATGAGCAGCAGCAGGAAGATGATGGAATCTATGCTGACCTGGATCTTCTCAGCTACATCGACCAGCTGTGTGGAAAGGCAGACTTTGTCACCAAGGTGGGTGAATTTGTAAGTGTGGTGTCTAGCAGATTCCAGAGACTGGCACTGTCAGCACGTTAAGCTCTGTGCTTCTTTCCCAGTCTGTTGAAACTTGTGTCCATTCCTTATCTCCTGAGCAGTGGGTTGAGTGTACATGTATCTGTGTTTGAGTCTTTGTCTGTGTGTTAATGTGTGTGTGTACATGTTTGAGTGTGTATGTGTGTAGCTAGTGGTGCTCATGGTTCAAAACAACCACAGATTGCAGATTGAGGTACAGTGTCAATATTTACCCTCTTGCTAACAAACTGACAGATATACCTTCTCAAGGGTGCTCAATCCCCCTTTATTCCTTTTCCCAGGTGGAGGCAGTCATTCATCCTTGATTCCTAGAAGAATTGCTTTCCCCAGGAGCACATGTAGACTTCTTGTCCCTAACAGAGAAGCTGCAGCAAGAGGAAGGACTCACGCCCTCCCAGGTAAACCAAGAGTGGGAGGGAAAATCACAACATGGAATCCACATGGCCTTGTCTATCCTACTTTGTCTTGGGTGGCATGGCTTGTGGAGATAAACAGCTGAAGGTGTGGGGGCAGGTGGAGAATGAGTAGGGAGGAAACTATGGAGAGGTATGGGAAAGAAATGGTAAAGACTGAAATTTTGGGAATAATGAAAAGGAAGATGGGCAGAATGAGCTATAGTATATTTATACAACACCTACCTACCTTCTGCCCATGTGCAGTCATCTCCACCATGCATTCAGCCACCTCATATGAGAAACATCTGCAAAGCCAGTAATTGTCTATTTCCTTGACACAGCTGGTTGAGAAGTGTCTCCTGTCCTTGAAAGATATAGAAGGTGAAGAAACTGCTACCTATGATATACCTGGATTGGGGTCAATTCCTTCCACATGTAAGTCTAGCAATGGTGCAAAGAGTAGAGATGACCATGGCCAACTTCTAGGAGTTAAAATCAGTACTGATAGCAGAGCAGACAGCAGCCTGGCCCTCCCTAAAGATATTGCTGTCTCTCCATGGAGTCAAGAGACTCCCCAAATCATAAAGAACCAAATCTCCTCTCCTCACCAAGACCAAAGACACTCTTCCCCTATATTCAGAAGCAGGTATAAGGTGGTTCTGCAAAAAAACATTCCTATAAGTGCAGCATCCAGGTCCTCTGATGGGTCCAGTGAAGAGGAGGATGAGGAGCTCCCCAACCTTGCATTCCTCTTGGTACCTCAACATCACCTGATACCATGGGGACTTGTCAAGGGTCCCCTCCCTGGCTCAGGCCGTCACACCTCTAGGGTCAAGAGAGCCCAGGGAGCATCCCAGCCTATGTCTGTGAAAAGAGGTCACAATCAAACTCCTCATCCTGCTTCCAAGTCTCCAAAAACAGCTTTAGTTGAAAGTCCATCTTCTGCTGAAAGCATGCCCCTGACTTTGGGCTTCTGGGAGGCAAACTTTGGCTCTGGGTGCAAGTCAATCCTCTCAGCCTCTAAAAGTAAGGTGTGACCTTCTCTTAGGTCATAGAAAGAAGAAGCCCCATTATAGAGAGTAGGGAGCAGTGGGACTAAATTCTCCACATACCAGACCCTCCATCTTGGACCCCCAGAAAAGATTTCCCCTTGTTTTACCTAAATGACACTAAATGCTTCTTCCTGTTGCCAGTGCTGTTCCTTGGAAGTTCTAGAATTGTGGGGAGACAGCGAGAGGCTTCAAAGACTTTCCAAGGTGAACATGATCCTGTTGGTGGGGGATGAGAGTGGTACTTTTAGAGGAGTTGTATAGAAATGTAAATAAAGGTAATATTGCTTTAAAATGATCTCAGTGCTTCAATACTGTATATGTCCATCATTGATGGATAATAGGATGGTGAAGGTGGAAGGATATGGACGGTCCCAGTCTCTATGGATCCACAGGTGACTGACCTATTTCTGTTCTCCAGCTTCAGTCTGACTTCCTCCAGGCTGCTCCTGGGAAAAGATTAACTTTCATGTTTTCCTGTTAAGTGACAAATTCCCAGTGGTCTCTTTCCTCATGCCTTCTCACAAGCCCTGGTTCCATTGTGGGTGGTCATGGATGGATGTCTGATATTATCTGTATCTTTCAATACTTTTGTGAGGGAAAATTGCTCTTCTACCTTTCGGATTTCTGGACTATCAGCTAATTTTCTATAATTGTTTTCCTTCACCTGAATGATGTAGGCATTGACGCTTCCATGGTCTTCAGCACACGCAGTCCACTTGCTGTGTAGTTGGTTTGAACAGAGACCACCCACCAAGCCTGCAGTCCTACGGATATGGCTCTGTGTATTTCAGCCTCAATATAGGAGATTGCACATTAAGATCCAAAGGATTACTAAACGTGTAATTAGAATGGAGCTATTTCTTAATGCTAATGAGAACAGAAAAAGGGCATGGTGTAAAAGAAGATTCACAAGTCCATCAAAGTGTGTTTGTATACAATATGATATATGTAAGGAGGATATGAAGTCTGTGTGGTTTCAGGCAAGCCATGACTCCCAGCGTGTGTCCCCTAGCACATCTCAGCATGCACAGCTGGAGTCGCAGGGTGGTGTCCCATGGGAAGTGGCACAATGGGGATAAAGCCATCACTTAACCAAGGTATCCTGGCCCTCATGCTTGCTCCCAGCAAAGAGGTTGGGATAGAAAGAGACTCATGTCAGGACCATCTCTTCTCGTCATTTTCCCATAGTACCCACAGCTCTACCCACAGTTTCTCCTTCACTACTCCCTTCTTTTTCCAAAGTTTCAGCATCCAGGAGCTTTCTGCTTCTATGGTCCTTTCTGTAATGGAATTTTATACCTGGCCATGCTTTTCTCAGCTGATGACCTCTCTCTTTTTCCTGGCTGGGCCTCAGTAAAGAGTTGTGGGATTCATAGGCTATATGTCACATAGGCAGTATGACAAGGGTGGGACAAGCACCTAATATCCAGAAGATTCTTAAGCACTATGCCATGCAGGTCCCTCTTGGGCTGAGCATCCTCACCATGTGTCCCCACACTGCCTTTACCTGACATTTAAATCAGTGAACACATTGGTCATTCAATGATAATATATTGAGGGAACCACAGAGTCCTGGCTCCACCGTTCACTGCTGTATGACTTTGGGCAATTCACTAAGACCTCTACACACCAAGTTCTTTATTGGGAAATGGATGTAGCACAGTTTAGCTCAGAATGTTTGATATTTTAAATGAATCCTGTTTATAAAAAACTAGTTCAGCCTTGTTGTGTTCTGCCTTCTAAGGCAGGGACAGAAATCATCATCACATTTAGTCATGGGCTTTTGGGTTTTGCCCTCCTGTCCTCATATACCTGGTTGTCATCTGCCTCTCCCATCCTTGTTTTGGTTGGACAGTTGACAGCAAGTGGGAGATTCTGGTGCTGCCCCATCTCTGTGCCATGACTGATCCCTAAAATATTCCCCTGACCCTGAAGAATAAGAACTGCCTGAAGGGCCATCACTGCATGAACTTCTTCCCTGACCACCATCTGATAACTATGTGTCAAAGGCCACCAGAAGTGCTGGCACATTACAGGCATTCATCTCCACTGAGTTGCTGCTTCTTGTTCTTGTTCTCTATCTCTTCTCTGGGAAACATAGAAGGTCAGGATTCGTGACTTGAAGCGCTGATTATTCTCCTAAGAAGGCCAGAAAGTGAGGAAGCCATTGCAGAAGTCCAATTTGCTGCCTCATTTCTGCTTGAGGTTTACAAATTCACACACACCCCAACCACACATCCTCACACCCACACACTACACTGCCCACAGGCACCTCATTGTATACTCATTATTGTCTTCCCCAAGGTTTATATTTCATTATAAGCAACTCTTGATGTGTTGCTGAGTGAGCAATTGTTTACTCCAGAATTTTATATAAATATAAAAGTATAGAACTCAATTTTTTTTCACTCAGCATGAAACCTGTAAGTTACATCCAGGTTGTTGAAAAGTGTGTTCCTTTTTTTTTTTTTTTTTTTTTTTTAAGAATTCAATTATATATTTATTGAAGACAAGTGGAATAAATGAAGTAGAGGGTGTTTTAACATAAATATAAATAAAGAATTTCAAATATTCAAAAGGCTGTCACACAAAAAATGGATACATTGGTGGTTCAGTATTTCTTCAAAAGGCACAACTTGAACCAAAGGTAAATATAAGCAATCAATACGCTACAGGATAGTTGTACAAACCATATCACCTATCTTAATAGTTTAATTTCCAATATCATGCACTTTTCACTTACTTTTCCCTTATTCTGAAAGGAGAGGTAACTTAACACTTCTCCTTGACATCTTAAATAATTTTCATTTTCATCGAAGCCATCCACTGCCAACAAAGCACGCATTCACAGCATGAGAAAAAAAATCTAAAATTAACAAACTGTGTTAGTTTGAGACTCCATGTATCCAAGAAAATCATATTGTTAAAGCTATCCATTTCTGTGGGTGAGAACTTATAGTGGGTTACTAAATTAAGTTACTTCATTTAAGGCATGACCCAGGGTGGTTCTTAATCCTCTTACTGGAGTCCTTTATAAATGGGGTAAATATGGAGAGAGAGACAAAGAGAAGGACACAGAAGCTGAGAGAAAAAGCTGGAAGCAAGAAGCTGAAGCAATGAAACCCAGAGAAAATGGAAAGTCTATCATATGCCGCCATGTTCCTTGCCATGTGACAAAGGAGTCCAGGGTCATTGGCAGCTGGTCTTCAAGGAAAGAGTATCATCTGATGGCACCTTGATTTGGACATTTTTCTCAGCCTCAAAAGTGTGAGCTTTTAAGGTAATAAATCCTCATTGTAAGATCCAAACCATATCTGGTATATTGCATTGTGGTTCCTCAGCTATATTTTAGTATTCTACATTAATTATTTTTAGTAGATGGGAAGAAATAGAGAGGATATTCTCCAAATAGGATGAGTCTGAATGTCCAGAAATTGTGATATTGCCTTCTGGGGACAGTTGTCCTCAAACTCCAAATGAATCACTACAACTATCAACCAATGGTACAGTTGGGAGTGACGTGTGTGTTGGGGAGAAGGCAGGGAAGACACAGCTGGCACTAATGCTCTACATTAAACAGATGAGCTATATTTATGAGTCAACAGGAAATATAAACTAACCACATAATACTTATGCAGCCTATCCAAATTTTTAAATATTACAGAATGAGAATTGTTTCAACAACTTCAGTATAATTTCTAAAAACAAAATAGATATAACACAATTTATGTTATGTATGTACTTTATCACATACTAAGGAAGGAATGCTGAAGTGTTTCATTCACCCATTAAATTGAAAATAAAAGTTTTACATTTTTATATTTGTTGGTATTCAAGACTCTGAAGGTGGATCTTGAACTCAGAATGCCCCATCAGTTTTCAAGGAAAGCCATTGATTTGGTCACTCTGGCTAAATGCTGTGCATTGGGGATTGGTGGGAGTGGGGCAGGCTCTAATGAAGAAATAAGCCCATTCAAGGAAACATTCAGGGTCTTTGCCACTGGCTTCTTGTTGTGGAGTCAGCTTGCCATCTGTGTTACAATATCCCTGTATTAGTGAGGGTTCTCTTGGGAAACAGAATCAACAGGAGATATCTGTCAATAATATGAGATTTTAAAAGAGTCTCTCATGTGACCGTGGGGATGCACAAGTCCAGGTTCTGCAGGCAGGCTGCAAACCAGGGGCTCTGATGAAAGTCCGATGAAAGGTCCTTGATGAGTTTCTGGGAGAAGTTGGGTGTCCAAGGACAAGCTGGGAAATTCTCTCTGAATGTTAAAATCACTTCCCCTTTTAAGGTATTCAACTGGTTGGATAAAAGCATCACCCATTGATGATGCAATCTCCCTGACTGATGCAGATGTAATGAGGCATCCACGCAGTAAACTCACTGGTGATTGAAGTCCATAAATCTTTTTGTATTACAATTAACCCAGTACTTGCTGGACCAAACACCTGGACACAATTACCTGGCCGAGTTGACACATTAGCCTAACCATCAAGTCCACCCCTTGTCAACTCGGCAGTCATATACATTACCCTAAACCATACTTAGTCCTAAGTAAAAACAATAACAGACAAGCATATTTCCATCTAACAATGTTCAACTCCCCTGTGTACAACTGGAAACACATTAATTCCCAACAGAATAGGGTGCAAGTCCTTGGGTAATATTCACTCTTAAACTTGACATCCTTAAATATTATGACATAGAATTAATATAACTTTTCATATGGTAATGGAAAAGGTTGGGGAAGAAAACAAGAAATTCGTGTTGTGTACATATACAATCATACTCATAACGAAACAAGGAAGAAGGGTTCATGACTATTATACTCCTCATTTCTGTAACTGGTCACATGATCAAAGTTCATATTTATCACTACCTTCTTCCACTACCTATTCCATGTTCCCATTACCTTCAGCAAGCACTTCAGCTGGCCGTGGTTCTTTGCCTGGTGGGGTGACCCAAGCTTTCATTCCCAAAGATTCTGGGCCATTGTTAGTCCTGCTTGAATTGGTTTCTTGCAATTTTCCATTGAATTTAATCACAGGGCATGGCAGTACTAGGAGACGCCCTAGAGGATCTACTGCATTCCAGGCAAACTCTTCTTTACCCCCATTATGTAGATGTAGTCCCCTTGATAGTAAGGATCAATCACCCCAGCCAGTACAGTAATTCCTTTCTTTGCCTGTTGAGTCACAGGCAAGAGGAGCCCAAAGTGGCCAGGTGGCAGTCTTAACTTCCAGTTCAATGGAATCATTGTTGTGTTCCCTGGTGGCAGCACTTCTCCTTTTGGGACTAAAACCTGTAGACCAGCAGAGCTTAAGGTTGCAGGGACAGGAAGCAAAAATTTTCCTAGTGGGTCACTAGGGGTAATAGTGAGTGGTGCCACTCCCATTTCCACCCCTTGATTCCTGGACCCATGAATCCTGGTTATGGGAGAAACAGCACCATAGAGAGGATGCTGATTCAGAGCATACACAGCCTCCTGGAGAACATTTCCCCAGCCCTGCAAGGTATTGTCACCTAGTTGGTGCTGTAATTGAGTCTTTAAAAAGCCATTACACCATTCTATTAATCCAGCTGTTTCAGGGTGATGGGGAACATGGTAAGATCAGTGAATTCCATAAGCATGTGCCCATTCCCACACATCATTTGCTGTGAAATGGATTCCTTGATCAGAAGCAATGCTGCATGGAATGCCATGGTGGTAGATAAGACATTTGGTAAGTCCACAGATGGTAGTTTTGGAAGAAGCACTACATGCTGGAAATGCAAACCCATATCCAGAGTATGTGTCTATTCCAGTTAAAACAAATCACTGCCCCTTCCATGGTGGAAGTTGCCCAATGTAGTCAACCTGTCACCAGGTAGCAGGCTGGTCACCTCAAGGAATGGTGCCATATTGGGGGCTGAATGTGGGTCCCTGCTGCTGGCAGATTGGGCATTCAGCAGTGGCTGTAGCTAGGTCAGCCTTGGTGAGGGGAAGTCCATGTTGCTGAGCCCATGCATAGCCTCCATCCCTATCTCCATAGCCACTTTATTCATGAGCCCATTGGGCAATGACAGGAGTGGCTGGGGAAAGAGGCCAAGCATTAGCCACAGAGCAGGTCATCTTATCCACTTGATTATTAAACTCTTCCTCTGCTGAAGTCACCTTCTGGTAAGCACTTACATGGGACACAAATATGTTCATTTTTTTGCCCACTCAGAAAGGTCTATCCACATAGCTCTTCCCCAGACCTCCTTGTCACCAGTTTTCCAACCATATTCCATACAAGTCCCTGACCATCCAGCCAAACCATTGGCAACAACCCATGAATCAGTGTACAAACCCACCTCTGGTCATTTCTTCTTCCAAGCAAAATGAAAGCTAGATACACTGCTCAAAGTTCTGCCCACTGGGAGGATTTAGCATCACTGATATCCTTCAAGGATGTCACAGAAAAGGGCTGCAGTGCCACAGCTGTCCACTTTCAGGTGTTACCTGCATATCGTGCAGAACCATCTGTAAACCAGGCCCGAGTTTTCTCATCCTCAGTCAACTGATTGTAAAAGACTCCCCAAGAGGCCAAAGCTGTGGGCTGGGAAAGGAAAGGTAACATGACAGGGGTGGTGACCATGGGCATTTGGGCTACTTTCTCATGTAACTTACTTGTGCCTTCAGGACCTGCTCAAGCCCTATCTCATATATACTTCCACTTTATTATGGAGTGCTGCCTGGCATGCCCAACTACATTGTTTAGTGGGTCAGACAATACCCAGCTCATGATAGGCAACTCAGGTCTCATGGTAACTTGATGGACCATGGTTAAGCTTTCAGTCCTCTACGAAGGCCCAGTAGCAAGCCAAAAGCTGCTTCTCAAAAGGGGGGGTAGTTATCTGCAGAGTATGGCAAGGCTTTGCTCCAAAATCCTAAGGGTCTGCGTTGTGATTCCCCTATAGGGGCCTGCCAAAGTTTCCAGACAGCATCTCTATTTGCCACTGAAACTTCCAGCACCATTGAATCTGCTGGATCATATGGTTCAAGTGGTAGTGCAGCTTGCACAGCAGCTGGGACCTGTTGCTTCCTCTTGTTCCAGTCCCCAATCTAAACTAGCAACTTTTCTGGTCACTTGGTAAATGGGCTGGAGTAGTACACCCAAATGAAGAATGTGTTGTCTCCAAAATCCAAAGATGCCAACTAAGCGTTGTGCCTCTTTTTTGGTCATAGGAGGAGCCAGGTGTAACAGCTTATCCTTTACTTTTGAAGGGATATC
The DNA here is from genome assembly GCA_026826555.1 of Tolypeutes matacus. NCBI lineage: Eukaryota > Metazoa > Chordata > Mammalia > Cingulata > Chlamyphoridae > Tolypeutes > Tolypeutes matacus. The sequence goes on along the minus strand of JAKSZT010053802.1, from coordinate 1,641,733 downwards.
TTGACAGGCCCCACACCACTGGACACCTAGAAATTTCACCGAGGCGGAAGGAGCCTGTATTTTTGTTGGATAATCCAACACCATGCAAATGCCTTACCAATAAATCTAGAGTCTTTGCTACTTCTTGCTCAATAGGTCCTATCAACATGATATCAATACAATGGACCAGTGTGATGTCTCATGGGAGGGAGAGATGATAAAGGTCCCTACAGACAATATTATGACATAGGGTTGGAGAGTTGATATACCTCTGAGGCAAGACAGTGAAGGAATACTGCTGGCCTTGCCATCTGAAAGCAAACTGTTTCTGGTGGTCCTTACTAATGGCAATTGAGATAAAAGCATTTGCCAGATCAACAGCTGCATACCAGGTACCAGGGGAAGTGTTGATTTGCTCAAGCAATGATATCACATCTGGGACAGCAGCTGCAATTGGAGTCACCACCTGGTTAAGTTTATGATAATCTACTTTCATCTTCCAAGATCCATCTGTTTTCTGCACAGGCCAAATAGGAGAGTTGAATGGGGATGTGGTGGGAATCACCACCCCTGTATGAGTCAAATCCTTGATAGTGGCACTAATGTCTTCAATCCCTCCAGGAATCTGGTATTGCCTTTGATTTACTATTATGCTAGGCAGTAGCAGTTCTAGAGGCTTCCACTTGGCCTTTCCAACCATAATAACCCTCACTCCACAAGCCAGGGATCCAATGTGGGGATTCTGCCAGTTACTTAGCATGTCTATTCCAATTATGCATTTTGGAACTGGGGAAATAACCAAAGAATGGGTCTGGGGACACACTGGACCCACTGTGAGATGGACCTGAGCTAAAACTCCATCAATCACCTGACCTCCATAAACCCCTACTCTGAATGGTGGACCACAGTGATGTTTTGGGTCTCCTGGAATTTATGTCACTTCTGAGCCAGTGTCTAATAATCCCCAAAATGTCTGATCATTTCCTTTTACCCAATGCACAGTTACTCTGGCAAAAGGCTGTAGGTCTCCCAGGGGAAAGGTGGGAGGAAGATTAACAGTATAAATTTTTGGCAGTTTAACAGTATCCTTCCCCAAGGGGACCTTGCTTTCTACTCATTCAAGGGGATCTGGATCTGTAAACTGTCTTAAGTCTGGGAATTGATTAAGGGACTGTGATTCTCTGCATCTGTAATTTGAGTTAGGATTTTGTTCACTTGACCTTGAACTCTTCTGCTTATACAGATCCAGAAGAAATTTAGTAGACTGCCCATGTATTTCACTTCTAGGTACCCCATGATCTATTAGCCAACGCCGTAACTCCATGCCACTCATACTATTCTGTGTGCTGTTTTGAATCTGTCTTTCATTGCGGTAGCCACGCCCACCTTGCCTTTGGCGATTAACTGCAGATACTTGACTTTTACCAGACCAAGATCTGATCATCCCCATAATGTTTAAGGATTCCAATTCCATTACAGCCCCCCCCCTACAGTAATATCTGGACTGCAGAGAAGAGCAACCACAGAGCTCTTCAGAGAAGATGGATTTAGTCTTACAAATTTATTCCTCACAGTCCTGGTTAAAAGTGTGTCCTCTGGACATTCCTGGGGTGGGTGGGCAGGTCTCAAATGGTAAATCCATTCTAGCATTCCAGTCTCTCTAAGCCTTTGAAGCCCCTCATCTACTGTATACCAGGGCAAATCGGGCATCTCAACCTCAGACATGCTAGACCATCATGTGTTCCATGCTTCAGTTGGCCACCCAAACAAACTGTTAGAGCCCTTCTAACCCTTTGAGCTACAGCGTTGAATCCAGAATTTCTGCTTAGTGGGCCCATATCAAAAATTCAGCCTGATCCAACTTTATATTCCTTCCACCATTATCCCATTCCCTTAGTATCCATTCCCACAGATATTCCCCTGATTTCTGTCTATAAGTTGGAAAACTCATGCAGTTCTTTCAGAGTATAGTGTACTTCCTCATGGGTCACACTTTGTCTTTCACCTTTGGGCGTTTGTTGTGATTTTAGTCTAGTAATGGGTCTCAAAGACAAGAGGGGTGGGGGTGGGGTTAAGGAGAAGGATTAGAGATTTCTTGCAGGCTACTAACCTCAGGGCATTCCTTTGCATTTTCTTCAGATGAGACAGGATTAATTTCTTCAGGCAGGGGTTGGAAGACAGATTCCTCAGGGCTGACTTGAAGTTGGGCAGTGCAGGCTTCCATTTGGCTGGTACCCACATCAGGGCTGGAAGGAAGTTCGGACGCCCTGAGGCAGGCTGGAGGCTGGAAGATACAAGGTTGACAAGGTGTGGTCTCCACAGGGCAGGTCATCACAGGTTTATCTGGTAAAGTCTCAGGAGAATTTAGGGTTCCAATGTCCCCACCAATATTGTCATCATCCCATAGGTCTCCGTCCCAATCCTTGGGGTTCCACTCCTTTCCAATCAATGCCTTCACTTTAATTGCAGAAACCCTGCTAGGTTGAGATTTTAGTTTCCTCTGTAATTCTGCTACTCATACAATGAAAGCCTGGGTTTGATTTTCAGATATCTCAAGTCTGTGGCTACAAGAGACAAGATTTTCTTTCAAGGCACACACAGAAACTCTCATATCATTCATGCGGCATTTAAGTTTCACATTTGGACTTTAGCTCATCTCTTTCTTTTGTAACTGTATCCAGAGTATCTAGGAGGAGCCAGCCAACATCATTATATATATATATTTTTTAATTGTGGGTAAAAATCAAAATTTTCACAATACATACCAACATTTGCAAAATGATATATAAATATATATGCATATATGTGCATTTGCTTACAAAAATGTTATATATATATTTTTTAAGAGGTGCTTAAGATTACCCAAAATATTACACAGAACCCACTGGGATTCCCATGTTGGGATTTGGAAGTTGTCATTATACTTTTTGACTCCACAAAATTCTGTTAAGGTGTTGAAAACACTCTCACCCAGATCCTTGCTTCTTATAAGTATGGAAGTAGGGGACTCCAGTGATGCCATTTTGCATATCTCTATTGCCAGCTCATGTCATGGACTGTTAGCAACCTCTTCATTATTGGAAAGGGAGTCATTAGTACCTCTAAGACCAATTAGAGTAGAGAGTTAATTACAAAACTCCCAGAACCACCTCAGACATCCCATGTTTAAGACTCTGTTCCTCAAGAACCACTACCAGTATCAAGCTGTATTAGTCAGGATTCTCTCAGGAAACAGAATCAACAGGAGATATCTGTCAATAATATGAGATTTTAAAAGAGTCTCTCATGTGACCGAGGGGATGCACAAGTCCAGGTTCTGTAGGCAGGCTGCAAACCAGGGGTTCTGATGAAAGTCATATGAAAGGTCCTTGATGAGTTTCTGGGAGAAGTTGGTTGTCCAATGACAAGCTGGGAATTTCTCTCTGAATGTTGAAATCACTTCCCCTTTTAAGGCATTCAACTGATTGGATAAAAGCATCACCCATTGATGATGCAATCTCCCTGATTGATGCAGATATAATCAGGCATCCACGCAGTAAACTCACTGGTGATTGAAGTCCATAAATGCTCTTGTATTACAATTAGCCCAGTACTTGCTGGACCAAACACCTGGACACAATTACCTGGCCGAGTTGACACATTAGCTTAAACATCATAATCCCTTTCACAGCCTTTTCTACAGGAAGTCTGACAGAAGGCAAAGTCATTGGTAATTACACAGGTATATTTTTGGAAACCAGGTGGTAGGCTAGTGTCCTCATTGCATCTCTTAATATTTCCGTGATTAGCTGCACTGTCTCAGATCACAAGTAGGTATTGATGGTTGTAGGATCCCAGGAAAGTCTCTCCACAAGATTCTCTGTCCTACTGACGAAACTACCCCAAGTTCAGAATGGGCAGACTTTATGGCAGGTGATATTCTTTTTCAAAGACAGTTTGCATTATTTATGTAATTATGGAGCAGATATAAAGCTAGACACTGACCCTATAGGGGTGTAGCAATTTCTCCAGGAGCTTTGAGTTCCTGATTCTTGCCCTGATCCATAGCCTAATCAAGGGAGTAAAGTTCTTCACATCCACAGACCTTGGGCTTTTGCACACACTATACACAACAAGGGTGGGAAGTCTTGGGGACATTTTAAAATTCTGTTCATCACAGTTTCCTGGGATGGACACTTCCTTCTCAAGGCAGGTGTTGGGGATTTAATCATGCGCCCCACAAATGACATCTTCAGGTTCAAACTTTAAATCTGTCGACCCATTTGTAATTAAGATATTTTGAAGATGTTACCAGTAAATGTGTGCTCAAATGGGATACAAGTTGAATGTGGGTGGGCATTATTTCAAACTGGCTGAAGTAATTAGAAGCAAAGTCAATTGGACACAGAAGAAGTAGCCATGGTGAACAGCCAGAAGCTGCCTGTCAATTGAATCCTGAATAGAAAATCTTGGTAGTAGATCACTAGTGAGTTATCTCCATTTCAATCCCTTGATTTCTGGGCTTTGGGAGAAGGAGAACCATATATTAGATGGTGATTCAGTGTATATACAGCATTCTGGAGAATATTTATCCAGCTCTGCAAGGTATGGCCACCCAGCTCACACCATAATTGAATCTTCAAAAGGCCATTGCACTGTTTTGTCAATTCAGCTGCTTCAATATGATAGGGGACATGTAAGATCAGTGAATTCCATTAGCATGTGCCTACTACTGAACTTCATTTCCTGTGAAGTGAGTTCAGTGTTCAGAAGCAATGTTGTGTGGAAAATCATAATGGAGATAAGGTGTTCTGTCAGTCCACAGATGGTAGTTTTGGCAGGATTGATGTTTCCAGAGAAAGAACATTCATATTCAGAATAAGTGTAGAATTGTGTCTATTTGAATAGGCATTAGTCTGGTTGATAGACTAGATAAAAATGCCAGCTCTTTATAAGTGTGATCTCCAAAGGCATGCCTAGATTCAAAGGAACAAATAGGCTGAAAGTAAAGGAATGTAACAGGATATATCATGTGACAGCAAGCATAAAAGACGTGGAGTGTCTATTAGATATTATGTGAAAGTTTAAATATTGTGACTCCCAGAATAGATTATGTTCTTGAACTAATCCATTCTTGTGGGTTTGGGGACATTTGACCCAGGTTGGGTCTCTGCCCTCTTGCTGGGGTCTTATTTAAATGGAGAACTGAAAGAAGAGACACAGAGAAAGACAGCCACCATTTTGACCATGCTCTGTGAGAGAGAGGACTTCAGGAATGGCAGAGATTGGCCGCCATATTGCCTTGCCACATGGCAGGACTCCAGGGTCTGCCAGCAGATGACCTTTGGTGAGAAATCATCTCTGATGCTGCCTTGATTTGGACATTTCACAGTCATAGAATTGTTAGTTTTTACTGCAAATAAAATCCCTTTATAAAAACCAATCCATTTCTGGTAATTTTACATTGGCAGATTTAGCAAACTAAGACAGTAAGGTTTAAGACAATAAATTGTATAAAGACAAAGAGGAATATTTCATAATGATTAAAATGTCAATACATCAGAAAGACATAAGAATTGTAACATATATACATACCTAACAACAGAGACTTAAAATGCCTCAAGAAAATAACTGAGAGATATGAAAGGAGAAATAGATAATTGAACAATGACAATTCAAGGTCTCCATATGCACTTAGAAAAATCAATAGAACAACTAGATGTAAATTCAGCAAGGTATACAAGATTTGAACAACATTATCAACCAACTCAACCTAACTGACATGAACAAAACAATCCATCCAGTGGCTGCATTATACACATTCTTTTCATGTACACAAAAATGTTCACCAGGATAGAACATTTGCTGGGCAAAACAAAACAAATAACTACAACAAAACAAAAACCTAAAATCTCTATAAATTTGATATCATGCAAATTATATTCTCCAATTGTGATGTAATGAAATTAGTATCAAAAATAGAAAGGAGTCTGGGAACCCCCCCCCCCATATTTGGAACTTAAATAATAAGCCTTAGAATAATCCATTGGTCAATGAAGACTTTACAGGGAAATTGGAAAATATCTTAAACTGATCTAAAATAATAACACTATAGATCAAAACCTATGGGATGCATTAAAAGAAATGTTTAGAGACTTTAGGGAAGATGACATCCAAGTAGGCAGGTAGGGCTCAACTCTCACAATAATAGTGGAGAAAGGGCAAAGAACTGTCTGAGGGATGTGTGTTGGGGGCCAACAAACCAGACAGTGCTGCCCAAGCCCCAGGAAGGCAAGGGACAGAGAGCCGAAGAACTCATAATGACAACAGTGGGTTACTAAACACCCCTGGCAATAGGAAATGGCCCCCAGCCCCTGCTCTCAAGTCATAAAGCCTCATAAAACCCATGGCTAACTGCAGCTAAGAGGGGGACAACCATCTTCCTCCCTGGGAAGAGCGAGGTGTGGCAGAGGGCAGAAAGTGGTTTCTCTTCAGTGAATTTGACCAGCAGAGCATGCTTTGAACCTTGGTTCTGGCCAGACCAGAAGCAAGGGTAAGCAGGATTTGAAAGAGACACATCCTTGGAAAGGTTCACCAACGCTCAGCCATCTGGTGGCCAGTTGTGAAACTGCAAGGAGAAAAGCTGCTTTTAGGTCACTTTTATCCCGAAACCTTAGGGGAAAAAAATCTGTGCCCCATTAGTGAATTCCTGGCCTGATTTTTATAACATAAGGCGGGCAATTTGAAAGACTCAGAATGAGTTGAAGCAAAAATAAAAAAGGAGTGTGAGAAAACAAAACAAAACAAAACAAAAAAACACTAGGCAAGAGAGAGAAATTGACTCTCAGAGTAAATTCACCAACATATTCAATGCCTAGACATCAGCAAAAAATTATAAGCCATACTAAGAAATAGGAAGAGATGGCCCAGCCAAAGGAACAAACCTAATATCTTAGTGAGACATAGGTTTTAAGACAACTAATCAATGATAAACACACAAATCCCCTGAATCAATTAAAAGAGTTGAAGGAAAATATAACTAAAGAGATACAGGATATTAAGAAGACATTGGATGAGCATAAAGAACAACTTGAAAACCTGCAAAAAAAAAAGTAATAGAGATTATAGGAATGAAAGACACAGTGGATGAGATTGAAAATACATTAGAGGCACATAAGAGCAAATTTGAATTGATCGATGACAGAATTAGTAATATGAAGGACAGAACACCTGTACTGGAGAAGACAGAAAAACAGAGAAAAAAAAATGGAAAAATTGGAAAAGCATCTCAGGTAACTGGATGAGAATGTGAAACACGCAAACATATATGTTATCAGTGTCCTGAAAGAGAAGAGAATGGAAAGGGGGCAGAAAGAACATTTGAGTAAATAATGACTGAAAACTTCCCAACCCTTATGAAAGACACAAATATCAGTATCAAAGAATGACAGTGCAACCCAAACAGAATAGATCTGAATAAACCTACTCCAAGACACCTAAGATTCAGATTGACAAATATCAGAGATAGAAGATTCTGAAAGCAGCAAAAGCAAAGCAAAGCATCACATACAAGGGAACCTCAGTAAGATTAAGTGCCAACTTCTCATTAGAAACCGTGGAGCTGAGAAGAAAGGCATATGTGGTATATAAGGTAATTAAAGAGAAAAATTGCCAGCCAAAATTTTGTATCTGGCAAAAGTATCCTTCAAAAATAAGAGTGAGTATAAAGTCTTCACATCAAACAAAAACTGACAGAGTATGTTTAAAAAAGATCAGAACTAGAAGAAATACTAAAGGGAGTGCTGCAGCCTGAAAGGAAAAACTAAGGGTGAGAGACTTGAAGAAGGGTGTAGAAATGAAGATTATTAGTAAGGGTAAATGAAAGGGTAAAATGATAGACAACATTAAGATATTACAATGGAAATTCAAAGGATAACATGGATGAATTAAGTAATGTCTTCAGAGTAACAAAATTGAACATTGATGGAATGAACTCCCCAATCAAAAGACATAGACTGAGAGAACGGATTCAGAAAATGAGCCATCTATATGCTGTGTATATAAGAGAGTCACCTGAGTTATAAGGACACAACTAGGTTGAAAGTGAAAAGTGAGAAAAAGATATTCCACACTAATACTAACCAAAAAAGAGCTGGAGTAGTGTTAGGAATATTGGAAAAAATAGATTTTAAATGCAAAAATGTTTTTCGTACTTGTGTTTGCCAATCTGTGTCTTTTGATTGGTGAATTTAATCCATTAACATTCAGTGTTATTACTCGTAACGAATTTCTTACTTCAGTCATTTTTTCTTTGGGTTAATGTATGTCATATGTTGTTTTGTTTCTCTTTTTGACTTTTCAGTTGTTTTTAAACTCTCCTCCAACTCTCTCTCCTTTGTTTTTTCCTTTCAATTTGTAGAGATTCCTTTAGTATTTCTTGAAGTGCTGGTTTCTTCTTGACATACTCTCTTAATTGCTGTTTATCTGTGAATATTTTGAACTCTCCATCATTTTTTAATGCCAATTTTGCTGGATAGAGAATTCGTGGCTGGAAGTTTTTTTCTTTTAGTGTTTTGACTATGTCATACCACTGTCTTCTTGCCTCCATGGTTTCAGCTGAGAAATCAGCACTTAATCTTATTGTGCTTCCCTTGTATGTGATGGTTCTCTTTTCTCTTGCTGCTTTGAGTATTTTCTCTTTGTCTTGAGCATTGGACAGTTTGACAAGTATATGTCTTGGAGTTGGCCTGTTGGGATTTATACTATTTGGGGTGCGCTGTGCTTCCTGGATCTGCACATACATCTCTCTCAATAGAGTTTGGAAGTTTTCAGCCATAACTTCCTTCAACACTCCTTCTGTTCCCTTTCCCTTCTCTTCTCCTTCTGGGTTGCCCATAATGCGGATGTTTGTCCATCTTGCATTAACGGTTAATTCCCTGAGACCATACTGGATTTTTTCTATCTTTTTGTCTATCTTTTCTACAATCTCTTTGATTTCAACTGTATTGTCTTCCATATCACTAATTCTTTCCTCTGCCTGTTCAATTCTGCTGCCATGTGAGTCCAGCGTCTTTTTCATTTCTTGACTTTTGTCTTTGTTCGCCATCATATCCATTACCTTTTTAGGTGTGTTAGCTATTTCTTCAGTATGTTCTCCCAGTGTCTTCTTTATATCCTTAATCTCTTCCTTCAGTTCTTTAAGTTGGTCCATGATATTTGTTTGGATAGCTTTGATTAGTTGTTCGATGTACTGCATTACTTCCTGGTTTTTATTTTGTGCAATGGACTGTTCCATGTTTTCCAGTTTTTCAGAGTCATTTGTATTTTTCTGTTGCCCTCTGGTCATCATATTATCTTGATGGGTTTGTTCAGTTTATTAGGTTTTCTCTATGCTCTAGAATTTTATTTAGCTGTTGGTTCTGCGTGTGAGTTAAGTTTTCTCTTTGGCAGTTTTTCTTCTTATTTTATTTCCTTACTTCTTTCTATGTTCGCTTGAAGGCAAAAGGTTAGGGCCAGAGGAATCAGAAGATGTAAGGAAGGCAGAGGATAATAGAAATATTGATAAAAGTTAGAAGAGGGTCAAAATGAGACTTAATGAGATGAATATTTAACTTGTGTAGGCAGTGTAGAGTACTAGGAAAAAATATGGAGTTCCTATAATGGACTGGGAAAACAAATGGAGGAATATATATATATAGTGATTTAGAAGGCTAGAATTATGAGGAGGTAGAGAAATAGTAGAGAAAGGTCTGAAAGGAAAAAGTTAATACTAATAAAAAAAAAAGAAAAGAAAAAAGAAGAAGAAAACAAAATAGATGGGATAAAAATTGACACCCTTAAGTTGTGGGCCTATGAAAAAATGTTGTCTCTAAGAGCCACAACAGAAAACAGAACGCAGAAACATGCAGGAAGGATAAGCGATAGTTTGTAATACAGAATCAATATATACAGCGAGTGGGAAATTACTGAATAAGAAGCCCAGCAAATAAGCTACCAGCTGGCAGCACCTATTTAAAAAATAAAATAAAAGGAAAAGGAAGGGGGGAGGAAAATGGGAATAATAGCAATAGACCAGAAAGTAACAGAGAGAAACCAAAGATCCACACAGGCAAGCAGTCAAACAGAGCTAAGGGGGGTCAATGATTCCCCTAGGGTCCAGGTGGATCCTTCCTGCCTACTTGTGTTTATCAATGAATTTCCCCACAGAGTTCTATATGCAGGTCCTGAAGCAGCTTTTAGTTATTAAACTAAATTAAAAAGAATTTGTTTTTCATTTGTTGAGGTGACCTCACTTTTTTTTTTTTTTTTTTTTAAGCCAAATGCAGGACCCAAAATAATTCCTCTTCTAGACCAACCCCCTTACGGAAGGGACCCTAGCTGGGCCCGTGGAAATTAATCAAACACGTCCCACTTTCCGGACTCCCCAGGTTAGCTGAAACTCTGATGTTAGTCAGTGAGGAGTGCTAAAGACGGCGGATTCCGCCCCTTCTGGCGCCGAGCTCCAGCGTCACCGGGCTGCTCAGTAATCAGTTTGAGTGCAGATTCGCGTCTGCTCTCAGCCTAATGCTACTTCAGGTCGGCTTATCTGCTCCCCAAAGCTATGGGGCGGTGCAGGCAGCCAGATCGATGACTAAAAATATAAAATACCCTTCCCTGTCTTCCAACCAAACCATCCCTTTTTTGGGAAGTGTCCCTTCCTCCTGGCTCCGCAGCGGCCCGGGTCTTATCCCTGGGTGGCTAGGGAAATCAGCTGCGTTCCCCGACCAAAATCCTCTCTCTGGTTCACCGGGTGCTGACTAGCTCGTTTGCTCTGTTCACACAAGGTCCAAGGGGTGCCAGGCAGCCAGCTCCCCAGAAAATAAAACTTTTTTCGCCCCGCCCGCAGCTCCAAATGGCCGTTTTATTATTTTTTCCGTAACCGCGGGGCTCAGCCGCCTGTGCCAACCTCCACCGGCAGCCTCAAAACTCACGAATCTCCACCGTTCGGTCCACGCCGCCGATCCGCGCAGAGAGATGTCCCAAGCCTCTCACTCCACACGTGCACAGCACAGACCCCCGGGCAGGACCCCGTCCCCAATCCGCCTTGCTCTGGGAGCTTGCAGTGTGCACCCTCCTACACTAACGCCATCTTGCCCTCCTCCCACCACTTAGTTTTTGAATGTTTATCTCATGTATTTTTTTTTTAATTTATTTTTATTGTGGGTAAAAATAAAAATTCTCACAATACATACAAACATTTGCAAAATGATATATAAATATATATGCATATATGTGTATTAGCTTACAAAAATGTTATTTATATATATATACATATATTTTAAGAGGTGCTTATATTACCCAAATTATTACACGGAACCCACTGGGATTCCCATGTTGCCCACCTCCCACACCTCCCACCACATCCCACACAAACATCTCCCACAAGTGTGGCCCACCACCCTCAATGAACTTACAGATCCTGGAGCCTTGCCACCAACCATAGACCACAGTTCACACTGAAGACCACACTCTTTCCCACTCAGTTCTGAGTGGTGTGTGCTGATTAAAAATGGCTTACATCCGTTGCCACAACGGTACTCAGGACAACCTCCAACTCCCAAAGAAGCCCCTGTATTTCAACTGCTCATCCCCTCCCTACACCAAAAGTGTCAAGTGGCCACTGACTCCACCTCATTGTTATAATTTCTTGCATTGCTAGAATCACCATATGTGAACAAGAGAATACCATCAAGTCCACTCTAGTCCATAGTTCTTCCCCCAATCCTGAGGGGACTGGGATGGTGATGTCCACTCCAACTCCAAGTGAGAGAGGGCTTATATCCCATGGATATAGTGGGTGGGATGATCCTGCCTGCAGATGCAGCCCCTCTCCATTCCCTGGGATGGCCATTGCCCATCGTTGTCTCCTCACCAGGTGACTTGGATGAGTCCATTGAGCTATAGGGTAGGAGTTGCAGCTCCACCGAGATTTCATGCACACCTGGCACATAGGTAGGCGGGAGGCTCCAGTCTCTGGAAGTATACCTAAAAACTCCAGCATCACATATAGGTTTGAATAGAAGGGACTGGTGAACAATGTGCAGGGAGGACTTATTTGAGTCTAATTCTGTCACTCTCAGGAGCATAGATTCCAAAATAGAACCCACTGATAAGGCATCAGTCTCTGGGGCGATCCCCCCTTATATAGGACCAGGGTGTCTCCGGAGCTCTCAGGAACCCCTCTGAGTGGCGTGATAGGCACTTAGATGTTCTATGAGCTCCTACTGAGGTGTGCATAAGAGTTACCTCTGGGATGACCTCCCGACTCTCTTTGAAGTCTCTTAGCCACTTGAACTCATTTGTCTTTACCATTTCCCCCTTTTATTCAAGGTCTTTTTCCAGTTGTGTTGCCAGTTGGCACTTGGTATTAATCCCTCGTTGCCAGGGAGGCTCATCCCCGGGAGTCATGTCTCCCATTGGGGGGAAGGTAATGCAATCATATGCAGAGTTTGGCTTAGAGAGAGGCCACATTTGAGCAACAAGGAGGCTCTCAGGTGGCAACCCTTAGGCACCCCATAACTGCAGGCTAAGTTTCCTTTACAAGAGCAAAGACTCACAAGGGTAGTCATCAATAAAAAAAAAATACATCAGTGGGTCATCCTATTTTGACAGGCACTGTCCCTACACTCAGAGGACAATTGCTGCTCCCTTGGAGACTGTGGCAGAGCTCTCCAGGCTAGGAATTCAGATTCCCTCACTTATTGTGTGATTATCCACCCATCGTGACCATGCCCCATCCCCAGAGCCTTTGAATGATTTTGTATATCTTTCATGTATATTCGGATGAACCAATCCCCAGAAAACCCCCCCCAGACATCCCCCTAATAATCCCCCGCAGTACCCATTGTAACCCTTCTGTGATCCAAGTCCTCCATGAACTTTTAGTCCATAAAATAATCAAATACACTTACTAGGAAAAAGAAACAATTGTGATAAACTTACATGCAAGAGACAAACATAAGGAAACTCAGGGGAAAAAAAAATAAAAGAGAGAAGGAAAAATAACAAATAAACAAAGAACAAAACAAAATAAAACATAATTAGTGGATTGGGACATTCAAAAAACGGGCAAAAAAGCAAAGGAAATGCCTTTCAATATATATATTCATTTTTTTCCCTTACTCTTTTCTTTTTTTTTTCCCTTCCTTTTATCACTGTGTTATCAGATGTCTGGTGTGCCATGACACATTCCTCCTCTCAATCCCCATTGTCTCCCAATTTTTCATTTAACTTTCAAAGAAGTTTGAGGTCACAGCAAAGTCACACACGGACTGCCGGAGACTCCCAGATACAAAACCATCCCCCCTTCCCCACCCCATATTAACTCCCCCGCCATTTTTTTTTTGGTTGTTAGCATTGTTATAACTGTTATACAGATAGCAAAATATAGCAACTAAACATTGTCAGTGATTTACAGTATTGTTTACAATTTAGATGATAGAGTTTAATAATTTTGATGATATTTACCATGTCCTGTGTTCATTACTGTAAGGTAATGAAAAATCTTCCCCATGAACACCAAACAACCCATTAGATCTTGACTGTTCCCTTCTCCCCAGCCCCCCAGGGCCCGTGATACCCCCTCTCCCAACCCATGGAATGTCAAGATTCACTGTTACATGCCCTGGGTATTTGAACCTGCCCTTCCTAATCCACCCACCCCGCAGTGCTGCACCACCAAATCCAGGAACACCACCACTCATCTGCGCCATAACCCAACATGCAACCACACTCTATCCCTTTACCATAGATTATGTCCATATGGCTCAAAGCCTGCTCTTCTCTTACTCTCCTTTGTTAACCTATCTTTCAGACAAAGGTTCTCAGAGACTGCTCACTTTCCTCAGTTCAGATCAGTGAGGTCATATACTGTTCATCCTTCAGTGCCTGGCTTGCTTCACTCAACATAAGGTCTTCAAGATTCATCCACGTTATTCCATGTGTTAGCACTTTGTTCCTTCTTACAGCTGAGTAATATTCCATTGTATGTATGTACCACATTTTGCTTATCCATTCGTCTGTTGATGGGCACCGGGGCTGATTCCAACTTTTGGCAATGGTGAACAATGCCGCTATGAAAATTGGTGTGCATATATCTGTTTGTATTTTTGTTTTCAGTTCTTCTGGGTATATACCCAGCAGTGGAATTGCTGGATCATATGGAAGATCTATTGCTAGTTTCCTGAGGAACCGCCAAACTGTCCTCCACAGTGGCTGGACAATACCGCAGTCCCACCAGCAGTGGATGAGGGTTCCTATTCCTCCACATCCTCTCCAACATTTAGTGTCTCCTGTTTTTTTAATAGCTGCCATTCTGATGGGTGTAAGATGGTATCTCATTGTAGTTTTGATTTGCATTTCCCTGATAACAAGCTATGTTGATCATTTTCTCATGTGCTTTTTAGCCATTTATATTTCTTCCTTCAAGAAGTGTCTTTTCAGGACACTTACCCATTTTTTAAATGGGTTGTTTGTCCTTTTATTATCGAGGTGTAGGATTTCTTTATATATGCAGGATATTAGGCTCCTATCAGATATATGGTTGCCGAATATTTTTTCCCATTGGGTAGGTTGCCTTTTTATTTTCTTAATAACATCCTTTGAGACTCAGAACTTTTTAATTTTGAGGAGATCCCATTTATCAATTTTTTCTCTTGCTACTCATGCTATGGCTGTGAAGTTCATGAAATAATTTCCTATTACATGGTCCTGTAGATGCTTCCCTACATTATCTTCCAAGGTTTTTATGGTTTTGGCTCTTATATTTAGATCTTTTTTTTTTTTTTTTTTTTAAGATTTTTTATTTATTTATTCATTTGTCCCCCCCTTGCTGCTTGTGCTCGCTGGGTCAGCTAACCACGCCGTGCGGGCGGGCTTGCCTTCACCAGGAGGCCCCGGGAACCGAACCCGGGGCCTCCCATATGGTAAACGGGAGCCCTACTGATTGAGCCACAGCCGCTTCCCATATTTAGATCTTTCATCAATCTTGAGTTGATTTTTGTATAAGGTGTCACATGGTATTTTTCTCTCATTCTTTTGGATATGGATATCCAGTTCTCCAAGCACCACTCGTTAAAGAGGCCACTCTCTCCCAACTGAGTGGGCTTCATGGCCTTGTCAAATATCAGATGAATGTATATGCGAGGATCTATATCAGAACTCTCAATCCGGTTCCATTGGTCAGTAGGTCTATCCTTGTGCCAATACCACACAGTTTTGATCACTGTAGCTTTGTAGTATGTTTTAAAGTCATGTAATGAGATACCTCCAACTTCATTTTTCTTTTTCAATATATCTTTGGAAATTCGGGGCCTCTTGCCTCTCCAAATATATTTTGTGGTTAGTTTTTCCAGTTCCTTAAAAAATAAAGTGTTGACTTTTATTGGGATTGCAATAAATCTGTATATTAGTTTGGGTAGGATAGACATCTTGATGATGTTTAGTCTTCCCATCCATGAACAAGGAATATTTTTCCATTTAATTAAGTCTTCTTTGATTTCCTTTAACAGTGTTGTGTAGTTTTCTGTATATAAGTCCTTTACATCTTTAGTTAAATTTATTCCTAGGTATTTGATTCTTTTATTTTCTATTGTAAATGGTATTCTTTTCCTGATTTCCTCCTCAGTTTGCTGGTTATTGGTGTACAGAAATGCTACTGATTTTTGAGCATTGATATTATAGCCTTTGGTTTTGTTTATTGTTTCCAGTGCTTTCTTATTCTCTATTTCATTTAGTTCTGCTCGAATCTTTGTTATTTCCTGCTTTCTACTTCCTTTAGGTTTAGTTTGTTGTTGTTTTTCCAATTCCTCCAAGTGTGCAGTTAGGTCTTCAATTTTAGCTCTTTCTTCTTTTTTAATATATGAATTTATGGCTATGATCTTCCCTCTCAGGACTGCTTTCGCTGCATCGCATAGGTTTTGATATGTTTTGTTGTTGTTTTCATTAGTTTCAAGGTAGTTACTGATTTCTTTTGAAATTTCCTCTTTGACCCAATGTTTGTCTAAGAGTGTGTTGTTTAACTTCCATATCCTTGTGCCTAACCTGTTTCTCTGGCCCTTAGTGATTTCCAACTTCATTCCGTTGTGGTCAGAGAAATTACTTTGTATAATCTCAATCTTTCTGAATTCATTGAGTGTTGTTTTGTGGCCTAGCATGTGGTCTATTTTGGAGTATGTTCCATGAGCACTGGATTAAAATGTAAATCCCGCTGTATTTGGGTGTAGTGTTCTGTATATGTCTATTAAGTCCAAATCTTCTAATATATCGTTGAGTGCCTTAGTTTCTTTATTGATTCTCTGCCTAGATGTTCTGTCTAATGATGATAGTGGTGTGTTGAATTCCCCTGCTATAATTGTAGAGGAATTTATTTCTCCTCTTAGTTTTCCATAGTTTGCCACACGTATTTTGAGGCACCTCGATTAGGTGCGTAAATGTTGATGTTTGTTCTCTCTTCTTGAGTGATTATTCCTTTTACTAATATGTAGTGTCCATCTTTGTCTCTTACAATAGTTTTGCATTTAAAGTCTATTTTGTCTGATATTAGAATACCTACTCCTGCCCTTTTTTGGCTATTGTTAGCTTGTAAAATGGTTTTCCAGCCCTTCACTTTCAGCCTCCTTGTATCCCTGGATCGAAGGTGGGTTTCTTGTAGACAGCATATAGATGGATCATATTTTCCTATCCGTTCTGCCAATCTGTGTCTTTTGATTGGTGTATTTAATCCATTAACATTCCGTGTTATTACTCGTAACGAATTTCTTACTTCAGTCATTTTTTCTTTGGGTTAATGTATGTCATATGTTGTTTTGTTTCTCTTTTTGACTTTTCAGTTGTTTATAAACTCTCCTCGAACTCTCTCTCCTTTGTTTTTACCTTTCAACTTGTAGAGATTCCTTTAGTATTTCTTGAAGTGCTGGTTTCTTCTTGACATACTCTCTTAATTGTTGTTTATCTGTGAATATTTTAAACTCCTTATCCTTTTTGAATGCTAATTTTGCTGGATAGTGAATTCCGGCTGGAAGGTTTTTTCTTTTAGTGTTTTGACTATGTCATACCACTGTCTTCTTGCCTCCATGGTTTCAGCTGAGAAATCAGCACTTCATCTTATTGTGTTTCCCTTGTATGTGGTGGTTCTCTTTTCTCTTGCTGCCTTGAGTATTTTCTCTTTGTCTTGGGCATTGGACAATTTGACAAGTATATGTCTTGGAGGTGGCCTGTTTGGATTTATACTATTTGGGGTGCGCTGTGCTTCCTGCATCTGCACATCCATCTCTCTCAATAGAGTTGGGAAGTTTTCAGCCATAACTTCCGTCAACACTTCTTCTGTTCCCTTTCCCTTCTCTTCTCCTTCTGGGATGCCCATAATGTGTATGTTTGTGTGTCTTGCATTATCGGTTAATTCCCTGAGACCATACTGGATTTTTTCTATCTTTTTGTCTATCTTTTCTACAATCTCTTTGATTTCAACTGTATTGTCTTCCATATCACTAATTCTTTCCTCTGCCTGTTCAAATCTGCTGCCATGTGAGTCAAGCGTCTTTTTCATTTATTGACTTGTGCCTTTGTTTGCCATCTTATCCATTATCTTTTTAAGTGTGTTAGCTATTTCTTCAGTATGTTCTCCCAGTGTCTTCTTTATATCCTTAATCTGTTCCTTCAGTTCTTTAAGTTGGTCCATGATATTTGTTTGGATAGCTTTGATTAGTTGTTCGATATACTGCATTGCTTCCTGGTTTTTATTTTGTGCATTGGACTGATCCATGTTTTTCAGTTTCTCACAGTCATTTTTATTTTTCTGTTGCCCTCTGGTCATCATATTATCTTGATGGGTTTGTTCAGTTGATTAGCTTTTCTATATTCTCTAGAATTTTATTTAGCTGTTGGTTCTGCGTGTGAGTTAAGTTTTCTCTTTGGCAGTTTTTCTTCTTATTTTATTTCCTTGCTTCTTTCTATGTTCCCTTGAAGGCAATATGTTAAGGCCAGAGGAATCAAAAGATGTAAGGAAGGCAGAAGGATAATAGAAATATTGATAAAAGTTAGAAGAGGGGTAATATGAGACTTAATGAGATGAATATTTAACTTGTGTAGGCAGTGTAGAGTACTAGGAAAAAATATGGTGTTCCTACAATGGACTGGGAAAACAAATGGAGGAATATATATATAGTGATTTAGAAGGCTAGAATTATGAGGCGGGAGAGAAATAGTAAAGAAAGGTCTGAAAGGAAAAAGTTAATACTAATTAAAAAAAAAAGAAGAAGAAGAAAACAAAATAGATGGGATAGATATTGAGACCCTTAAATTGTGGGCTTATGAAAAAATGTTATCTCTAAGAGCCACAACAGAAAATAGAAGGCAGAAAGATGCAGGAAGGATAAGTGATAGTTTGTAATACAGAATCAATATATACAGCGAGTGGGAAATTACTGAATAAGAAGCCCAGCAAATAAGCGACCAGCTGGCAGCACCTATTTAAAAAAAAAAATAGAAGGAAAAAGGAAGGTGGGAGGAAAAAGGAAATAATAGCAATAGACCAGAAAGTAACAGAGAGAAACCAAAGATCCACACAGGCAAGCAGTCAAACAGAGCTTAGGGGTGTCAATGATTCCCCTAGGGTCCTCGTGGATCCTTCCTGCCTACTTGTGTGTTTATCAATGAATTTTCCCACAGGGTTCTATATGCAGGTCCTGAAGCAGCTTTTAACTATTAAACTAAATTAAAAAGAATTTATTTTTCATTTGTTGAGGTGACCTCACTTTTTTTTTTTAATTTTTATTTTTTTAGGCAAATGCAGGACCCAAAATAATTCCTCCTCTAGACCAACCCCCTTACGGAAGGGATCCTAGCTGGACTCATGGAATTTAATCAAGCATGTCCCACTTTCTCGACTCCCCAGGTTAGCTGAAGCTCTGATGTTAGTCAGTGAGGAGTGCTAAAGACGGCGGGTTCCGCCCCTTCTGGCACTGAGCTTGAGCTTCACCGGGCTGCTCAGTAAATCAGTTTGAGTGCAGATTCGCGTCTGCTCTCAGCCTAATGGTGCTTCAGGTCGGCTTATCTTCTCCCCAAAGCTATGGGGCAGTGCAGGCAGACAGATCGATGTTTAAAACTATAAAATACCCTCCCCTGTCTTCCAACCGAACCCTCCCTTTTTTTTTGAAGTGTCCCTTCTTCCTGACTCTGCAGCGTCCTGGGTCTTATCCCTGGGTGGCTAGGGAAATCAGCTGCGTTTCCCGATCAAAATCCCCCCTCCAGTTCACTGGGTGCTGATTAGCTCGTTTGTTCTGTTCGCACAAGTTCCAAGGGGCGCCAGGCAGCCAGATCCTCAGAAAATAATACTTTTTGCCCCGCCCATGGCTCCAAATGGCCGTTTTATTTAATTTTATTTTATTTTTCCCTAACTGCGGGGCTCAGCCACCTGTGCCAACCTCCACCGGCAGCCTCAAACCTCAGGAATCTCCACGTTCGGTCCACGCCGCCGATCCGCGCAGATAGATGTTCCAAGCTTCTCACTCCACTCGTGCACAGCACAGACCCCCGGGCAGGACCCCGTCCACAATCCGCCTTGCTCTGGGAACTTGCAGTGTGTGCCCTCCTACACTAACGCCATCTTGGCCCTCTCCTATCTCATGTATTTTGAGGTACCCTGGTTAGGTGCATAAATGTTAATGATTGTTCTTTCTTCTTGAGATATTACTACCTTTATTAATATATAATGGCCTTCTTTGTCTCTTACCATAATTTTGCATTTAAAGCCCATTTTTCTGATATTAGTATAGCTACTCCCACACTTGTTTGGTTATTGTTTTCAGATAAAATTTTTTCCAACCATTTACTTTCAGCCTCCTTGCATCCTCAGTCTAAGGTGAGTTTCTTGCAGATAGCATATGATGAGTCACATTTCCTTATCCATATTGCCAATCTGTGTCTCTTGATTGGAGAGTTTAATCCATTCACATTCAATGTTATTACTGTCAAGGCATTACTTACACTAACCATATTATCTTTAGGTTTATCTATGCCATATGTTGTTTTTATATCCCTTTCAATCTTTTTAGTTATTCTTACAATCTCCTCCAACTCTCTCTTTCTCCTGTTTTTCCCTTCCAACTTGCAGAACTCCTTTTAGTATCTCTTGAAGGACAGTTTCTTATTGGCAAACTTTCTTAATTTTTTGAAGAGTTTAAACAGAATTGGTGTTAATTCTTTCCAACATGCTTGGTAGAATTCACCTGTGAATCCATCTGGTCCTGGACTTTCCTTTGCTTGGAGATTTTTGATGCAGATTCAATCTTCTTAAATGTGATTGGCTTGTTAAGTTCTTGTATTTCTTGTAGCATCAGTGTAGGTTGGTTGTACGTTTCTAGAAATTTGTCCATTTCATCTAGGTTGTTTAGTTTGTTGCCATATAATTTCTCATACTATCCTCGTATGATTCTTTTTATTTCTGTGAGGTCATTTTTAACTCCCCCCCCCTTTTATTTCTGATTGTATTTATTTGCATCTTCTCTCTTTTTTTCTTTGTTAGTCTAGGTAGGGGTTTGTTAATTTTATTGATCTTCTCAAAGAACCAGCTTTTGGTTTCGTTGACTTTCTCTATTGTTTTTCTGATCTCATTTTCATTTATTTCTGCTCTAATCTTTATTATTTCTTTCTTTCTGATTGCTTTGGGACTGGTTTGCTGTTCTTTTTCTAGTTTCTCTAGTTGTTTAGTTAAATCTTTGAGTTTAGTTTTTTCTTGTTTTTTAATATAGGCATTTAGGGCTATAAGTTTCCCTCTCAAGACTGCCTTCACTGTATCCCATAAGTTTTCATATGTTGTGTCTCAATATATTTACAGATTTCATTTGTAATTTCTTCTTTGACCAACTGATTATTTAGGAGTGTGTTGTTCAGTCTCCACACATTTGCAAATTTACTTTTTTCCTGTTTATTATTGATTTCTAGTTTCATTCCATTATGATCTGAGAAGATGCTTTGTATAATTTCAATCTTTTTATATTTATTGAGAGTTTCATTGTGACCTAACATGTGTTCTATCCTGGAGAAAGACCCATGGGCACTTGAGAAGAATGTATAAACTGCTGAGTTTGGATGCAGTATTCTGTATATGTCTGTTAGGTCTAACTTGTTTATCATATTGTTCAAGTTCTCTGTTTCCTTGTTGATCTTCTGTTTAGTTGTTCTATCTAATGATGTGAGTGGGGTGTTGAAGTCTCCAATGATTATTGTAGAAATGTCTATTTCTCCCTTCAGTTTTGCCAGAGTTTGTCTCATATATTTTGGTGCACCCTGGTTAGGTGCATAGCTATTTATGACTGTTATATCTTCCTGGTGGATCATCCATTTTATCAATATATAATGGCCTTCTGTATCTCTTATAACTTTTTTGCATTTAAAGTCTGTTTTGTCTGATATTAGTATAGCTACCCCTTCTCTTTTTTGGTTGCTATTCATGTGGAGTACTTTTTTCCAACTTTTCACTTTCAAACTGTTTGTATCCCTGGGTCTAAGGTGAGTATCTTGTAAGCAGCATATGGATGGCTCATGATTTTTATCCATTCTATCAGCCTGTATCTTTTGATTGGGGAGTTTAATCCATTCCCATTCAATGATATTACTGTAAATGCACTATTTACTTCCTCCATTTTATTCCTTGGTTTTCATATGTCATCTTGTTTTTGTCTCTCTTTTTACTCTTTTGGTTATTCTTTCTGCTATTCTTTCTTCTATATTCTCCTCCAAGCTTGTCTCTCCTGTCTTTTTCTTTCAGGTTCTAAGGCTTCCTTTAATATTTCCTGCAAAGGTGGGTTCTTTTTTGCAAACTGTATTAGTTTTTGTTTGTTTGTGAATATTTATGCTCACCTTCCTATTTGAAAGACAGTTTTGCTAGATAAAGAATTCTCGGCTGGCAGTTTTTCTCTGTCAGTTTCCTAATTGTATCATACCACTCTCTTCTCGCCTCCATGGTTTCAGAAGAGAAATCTGCACTAAGTCTTAGTGGACATCCCTTGTATGTGATTGTTTTCTTCTCTCTTGCTGCTCTGAGAATTTTCTCTTTATCTTCGACATTTGACATTCTGAGTAGTATGTGTCTTGGCATGGGTCTATTTGGATTTATTCTGATTGGGGTATGGTGTGTTTCTTGGACGTGTAAGCTCATTTCTTTCATGAGAATTGGGAAATTTTCAGCTATTATTTTCTCAAATACTCTTTCTGCCCCCTTTCCCTTCTCTTCCCCTTCTGGAACTCCCATGACATGTATGTTGTTGCATTTTGTGTAGTCATCCATCTCTCTGAGCCTCTGCTCAATTTTTTCCATTCTTTTCTCTCTCTGTTGTTTTCTTTCTTCAATTTTAGCTGCTCTGTCTTCAGTATCACTTATTCTTTCTTCTATCATTTCGAGTCTCCTGTTGTATGCCTCAAATGTGTTTTTGACCTCACCTATTGTGTATTTCATTCCCAGGTACTCCGTTACTTTTCCGTTCAGGATTTCAAATCCATCTTTGTGTTCACTCAATGTCTTCTTGATGTCATTTATCTCTTTAACTATATTAATTTGATTTTGGAAATTCATGCTCATTTCGCTGATTAGTTCTATCAAATTCTGCATCTCTTCTAGGACTTTGATGTATTCCTTTTCTTGGGCCATGTCTTCGATTTTCTTAGTATGGCTCATAAGTTTTTGCTGGTGTTTAGGAATCTGGTTAGGATGTATTTTACTCAGATGCTCAATCTCTTTCTCTTTTATAGGGATTTAGTGGCAGGAGGCTTTGGGTTACCACAGCTCTTTGATTGTTGATTCAACCTGGATTGTTATTATTGTCCTGCTGGTTGCTCAAAACCGGGCACTGGACCCAGTAACTGGTTGTAGAGTCACTTCCTAGGGCCTTGGACAAGGAGGCTATAGAGACCAGGAAAAGCCTCTCCTATGTATTTTTAATTTTCTTATGTGCACATCCTTGGTCTGCCAGGAGATGGTGTTCTTTGGCAGCTCTCAATTCAATGTCTTGTTGGAGTGTATCATAGACCAGATTAATGTGATAGAGCTTCCTGTCTGGAGGCTAAGAGCCTTGTAATTCAAACTTTCTGAGACAGTTCTCTAGTCTTCTCTGGCAGCCCCCTCCCTTTTCCCAGCTAGGAAATATTTCCACTCCCCCCTGAGTTCTCAACAATCAGCCCCTGTTTGTAGAGTGTTTGTAGAGGAGGAGATTGGGAGATTTGTATATCTTTAGCCCCTTGCAGGCTCCAAGGCAAACAATGGCACAGCCCCACCTGGCCTGGAAGGACTCTCGAGACTCAGCAGACCAAACCTGTGAGTCAAAAGCCAAGTCAGCCTGAGTCAGCCCCAGGCTCTCTCTCCCTTCTCCTGTAGAGTCCTCAACAATTAGTCCAGGATAGAAGACTGGGAGATTGTGAGGGTTGTATTTCTCCAGTCCTTCACTGGCTCCCAGGGAAAACCACCATGTGGTCCCACCTGGCCTGGAAAGGCCTGTGGGGCACTGCAGCCCCAATTTTTGGGTCAGAACCTGACTCAGCCTTAGGCTGTGTCCCTCTCTCTCCCCTTTCCTGGGGTGTTAGATCCCTGGAACCTCCTTTGTCTGTAGTCACAGACCCAGAGGCCCGAGAATTCTAAAGAGTCTTTAGTGTGGGGGAGGTTGCTGGCAGCAGCAGATGCTGCTGGTTCCAACTCATGGTTTTGTCATCATGATTTCCCTCTTTTTTCCCTCTCTTCTCTGGGTGGTATGCAGCCTTCACCTGCTGTCCTAAACTCTAGAAGATCTTTTTTGGAGCTGTTTCAGCCTGTCCTCTAGCTATTTTTCTGGAGAAGAGATTCCTGTGTCTTACTAGTCCACCATCTTCACGGAAAACTCCAATGTATTTTTGATTTCTTGCATTGTGCAATTCATCACCATCATATCTGTTATCTTTTTATGTATGTTTACAATTTCTTTGATATATTTTCCCAGTGTCCTCTTAATATCCTTAATCTCTTCTTTCACTTCATTAAGTTGATTCATGATATTTGTTTGGACATCTCTCATTAGTTGTTCCATGTTCTGCATCTCCTCATGTTTTTTGGTTTGTTCAATTGACTTGGCCATGTCTTTCTGTTTCTTAGTATGGCTTGTAATTTTTTGTCAGTGTGTAGGCATCTGGTTGTCTTGATTGGTTTATTCAGTTGGTTAGATTCTTTTTCTACTCTAGGGTTTTATTTTGTTGTTGTTTTTCTTTGTGTGATAAGATTTCACTTTAACACTTCATTCTTCTTATTCTATTTCCTTGCTGTTGTGTATGTTCCCTTGAAAAATAAAAGAATTAGTATCAGAGAAAAGGATAGAAATAAGAAGAGAAAAAGAATAATAGTAATAATATTTGAAAAGTAGAAGAGGAACTATAAAAGTCCTAGGAAAATAAATAACTAACACATGTTAAAAATCATAAGAACTACAGAGAAATAAGAATAAAAAAGTCGTACAGAAAAAATGAAATGAGCAACAAAAAAGAAATTATATAGAGTGAAGAAAAAAGTTGTAATGATAAGAAGAAAAAAATGTAAAAAAGAAAAACAAAGAAAATAAAAAGTAAAAAATAAATAAAGCAGCGAATATATAGAGAGGAAATATAAAAACAAAATAATTGAGACCAAACAAAAAAAGATTGAATGAAAAAAAAACAGCAGAAAACGGAAGACAGAAAAGCGAAGGAAAGAATAGAAATTATGTAGATAGAAAAGATCAGTAACAGAATAAAAGAGGGAAACAATAAAGGGGAAACACAATAAACAAGGAACAAAACAGCAGCAACCATTAAAAAAAAAATGCCCAGGGATAAAAAGCCTTCCCTCTTAGGCTCCTAAGGATCTTCTCAGGCTCCCAGTGTTCATCAATCAATCACCTGGCAAACTGCCTTCTGCAGGTTATGTACTGGGATTTAATGAGTACAATAAGGAAAATAAGGAACCTTTAAAAACAAATAACAGATTCAAGAAAACCTGAAATAAAAAGAATGTCTATATGTTCCCTGTCATAAGGTATCAGCTGGATGCCTGATAACCTGGTGGATCACTTCTCCACTTCTCTAAAGAGACCAGGAATTTGAATCTGGGGTTCATATATGTAAGGCAGGAATTCCTCCACTGAGCTGAACTGTCACCCTAGGTTAATCAGACTTCAGAAAATATCTGTCTTCCTTCCCCCAGGTGTTTTAGACTACAGTTTGCTATAGTCCTGTTGATTAGGTGCCTGGCCAGCCCCCTCTCTTATCTAGTTCCTCTCTTCCCCTGGGTGGCTGGGCATGAGAGCCTGCCTGAGCAGATATCCCTTCCCTCTCCCTATTGGGTCAGGGGTGCTTCCAAGATTCAAAGGGGGTTTAGCTGGGCAGACTCACTGCAAATAAACCACTGTCTACCCTCTGTGAGACCCCTCTTCCTCCCAGGGAGTGCACCTCTCAAGCGGTTGGCAGCAGCAAGCCAGAGACACTGAGGCTACTTGCCCTGAGGGCAGGATATATATGTTGTTTCCATCCACAGTAGCGAGCAATTACTCGCTACTTTGGCTTCTTTATCTTTGCAGTACCCTCCTAGATGACTCAGAGCACCTTCCCATTCTATATATATCTGAGGCAGCTCCTTTAGATAGGTCCCTGCCTTCTCTCTGTTTTTTGGTATATTGGTTTTGTTTTGTTTTGTTTGTGAGAGGATAAGACTCTGCCGACCTACTTCAGCACCATTTTCCCAGAATTCCAGTACTGTGGTTTTGTACTAAGTTTAACCTCCAACTTCAATCTTCTTTTTCAAAATTGTCTTAGCTATTTAGCCACTGACCCTTCTATAAAACTTGATGATTGTCTTTTCTATTGCTGCAAGGTAGGTTGTTGGAGTTTTGATTGGAATTGCATTAAATGTCTAAATTTCTTTGGCTGTTATTTACACCTTAATGATATTTAGTTTTCCAATCCATGAATACCAAATGTCCTTCCATTTATTTAGGTCTTCTATAATTTCTTTTTTAAATGTTTTGTATTTTTCTGTGTTTGTGTCATTTGCAACTTTGGTTAGATTTATTCCTACAAATATCATTGTTTTAGCTCCTATTATGAGTGGAATTTTACTCATATCTTTGAATTCTTAATTTCTTGTGTATATAAACAATACAGATTTTTGATTGTTGATCTTGTACCCCAAAACTTTGGTGACTTCATTTGTTTTCTCTAGGAGCTTTGTTATGGATTCTTTAGTGTCCTCGATATAGTATCATATCCTCTGCAAATAGGGAACATTTTACTTCTCCCTTCCCAATTATTATCTCTTTTATTCTTTTTTTCTTTCCCAATTGCTCTGTGAAGTACTTCTGGTAAAATGTTGAATTGCAGTGGTGAGAGTGATCATCCTTGTTTTCTTCCTGACCTGAGAGGGAAATCTTTCAGTCATTCACCATTAAGTAGGATGTTAGCTGTGCACATTACATATATACCTATTATTATTTTTAGGCAGTTTCCTTCTATTACTAGTGTTGCAAATGTTTTTGTCAAGAAAGATTTTGTAGTTAGTCAAATGGTTTTCTGCCTCAATAGAGATAGTCATGTATGTTTTCCCCCATCATTCTGTTACTATAGTGCATGATATTAATTGATTTTATGTTGAACCATATTTACATATCAGGGATAAACCCCACTCAATCATGGTGTATAATTATTTTAATATTCTGTTGGATGTGATTTGATAGTATTCTGGTGAAGATTTTTGCATCTATATTGATAACAGTGATGAATAGTTTTCTTTTCTTGTGGTACCTTTATCTTCCTTTGGTATGCAGGTGATGTTGGCCTAAAAGAATGGGATAGGGAGTTTTCCCTTTTATTAAATTTTTGGAAGATTTTAAGCAAAATTGACCTTAAGTTTTCTTGGAATGTTTGGTAGAATTCCAATGGGAAGCCCTTCAGTCCAAGGCTTTTCTTTTTCTTGGGGGGGGGGGGGATTGATTACTGATTTGAGCTCTTTACTAGTAATTGGTGTGTTCAGCTCTTCTATTGCTTCTTGAGTCAATGTAGATAATTTGTGAGTTTCTAAGATTTTATCCATGTTATTTACCTTATCTAATCCATTGGCATACAGATGTTCAAAGTTTCATACAATTAATGTCGAGCCATCACTTTCTCCTTCAAATCTTTCATTATTTGCTTCCTATATTTTGGGACTATGCTGTTAGCTGCATATATTTATTTATAATTGTTACATTTTCCTGTTGATTTGCTCCCTGTATCTGTATATGACTATATTTATCCCTTATAACTGTTTTTTACTTAAAATCTATTTTATCCGATATAAATGTATACACCCCAGCTCTCCTTTAGTTACTACTTGAATGCTATATCTTTCTTCATCCTTTAACTCTCAGCCTACTTGTATCTGTGAATTTCTTTTTTATCCATTCTAAAAATCTCTACCTTTGATTTAAGAGTCAAATGACTTTTCTGCCTTAATGGAGATGCTCATGTAGTTCATTCCCTTCATTTTGTTAATACAATGTATTACATTTATAGATTTTCTTATGCTATACCATTCTTGCATAACTATGAAAAAACCAACTTGATCATGGTGTATAAATCTTTTGATGTACTGTTAGATTCTATTCACAAATATTCTGTTAAGGATTTTTGAATCTATATTCATAAGTAAAATTGGTGTATAATATAATTTTGTATTATTTGTACTTGGCTTTGGTATGAGGGTGATTTTTGTCCTCATAGAATTAGTTAGCTAATGTTCCCTACTCTTTAATTTATTTGAAGAGTTTGAGCAGGATTGACATTAATTGGTGAGTCTGATGAACTAGAGAGTAGGTAATCACTGCAACTCTTGAGATTCAAGCCTCACTGGCATATTAACAGACAAAAGATTTAAGTCTCTAGGACATATATTTAATGGCTATAGTGCTAATTATAGATTCAGATAAATGGTATAGAAGAACCATGTGTAGGAAAACTATAAATGAGTGCAAATCTGATACAGTCAGGTAAATGGGTTGCACATATTCCAAGGTAAGGCCCATTGATGGGATGCTGATTTCTTGAGCTTGTCTGCCCTGCCTATTGTGTCTACATGTCTCCAGAGCCCCTAAGAGCACCCGTATTTGAGGCACTGTTTACTATGGCAGACAGTGAGATCCTCCTGAAATTTGCATAAATGTAACCTCTGGAATGGTCTCCCAACTTGCTTTGAATATGTTATGTTCTCATTTTCATTTGTCTCAAGATATTTAATGATTTCTCTTGCAATTTCTTCTATGACTCACTAATTTATTATTTTTTTTAGTTAAGCCTATAAAAAGAATTTATTTGGGAAATGGAATGAACAGAGCTTGCTGAGAAACGGTAGAGAAAGACAGAAATACACACCAAGATTTCATGTGGACTCCTATAAGTTATCTTTTATACTGTTAATTATTCCTCCCCCTTCCTAATGATAAGGTGATGAGCCCCAGCTGTTATTTGTTACCCCACCAATGGTAGGACCAATGGGACTCACTAATTGTATAAGATGCTATTTAATTTCCATATATTTGTAAATATTTCAGTCTCTGCCAGTTACTCACTTCCAGCTCATTCTACTATTGTCAAACGTGATGCACTGTATAATTACAATGTTTTTATATTCATTGAGAAATGATTTGTGAAACAACATGTGGGCAGTCATGGATGATGAAAAATGTATATAACCTGTTGTTTTGGGATGCAAAGTTGTATAAAAGTCTGTTAGGTCTAGTTCATGTATCATTTTATTCAAGTTCTCTATTTCCTTATTGATCACATGTCCAGATGTTCTGTTGAGGAGAGTTGTGTATTTAAGTCTCCAACTTTTATTGTAGAAGAATTTATTTCTCCCTTCAGTTTTGCCAGGATTTGACTTATTTATTTTGAGTCATGATGGTTAGGTGCATAAATATTTATGATTATCATTTTTCTTGGTGGATTGATACTTTTATTATGGTATGGTGTCCTTTGTCTTTCAAAAATCTTTTCACTTAAAATCTATTTCTTCTGATATCAGTATAGCTAAACTAGCTCTTTTTGTTACAATTTTCATGGAATATCCTTTTCCAATCTTCATATTCAACCTATCTATCACATTAACATTCAGTGTTGTTATTGTAAAGGCAGTATTTACACCAGCCATTTTGTCCTTTAGTTTTTGTATGAAATATCTTTTTCTATTTCAAAACTATTGAAGGATATCACTCATATATGAGCATATGCAAATAATAAGTGTATAGTAAAATTTTGAACTTGCAAAACAAACCTGCATAACATTACACAAGTCTCACAAATATCACCCCACCACAAGTATCTTGCACTGTTTTGAAACATTTGTAACAAATTATGAAAGAGCTTCATCAAAGTATTACTTCTATCTATAGTCCATATCTCATGTTTTGTATATTTTCCCTTCAACCCCCTTTTTTGTTTCATAAATCATATAATTTATCTAAAGTGTACAATCAATGACCTTTTGTATAATCATAGATTTGTGCATTCATCACTTCAATCAATATTAGAGCATTTTCATTACTCCAAAAAAAAAGAAGAAAAAAAGAAAACGCTATCATAACAATATGTCAATACTACTAGTTTCAAATATTATGATGTGCTTTCATCATTTTTGTTCATTTCTAAACATTTACAAACAAATTTTCAGTAATTCTTAACAGATTAAACCTCAACTTTTCATTCCCCAACCACATTCTATTCTCTTGTGACATATTGTAGTTATTAGCTCCATGAGTTTGGTCATTATACTTAGTTCATAAAAGTAAAATCATACAATATTTTTCCATCTGTGCAAGCCTGGCTTGCTTCACTCAACATAATGTCCTCCGGGTTCATCCGTGCTATCATATGCTTTAAGAATTCATTTCTTCTTGCAGCTGAACAATATTCCATTGTGTGTATATACCATGATTAGTTTGTCCATTCTTCAGTTTACGACAGCTGGGTTGTTTCCATTGTTTGGCAATTGTGAATAAATGAACATTGGTGTGCAGAAGTCTGTTCATGTCATGGCTTCCAGTTTTTCTGGGTATATATGTAGTAATGGTATTGTTGGGCCACATGGTAGATAAATATATAACTTCCTTAGGAAGCACCAAACAGACTTCAACAGTAGCTGTATCATTCAACATTTTCACCGAGTGAATGAGCATTCCTATCTTTCCATATCCTCTCACACCCTTGCAATTTTCAGGGTTTTTTTTTATAGTAGTTATTCTAGTAGTTGTGAAATGATATCTCACTGTAGCTTTCATTTGAATTTCCTTAATAACAAGGGATGTTGAAAAATTTTTCATGTGTTTCATTGTCTTTACTGTTTCTTCTTTAGAAAAATGCCTATTTAGGTCTTTTGTCCATTTTTTAATGGTGCAATTTTTCTTTTTCTTTTTGATTTGAGTTAATATATCATGCCTATTAGATCTTTGTTGGATGGGTGATTTCCAAATATTTTCTCCCATTGAGTAGGCTACCTTTTTATGCACTTCACAAAGCCCTTTGAGGTGCAGAAGTGTTTAATTTTGGGGTGATCCCATTTATTTACTTTTCTTTTGTTTCTCATGATTTGTGTGTAAGGTTTAAGAGACCCCCACATACTACAAGTTCTTGTAGATGTTTCTCTACATAATCTCCTAGCAATTTTATGGTCCTAGCTCTTATCTTTAGGTCTGTTATACATTTTGTGTTGATTCTTGTATAGGGAGTGAATCCTCCTTCATTGTTTTGATTATGGATATCCAGTTCTCCCAGTACAATTTGTTGACATCTTCATGATGTTAAGCCAACCAATCCATAAATACAGAATGTCTTTCCATTTGTGTAGGTCTTCTTTTATTACTGTTACAGTGTTTTGTAGTTTTCTGAATACAGATCAGTTACATTCCTGGTTAAATTCATTCCTAAATATTTAAGTCTTTTTGTTGATATTGTAAATGAAATTTTTTTTCTTGATTTCCTTCTCAGCCGGCTCATTACCAGTGTTTAGAAACACTATTAATTTTTTTTCATGTTGATCTTGTATTCTGCTACTTTGCTGAATTCATTCATAAGCGCTAATATCTTTATTGTAGATATTTTGGGATCTCTAAATATAGGATAATGTCAATTGCAAATGGTGAGAGTTTTAATAACTCTTTTCCAGATTAGATGTCTTTTATTTATTTTTCTTGCCAAATTGTTCTAGCTAGAACTTCTAGAACATTGTTGAATAACCGTGGGGATACAGGGCATCCTCTTCTTGTTCCTTATCTTTGAGGGAAAGTTTTCAACCTTTCCCCATCATAATGGTGTTGGTTCTGGAATTTTAATATATTCTCTATTTTTGTTGAGGAAGTTTCCTTTTGTTCCTATCTTTTGAAGTTTTTTTAATCAAGAAAGGATGATGGGTTTTGTTAAATGCCTTTTCTGCATCAATCCAGATGATCATGTGCTTGTCTTTCCTTCAATATTTTAATGTGATTTATTACATTAATTAATTTTCTTATGTTGACCATCATGGCAAACTTGGAATAAAACCCAGTCATTTTGATGTATAATTCTTTTAAAAATGCTGTTGGATTATATTTGCAAGTATTTTGTTGAGAATTTTTGCATCTATGTTCATTAGAAAGATTAGTCTGTCGCTTTATATTCTTGTAATATCTTTATATGCCTTTGGTATTAAGGTAAGTTTGGTTTCATAAAATATGTTGGGTAATTTCCCCTCCTTTTCAATTTTTTTGGTAAGATTTAAACAAG
Source organism: Tolypeutes matacus (assembly GCA_026826555.1). Lineage (NCBI taxonomy): Eukaryota > Metazoa > Chordata > Mammalia > Cingulata > Chlamyphoridae > Tolypeutes > Tolypeutes matacus. The sequence continues at coordinate 1,609,960 of JAKSZT010053802.1, read as the reverse complement.
AATGGTATTAATTCATATTGAAATGCTTGGTAGAATTTATCTGTGAAGCCATCTGTTAAAAAACTTTTTTGTTGTTGGAAGATTTTTGATGGTTGATTCAATTTCTTTACTTGAGATTGTTTCATTGAGTTCCTGTATTTCTTGTAGAGTCAATATAAGCTGTTTTTACACTTCTGGGAATTTGTCCATTTCATCTAGGTAGCCTATTTTGCTGGCATACAGTTTGTCATAATATCCTCTTATGATCCTTTTTATTTCTGTGGGGTCAATCATAATGTTTCCCTTTCATTCCTGATTTTATTTATTTGAATCTTCTCTAGTTTTTTCTTTGTTAGTCTTGCTAAAGGTTTATCAATTTATAGATCTTCTCAAAGAATGAGGTTCTGATTTTATTGATTTTGTTATTGTTTTTTTTTTCTCAATTTCATTTATTTCTTTTTTTAAAAAAAATTTTATTTATTTTTATTGTGGGTAAAAATCAAAATTCTCACAATACATACAAACATTTGCAAAATGATATATAAATATATATGCATATATGTGTATTTGCTTACAAAAATGTTATATATATATATATATATATATATACACATATATTTTAAGAGGTGCTTAGATTACCCAAAATATTACACAGAACCCACTGGGATTCCCATGTTGCCCACCTCCCACACCTCCCACCACATCCCACACAAACATCTCCCACAAGTGTGGCCCACCACCCTCAATGAACTTACAGATCCTGGAGACTTGCCACCAACCATAGACCACAGTTCACACCGTAGACCACACTCTCCCGCACTCAGTTCTGAGTGGTGTGTGCTGATTTAAAATGGCCTACATCCGTTGCCACAACGATACTCAGGACAACCTCTAACTCCCAAAGAAGCCCCTGTATTTCAACTGCTCATCCCCTCCCTACCCCAAAGTGTCAAGTGGCCACTGGCTTCACCTCATTGTCATAATTTCTTCCATTGCTAGAATCACCATATGTGAACAAGAGAATACCATCAAGTCCACTCTAGTCCATAGTCCTTCCCCCAATCCTGAGGGGACTGGGATGGTGATGTCCACTCCAACTCCAAGTGAGAGAGGGCTTATATCCCATGGATATGGTGGGTGGGATGATCCTGCCTGCAGATGCAGGCCCTCTCCATTCACTGGGATGGCCATTGCCCTTTGTTGTCTCCTCACCAGGTGACTTGGATGAGTCCATTGAGCTGTAGGGTAGGAGTTGCAGCTCCACCGAGATTTCATGCACACCTGGCACATAGGTATGCCGGAGGCTCCAGTCTCTGGAAGTATACCTAAAAACTCCAGCATCACATATAGGTTTGAATAGAGGGGACTGGTGAACCATGTGCAGGGAGGACTTATTTGAGTCCAATTCTGTCACTCTCAGGAGCACAGATTCCAAAAGAGAGCCCACTGATAAGGCATCAGTCTCTGGGGCTATCCCCCCTTATATAGTACCTGGGTGTCTCCAGAGCTCTCAGGAACCACTCTGTGTGGAGTGATAGGCATTTAGATGTTCTATGAGCTCCTACTGAGGTGTGCGTAAGAGCTACCTCTGGGATGACCTCCCGAATCTCTTTGAAGTCTCTTAGCCACTTGAACTCATTTGTCTTTACCATTCCCCCCTTTTATTCAAGGTCTTTTTCCAGTTGTGTTGCCAGTTGGCACTTGGTATTAATCCCTTGTTGCCAGGGAGGCTCATCCCTGGGAGTCATGTCCCACGTTAGGGGGAAGGTAATGCAATCATATGCTGAGTTTGGCTTAGAGAGAGGCCACATTTGACCAACAAGGAGGCTTTCAGGTGGCAAACCTTAGGCACCCCACAACTGCAGGCTAAGTCTCACTTACAAGAGCAAAGACTCACAAGGGTAGTCATCAATAAAAAAAACCACATCAGTGGGTCATCCTATTTTGACAGGCACTGTCCCTACAGTCAGAGGACTATTGCTGCTTCCTTGGAGACTGTGGGAGAGCTTTCCAGGCTAGGAATTCAGATTCCTTCGTTTATTGTATGATTATCCACCCATCGTGACCATGCCCATTCCCCGATCCTTTGAAAGATATTGTATATCTTTCATGTATATTCGGATGAATCAACCCCCACGAACCCCACCCCAGATAGCACCCCCAATAATCCCCCGCAGTACCCATTGAAATCCTTCTGTGATCCAAATCCTCTATGAGCATTTAGTCCATAAAATAATCAAATTCACTTACTAGGAAAAAGAAACAAGTATGATAAGCTTACATGCAAGAGACAAACATAAGGAAACTCAGGGGTAAAAAAAAAAAGAGAAGGAAAAAAAAACAAATAATCAAACAAAGAACAACACAAAATAATATATAATTAGTGGATTGGGACATTCAAAAAATGGGCAAAAAAGCTCAGGAAATGCCTTTAATATATATATATATATATATTCATTTTTTTTCCTTTCTCTTTTCTTTTTTTTTCCTGCCTTTTATCACTGTGTTATGGGATGTCTGGTATGCCATGACACCTTCCTCCTCTTAATCCCCATTGCCTCCCAATTTTTCATTTAATTTTCAAAGATGTTTTAGGTCACAGCAAAGTCACACACGGAGTGCCAGAGACTCCCAGATACCAAACCACCCCCCTTTCCCCACCCCATATTAACCCACTGTTTTATTTTTGGTTGTTAGCATTGTTATAACTCTTATACAGATAGCAAAATATAGCAACTAAACATTGTCTGTGATTTACGGTATAGTTTACAATTTAGATGATACAGTTTAATAATTTTGATGATATTTACCATGTCTTGTGTCCTTTACTGTAAGGTAATGAAAAACCTTCCCCATGAACACCAAACACCCCATTAGATATTGACTGTTCCCTTCCCCCCAGCCCCCCAGGGCCCATGATGTCCCCCTCTCCCAACCTATGGAATGTCAAGATTCACAGTTACATGCCCTGGGGATTTGAACCTGCCCTTCCTAATCCACCCACTCTGCAGTGCTGCACCACCAAACCCAGGAACACCACCACTCATCTGCCCCAACCCCCAACATGCAACCACACTCTATCCCTTTACCATAGATTATGTCCAAATGGGTGATGGCTCAAAGCTTGCTCTTCTCTTACTCTCCTTTGTTAACCTATCTTTCATACAATGGTTCTGAGAGACTGCTCACTTTCCTCAGTTCAGATCAGTGAGATCATATACTGTTCATCCTTCAGTGACTGGCTTGCTTCACTCAACATAAGATCTTCAAGATTCAACCACGTTATTCCATGTGTTAGCACTTTGTTCCTTCTTACAGCTGAGTAATATTCCATTGTATATATGTACCACATTTTGCTTGTTCATTCGTCTGTTGATGGGGACCAGGGCTGATTCCAACTTTTGGCAATGGTGAACAATGCCGCTATGAACATTTGTGTGCATATATCTTTTTGTATATTTGTTTTCAGTTCTTCTGGGTATATACCCAGCAGTGGAATTGCTGGATCATATGGAAGATCTATTGCTAGTTTTCTGAGGAACCGCCAAACTGTCCTCCACAGTGCCTGGACCATACTGCAATCCCACCAGCAGTGGATGAGGGTTCCTATTCCTCCACATCCTCTCCAACATTTAGTGTCTCCTGTTTTGTTAATAGCTGCCGTTCTGATTGGTGTATGATGGTATCTCATTGTAGTTTGGATTTGCATTTCCTTGATGGCAAGTGATGTTGAGCATTTTTTCATGTGCTTTTTAGCCATTTGTATTTCTTCCTTGGACAAGTGTCTTTTCAGGACACTTGCCCATTTTTTAAATGGGTTGTTTGTCCTTTTATTATCGAAGTGTAGGATTTCTTTATATATGCAGGATATTAGGCTCCTATCAGATATATGGTGCCGAACATTTTTTTCCCATTGGGTAGGCTGCCTTTTTATTTTCTTAATAACATCCTTTGAGGTGCAGAAGTTTTTAATTTTGAGGAGATCCCATTTATCAATTTTTTCTCTTGCTGCTCGTGCTTTGGCTGTGAAGTTCATGAAATCATTTCCTATTACAAGGTCCTGTAGATGCTTCCCTATATTATCTTCCAAGGTTTTTATGGTTTTGGCTCTTATATTTAGATCTTTGATCCATCTTGAGTTGATTTTTGTATAAGGTGTGAGATGGTTTTCTTCTCTCATTCTTTTGGATATGGATATCCAGTTCTCCAAGCACCACTTGTTAAAGAGGCCACTCTCTCCCAACTGAGTGGGTTTCGTGGCCTTGTCAAATATCAGATGGCTGTATATGCGAGTATCTATATCAGAACTCTCAATTCGGTTCCATTGGTCAGTAGGTCTATCCTTGTGCCAATATCACGCAGTTTTGATCACTGTAGCTTTGTAGTATGTTTTAAAGTTAGGTAATGTGATACCTCCAACTTCATTTTTATTTTTCCATATATCTTTGGCAATTCCAGGCCTCTTGCCTCTCCAAATATATTTTGTGGTTAGTTTTTCTAGTTCCTTAAAAAATATAGTGTTGACTTTTATTAGGATTGCATTAAATGTGTAGATTAGTTTGGGTAGGTTAGACATCTTGATGTTTAGTCTTCCCATCCATGAACAGGGAATATTTTTCCATTCATTTAAGTCTCCTTTGATTTCCTTTAACAGTGTTGTGTAGTTTTCTGTATATAAGTCCTTTACATCTTTAGTTAAATTTATTCCTCGGTATTTGATTCTTTTATTTACTATTGTAAATGGTATTTTTTTCCTGATTTCCTCCTCAGTTTGCTGGTTATTGGTGTACAGATTTGCTACTGATTTTTGATCGTTGATCTTATAGTGTGCAGCAATACTGAACTCCTTTATAAGTTCTAGAAGCCTTGTTGTAGATTTCTCAGGGCTTTCTATGTATAGGATCATGCCATCTGCAAATAAAGAAATTTTTACTTCTTCTTTTCCAATCTGGATGCCTTTTATGTCCTTTTCTTGTCTCAGTGCTCATGCAAGTACTTCTCAGACAATGTTATATAGGAGTGGTGATAGTGGGCATCCTTGTCTTGTTTCCGATCTCAGAGGGCAGGCTTTTAGGAATTCACCGTTGAAAATGATGTTAGTTTTAGGTTTTCCATATATCCCCTTTATCATTTTCGGAAAGTTTCCATCTATTCCTATCTTTTGTAGTGTTTTTATGAGGAAAGAGTGCTGTATTTGGTCGAATGCTTTTCCTGCATCTATAGAGATGATCATGTGATTTTTTTTCTTTCAGTCTGTTTATGTGGAGTATTACATTGATTGATTTTCTTATATTGAACCATCCTTGCATACCTGGGATGAAACCCACTTGGTCATGGTGTATAATCCTTTTGATATGTTGTTGAATGCGATTAGCAAGTATTTTGTTAAGGATTTTAGCATCTATGTTCATTAGAGAAATTGGTCTGTAATTTTACTTTCTTGTGGTATCTTTATTTGGTTTTCGTATTAGGGTAATGTTGGCATCATAGAATGAGTTAGGTAATATGCCCTCTACTTCTATTTTTTGAAAGAGCTTAAGTAGAATTGCTGTTAGCTCTTTCCGGAATGTTTGGTAGAATTCAGCTGTGAAGCCATCTGGTCCTGGACTCTTCTTAGTTGGGAGGTTTTTAATGACTGAGTCGATCTCTTTACTTGTATTTGGGCTGTTGAGTTCATCTATTTCTTCTTTCATCAATGTCGGCTGTTTGTGGGTTTCTAGAAACTTTTCCATTTCCTCTAAATTATCATTCTTGTTGGCACATAATTTTTCAAAATATCCTCTTATGATACTCTTTATTTCTATGGGGTCAGTAGTGATATCACCTTGCTTATTCCTTATTTTAGGTATTTGCATCTGTTCTCTCTTTTTCTTTGTTAGTCTGGCTAAGGGTTTGTCAATTTTGTTGATATTCTCACAGAACCAGCTTTTGGTTTTGTTTATTGTTTCCAGTGCTTTCTTATTCTCTATTTCATTTAGTTCTGCTCGAATCTTTGTTATTTCCTGCTTTCTACTTCCTTTAGGTTTAGTTTGTTGTTGTTTTTCCAATTCCTCCAAGTGTGCAGTTAGGTCTTCAATTTTAGCTCTTTCTTCTTTTTTTATATATGAATTTATGGCTATGAACTTCCCTCTCAGGACTGCTTTGGCTGCATCCCATAGGTTTTGATATGTTGTGTTGTTGTTTTCATTAGTTTCAAGGTAGTTACTGATTTCTTTTGAAATTTCCTCTTTGACCCACTGTTTGTCTAAGAGTGTGTTGTTTAACTTCCATATCCTTGTGCCTAACCTGTTTCTCTGGCCCTTAGTGATTTCCAACTTCATTCCGTTGTGGTCAGAGAAATTACTTTGTATAATCTCAATCTTTCTGAATTCATTGAGTGTTGTTCTGTGGCCTAGCATGTGGTGTATTTTGGAGTGTGTTCCATGTGCACTGGAGAACAATGTAAATTCCGCTGTATTTGGGTGTAGTGTTCTGTATATGTCTATTATGTCCAAATCTTCTAATGTATTGTTGAGTGCCTTAGTTTCTTTATTGATTCTCTGGCCAGATGTTCTGTCTAATGATGATAGTGTTGTGTTGAAGTCCCCTGCTATAATTGTAGAGGAATTTATTTCTCCTCTTAGTTTTTCCAGAGTTTGTCGCACGTATTTTGAGGCACCTCGATTAGGTGCGTAAATGTTGATGATTGTTCTCTCTTCTTGGGAGATTACTCCTTTTACTAATATGTAGTGTCCATCTTTGTCTCTTACAATAGTTTTGCATTTAAAGTCTATTTTGTCTGATATTAGAATAGCTACTTCTGTCCTTTTTTGGCTATTGTTAGCTTGTAAAATGGTTTTCCAGCCATTCACTTTTAGCCTCCTTGAATCCCTGGGTCGAAGGTGGGTTTCTTGTAGACAGCATATAGATGGCTCATATTTCTTTTCCATTCTGCCAAACTGTGTCTTTTGATGGATGAATTTAATCCATTAACATTCAGTGTTATTACTCGTAACGAATTTCTTACTTCAGTCATTTTTTCTTTGGGTTAATGTATATCATATGTTGTTTTGTTTCTCTTTTAGACTTTTCAGTTGTTTTTAAACTCTCCTCCAACTCTCTCTCCTTTGTTTTTTCCTTTCAACTTGTAGAGATTCCTTTAGTATTTCTTGAAATGCTGGTTTCTTCTTGACATACTCTCTTAATTGCTGTTTATCTGTGAATATTTTGAACTCTCCATCATTTTTGAATGCCAATTTTGCTGGATAGAGAATTCGTGGCTGGAAGTTTTTTTCTTTTAGTGTTTTGACTATGTCATACCACTGTCTTCTTGCCTCCATGGTTTCAGCTGAGAAATCAGCACTTCTTCTTATTGTGCTTCCCTTGTTTGTGATGGTTCTCTTTTCTCTTGCTGCCTTGAGTATTTTCTCTTTGTCTTGAGCATTGGACATTATAACCAGTATATGTCTTGGAGTTGGCCTGTTGGGATTTATACTATTTGGGGTGCACTGTGCTTCCTGCATCTGCACATCCATCTCTCTTAATAGAGTTGGGAAGTTTTCAGCCATAATTTCATTCAACACTCCTTCCGTTCCCTTTCCCTTCTCTTCTCCTTCTGGGATGCCCATAATGCGTATGTTTGTGCGTTTGTATTATCGGTTAATTCCCTGAGACCATGCTGGATTTTTTCTATCTTTTTGTCTATCTGTTCTACAATCACTTTGATTTCAACTGTATTGTCTTCCATATCACTAATTCATTCCTCTGCCTGTTCAAATCTGCTGCCATTTGAGTCCAGCATATTTTTCATTTTTTCTCTTGTTTCAACTTGGCTTTGTTCACCATCATATCCATTAACTTTTTAGGCGTGTTAGCTATTTCTTCATTATATTCTCCCAGTGTCTTCTTTATATCTTTATTCTCTTCCTTCAGTTCTTTAAGTTGATCCATGATATTTGTTTGGATAGCTTTGAGTAGTTGTTCGATGTTCTGCATTGCTTCCTGGTTTTTATTTTGTGCATTGGACTGGTCCATGGTTTCCAGTTTCTCAGAATAATTTGTATTTTTCTGTTGCCCTCTAGTCATCATACTATCTTGATGGGTTTGTTCAGTTGATTAGCTTTTCTCTATGCTCTAGAATTTTATTTAGCTGTTGGTTCTGCGTGTGAGTTAAGTTTTCTCTTTGGCAGTTTTTCTTCTTATTTTTATTTCCTTGCTTCTTTCTATATTCCCTTGAAGGCAAAAGGTTAGGGCCAGAGGAATCGATAGATGTAAGGAAGGCAGAGGATAATAGAAATATTGATAAAATTTAGAAGAGGGGCAAAATGAGACTTAAGGAGATGAATATTTCACTTGTGTATGCAGTGTAGAGTACCAGGAAAAAATATGGAGTTCCTACAATGCACTGGGAAAACAAATGGAGGAATATATATATAGTGATTTAGAAGGTTAGAATTATGAGGAGGGAGAGAAATAGTAAAGAAAGGTCTGAAAGGAAAAAGTTAATACTAATAAAAAAATAAAAAATAAAAATAGAAGAAGAAAACAAAATAGATGGAATAGAAATTGACACCCTTAAGTTGTGGGCCTATGAAAAATTGTTGTCTCTAAGAGCCACAACAGAAAACAGAAGGCAGAAAGATGCAGGAAGGATAAGTGATAGTTTGTAATACAGAATCAATATATACAGCGAGTGGGAAATTACTGAATAAGAAGCCCAGCAAAGAAGCGACAAGCTGGCAGCACCTATTAAAAAAAAATAGAAGGAAAAAGGAAGGGGAGAGGAAAGAGGAAATAATAGCAATAGACCAGAAAGTAACAGAGAGAAACCAAAGATCCACACAGGCAAGCAGTCAAGCAGAGCTAAGGGGGGTCAATGATTCCCCTAGGGTCCACGTGGATCCTTCCTGCCTATTTGTGTTTATCAATGAATTTCCCCACAGGGTTCTATATGCAGGTCCTGAAGCAGCTTTTAGCAATTAAACTAAATTAAAAAGAATTTATTTTTCATTTGTTGAGGTGACCTCACTTTTCTTTTCTTTTTTTTTTAATTTTTATTTTTTTAGTCAAATGCCGGACCCAAAATAATTCCTCCTCTAGACCAACTCTAGGGTCTTACTGGGCCCGTGGAAATTAATCAAGCATGTCCCACTTTCCAGACCCCCCAGGTTAGCTGTAGCTCTGTTGTTAGTCAGTGAGGAGTGCTAAAGATGGCCGGTTCCGCCCCTTCTGGAGCGGAGCTCCAGCGTTACCAGGCTGTTCAGTAAATCAGTTTGAGTGCAGATTCGCATCTGCTTTCAGCCTAATGCTGCTTCAGATCGGCTTATCTGCTCCCCAAATCTATGGGTCATTGCAGGAAGCCAGATCGATGTCTAAAACTATAAAATACCCTTCCCTGTCTTCCAACAGAATGTCCCTTTTTTGGGAAGTGTCCCTTCTTCCTGGCTCCGCAGTGGCCCTGGTCTTATTCCTGGGTGGCTAGGGAAATCAGCTCCGTTCCCCCACCAAAATCCCCGCTCCAGTTCACTGGGTGCTGATTAGTTCGTTTGTTTTGTTCACACAAGGTCCAAGTGGTGCCAGGCAGCCAGATCCCCAGAAAATAAAACGTTTTCACCCTGCCCGTGGCTCCAAATGGCCGTTTTATTTAATATTTTTTTCTCTAACCCCGGGGCTCATCCGGCCGTGCCAACCTCCACCGGTAGCCTCAAAACTCACGAATCTCCACCGTTCCGTCCACGCCGCCGATCCACGCAGATAGATGTCCCAAGCTTCTCACTCCACGCGTGCACAGCACAGACCCCCGGGCAGGATCCTGTCCACAATCCACCTTCCTCTGGGAGCTTGCAGTGTGTGCCCTCCTACACTAACGCCATCTTGGTTCTTCCTCTCAATTTCATTTATTTCTGCTCTAGTTTTGTTCTTTCTTTCTTCTTGCTTTGGGATTGGTTTTTCTTTTTCTAGTGTTGCTAGTTTTTCAATTAGGTTTTTTACTTTAACCTTTTCTTTTTAAATGAAGGTATTTATGGCTATAAGTTTCCCTCTCAGCACTCCCTTCTATATATCCCTTAAACAAATAAATATTATGCCCTCATTTTCATTCATCTCAAGATATCTACTAATTTCTCTTGCAATTTCTTCTTTGACCCACTTATTGTTTAGAAGTGTGTTGTTTAGTCTTCATGTATTTGCAAAATTTCCCCTTTCCCACCTATTTGATTTCCAGCTTCATTCCAGTTTCATAATTATCAGACAAAGTGTTTTGTGTAATTTCAATCTTCTTAAATTTATTGAGAGTTGTGTTGTGGCTCAACATATGGTCTATCCTTGATAGATACCCATAAGCAATTGAGAAGAATGTATAGCCTGCTGATTTGTGGGGCAATGTTTTGTCTATGTCTGCCAAGTTATCCCTTGGATGTGATGATTCACTTCTCCCTTGCTGCTTTCAGAATTTTCTCTTTATCATTGGCATTCTGAATATTATGTGCCTTTTGGTAGTTCTATTTGGATTTATTCTAATTGGAGTATGCTGTTTTTTTTTTTTTTTGTTTTTTTTTTTTTTTTGGACACATATATTCATGCCTTTCACGAGAGTTGAAAATTTTTTCCATCATTATTTCCTCAAATACATTTTCTTTACCTTTTCCCTTCTCTTCTTCTCAAAGTCCCATAACTCATATATTGGTTTGCTTCATGCTAGCATTTAGAATCTGAGTGCCTGATCTATTTTTCCATTCTTCTCTCTCTCTGGCATCTCTTTTCAATTTCAGCCACTCTGTTCTCTATGTTGCTGACTCTTCTGTGATTTCAAATCTGCTGTCATGTACATCTATTGTATTTTTAATCTCACTTATTGTATCTTTCATTTCACTAAGCAATGTTATTTTCCTATCCAAAGTATCAAATTTTTGTTTGTGCTCACTCAGTGTCTTCTCAATGTCTTTCCTTTATTTAGTAATGTTTACTTTAACTGCATGATTTGACTTAGGAGTTTCTTATAAACCTTATTGATTAGTGTTTCAAGTCCTGTGTCTCAGCTTTGATTTTTTCCCCTTTGTTTGGGTCATATTTTTGTCTTTTCTTAGTATGGCTTTTAAATTTTTGCTGATCTCTAAGCATCTGATTGTGATGCTGAGTTTATTTGATGTTCAATTTCTTCGCCTTGCCTAGGGATTTACTCTTACTTGGCTGTGTGCTACCAATGTTCTTTGACTCTTGTTTCAACTTGCTGTAGATATTTAGGATTTCCCTTATTTAACTCCTCAAATCAAGGCTAAGGACCCCATAATGGGGTACAGGCCAGTTGCCAGGGTCCTTGGACAGGGGAGCAGTAAAGCACATGATTTCCTCTTTATTTATTATTATTTTTCCTTTTTGTGCAATTTTCTGGTCTGTTAGCAGATGGCAGTCTTTGGTAAATCTCTCAGTTCGGTGATAATAAACTTTTTTGGCATTAAGTGAAAATATTCTGTTGGTGATAAAGAAGCAATGTCCTCAGGGCTGGCCAGCCTAGCAAACTTTCTTAGAAGTTGTTCTCCTCCCTTGCTGGTTGCACTCCTTCTTTCTACCTCCTCATCAACCAACCCAGGGAAGTCACATCTGATTGAAATGGCAAATTATCTTTTGCTCCCTGCTGGTGCTCAGTGAAAGTATTCCTACCCTGCCTGTAAGTGTGTGACCATCCACTGAAACACACCAAGTTCTCTGTCCAAAATCTGAACTTGCGGTAGGCTGTGTCATTCCTTCTCCCTTTTCTTGGGAAGAGGACCTGCCACTTCCTTATTCCACAGCTGTTACATTCTTCAGACTGCTGTGTGCCCCAAGGGTGGTGGGGTGGTTGCCATCTGCTGCTGCTGAATTTGAATAATGGATTTTTAGCCAGCTGAGTCTCCTTTCCTCCACCTTTCTCTCTTCCCATATATTTTTAAATGTTTTCTTTTATTGCAACCTCCTTTTCTTTATAGTTGATCTTTTGTGATGTGTCTGACTGATCCCTTCCTCATTTCTCTTTATGCATTTTAAAATTCTTATTCATTTTGTCTTTCATTCCAATAATCTCTGTTACTTTCCTTTGAGGGCTTTCATATTTTTCTTTATGCCCACCCAGTATTTTCTTTATATACTTTATATCTTTAGCCATATTTTCCTTCAAGTCCTTGAATTGGCTAAGGAGGTTTGTGTGAATATCATTAATTAGTTGCCTTAAATCCTGTGTCTCAATGGAATTTTTTGTTTGATCCTTTGGCTGGGCCATATCTTCCTGCTTCTTCATATGACTTTTAACTTTTTGTTGATATCTAGGCCTCTGATTATATTGGTGAAATTACTATCACAGTAAATTTCTTTCTGGCCTGGTGGTTTTGATTCACCATTCTTTTTTAATTTTTAATTTCAACTTATTCTAAATAAATATGAATTGTTTTCTGGCACCAATCTTTGGTATTTTGCTACAGAAGTCCTTGCAAATTAATACAAGCATGAAATTCCCCACATTGTATTCCAAATAATGTCTTTCTCCTTAGGGAGAGATATGGAGTGCTCTGTTCCTATGGCCTGGTGTTTTCCCTGGGAAGAAATTCTCTGCCAGTGCACCAGAGCTGAGAGTAGAGACATTGGCCCTCTCCTCATGGGGTGATATCTCTTCACTAAGAGTTAAGTACAGGTGACACTGTGGAATCTCCACCTAAGATTTAGCTGGTCTTGGAGCAAGGAGGGCCTAGTATTCTCTTCTTGCTGTGTGGAATAGATCTTCTGCCATATGAGTGTTTTTGCATGAGGTTAATGAGCCCCAGGCCACTCAACTGCATCTGCCTTAAGTAAAACTTTTCCAAAATACAGTTAGGTGGTGGAAGCGAAATGCCAAATGCCTTCACCCCATTCATGGGGTGAATCTGTAGCTCTATACTATTAGCTTAGATGAGTGGGAGACTGTCTCCACCCAGAGTAGAAATTTCATCACATTCAGAAGAGTCCATTGCTCTACTGTCACAGGTTCTCACTGTTACCAAGATTTAGTATATTTTTCTTGAATATATCTTTCTTCATTCCTTGTATTCCCTTAGAACAATTTTCAGACACTGCAGTGTTTTAAATACTATTTTCAGCAACCAAATGGTTGTTTATGGGAAACCTAGAGTTTCTTGAATTTATGTATTTTATCAGAAAATCTCTTTATGACTTTCTCAGAATATTGATTCTTCTTTGTCTCTCTCTCCTTTCCTGTATTTCTATTTCATATGTGTTAAACATTTTTACTGCATTCCACATGATTTTTAATACATTTTCTATTACTTTTTTTCTCTCAGACCTTATGTATTTTCTATTGATTATCTTCATTACTTTGATCTTATGCTTTGACATGATCAGATTTATGGTGTCCAATCTGAAATTAAACAATTATATTTAGTCTTTAGTACAGATATACTGTACATTTTAGATTGAATGTGTCCCTCTAAGAGTCTCTAATTCTTGGTCTCATGAATGTGATCTTGTTGGAAATTAGACCTTTCAAGATCAATATTAGGAAAGAGGGATTGTGGGAATAGGGCTGATGGGGTAGACATATAAAATTTAGCTCTAAGTAAAACAACTGAGAGGGAGCCTAAGGCTGCCTTGGTGAACTGCTTAAGGTTACAGATGACCAGGACACTGTTTAACAACTAACAGAAGAGTTGGGGACAGAGAGGAGGAAGTTGAAATAGCAAACATTTCTTTCTTTCTTTCTTTTGTTTCCCAATTTTCTGTGCTTATGCTATATCTTTTCCCACCTTCATCCTTATATTTTCTGTTGTTGTTATTTCATTCCACCTCTTTGGGCTTTGTCTTCAATTTTTCTTGTAATAATTTCTCTCTTTCTCCTGCTTTGTGTTTTATCTTCTCTATTTTTAATTTTTTCTTCTTTTCCTTCTCTCTTCTACTTTTGCTTTTCCCTTCTCATCATTCTGGAGTTTTATTTCATTCTATATTTTTTTCATGTTTCATTGTTTCTATTCCACTTTTCTAATCTCATTCTTCTGTACTTCTTACACAGGTTAATTACTTAATTGTCTACATCTTGTATGGTCCCTTTCTCACATTTTACAATTATCACTATTATTACTCATCCTCTTTTCCTATCTCTTCCTATTTCTGTGGTACTAACATTTTTTCAAGAGAACATAAACAATAGAAAGGAAATAGAATAAGAGGATTGAAGTGTCAAAGTGAAATCCTACCACACTCAAAAACAACAAAATAAAACCATAGAGCAGAGAGGGAATCTAGTCAAATGAATAAACACACTGAGATAAACAGATGATAGATACCATCAAAAAAAATACAAGCCCACCTAGAAACAGGATACACGGACCAGTCCAATGATCAAACAAAGAAAACCAAGAGGAGATGAGGAGATGGAGAACATGGAACAACTAATCACAGTTGTCCAAACAAATATCATGAATCAACTCAATGAAGTGAAGGGAGAGATAAAGGGTATTAAGAAGACACCGGGAGAACATAGTGAAGAATATGTAAACATACATAGAAAGATAAGGGATATGATGGAGATGAATTGCACATTCAAGAATTAAAAAAATACAATGGAAGCACACAACAGCTGATTTGAACAGGCAGAGGAAAGAATTAGCAATATGGAAGACAGTACTGATCTGAAATCAGACAGTAATAGAACAGATAGGTAAAAAAAGAAAAAAATCCAGCAGGGAATCAGGGATTTGAATGACAACACAAAACACCCAAATATGTGCATTATAAGCATCCAAGAGGGAGAATATGAGGGAAAGGGGAGAGCAGGAGTGTTGGAGGAAATAATGTCTGAAAACTTCCCAACCCTATTGGAGGAGATGTATGTATTTATCAAAGAAGTGCAGTGAACTGCAAACAGTATTAATTGTACAGGACTACTTCAAGACATATACCTGTCAAATTATTCATTGCTCAAGCCAAAAAAAGAATACTGAAAGCAACAAGAGAATAAGGAAACATCACATACAAGGGAAGCTCAATAGGATGAAATGCTGATTTCTCATCTGAAAAAATGGAGGCAAGAAGGAAGTGGTATGATATAGTTAAGGTGATAAAGGAAAAAACTTCCAGCCATGAACTCTCTATCCAGCAAAATTGGCATTCAAAAATGAAGGAGAGTTAAAAATATTCATGGATAAACAGAATCTAGTGAGTATGTTAACAAGAAATCTGCAGTTCAAGAAATACTATAAGGAGTTCTGCAGGCAGAAAGGAAAATGCAGGAGAGAGAGAGTTGGAAGAGAGTGTAACAACAACTAAATATTTAAAAAGTAATAAAAACAATATATGACATACATAAACCCAAAGAAAACATGGCTTATCTAAGTAATTCCATGACAATGATAACATTGAATGTTAATGGACTAAACTCACCATTCAAGAGACACAGACTGGCAGAATTGATAAGGAAGTATGACCCATCTATATGCTGTCTACAAGAAACCCATCTTAGGCCCAGGGATTAAGGAAGGCTGAAAGTGAATGGTTGGAAAAAAATATTACAAGCAAAAAATAACCAAAAAAAGCCAGAATTGGATATATTAATATTGGACAAAATAGACTTTAAATGTAAAACTATTTTAAGAGCCAAAGATGAATGCCATAGATTAATAAATGGGGTAGTCTTTCAAGGAGAAAGAACAATCATAAACATTTATGTACTTACCAAAATGCCTTGAAATACATGAGGCAAACACTGGAAAAACTAAGTGGAGAAATAAATGCCTCTACAATTATACTAGGGGACTTTAATACACCATTATCACCATTAGACAGAATATCTTGACAGAGAATAGATAAAGAAACAAAGACTTTGAATAATACATTAGAAGATATGGACTTAGACATATGCAGAACACTACACCCAAATACAGTGGAATATACAATCTTCTCGAGTGCACATGGATCATTCTCCAAGATAGACCACATGCTAAACCACAGAACAACTCTCAAAGAATTCAGAAAGATTGAAATTATTCAAAGTAATTTCTCTGGCCACAATGGAATGAAGATAGAAATCAATAAGGACCAGAGTACCAGATTAGACACAAAAATATGGAAGTGAAAAAACACAGTCTTAGACAAACAGTGGGTCAAAGAGAAAATCACCGAAGAAATCAGTAAATACCTTGAAACAAATGAAAATAACAACACAACATATCAAAATCTATAGGATCAGCAAAAGCTGTGCTGAGAGGGAAATTCATAGCCATAAATGGATATATCAAAAAAAAGAAGAAAGGCCTAAAATCAAAGACCTAACTGCACACCTGTAGGAATTAGAAAAAGAACAACAAACTAACACCAAAGGAAATAGAAAGAAAGAAATAACATAGATTAGAGCAGAACTAAATGAAATAGAAAATAAGAAAACACTAAAAAAATAAAACCAAAAGCTGGTTCTACAAGATCAGTATAATTGACAGACCACTAGCTAACCTGATAATGAAAAAAGAGAGGAGATGGAAATACACAAAATAAGAAATGAGGAAGGGGATATCAACACTGACCCCACAGAAACATAGAATATCATAGGAGGTTACTTTGAAAAATTATATGCCAACAGGATGGACAATTTAGAAGAAATGGACAAATTTCTAGAAACACACAAGCAGCATAAATTAACAAAAGAATAAATTAATGAACTCAACAGACCTATCACAAATAGTGATATAGAATCAGTCATCAAAAACCTCCCAACTAAAAGAGCCCAGGACCAGATGGCTTCAAAGATGAATTTTATCAAACATTCCAGAAAGAACTAACACCAATCATGCTTAAACTCTTGCAAAAAATAGAAGTGGAAAGAACATTGCCTAACTCACTCTAATACCCTAATAACAAAGCCAAACAGAGACACCACTAGAAAAGAAAACTATGGCCAATATCCCTAATGAACCTAGATGCTAAAATTCTCAACAAAATACTTGCTTATCATATCCAACAACACATCAAATGAATTATACACCATAACCAAGTGGCCTTCAACCCTGGTATGCAAGGATGGTTCAATATAAAATCAATCAATGTTATATTCCACATAAGCAGATTGAAAGAAAAAAATCACATAATCATCTCTATAGATGCAGAAAAAGCATTCAACAAAATATAGTACCATTTCCTGATAAAAACACTACAAAAGATAGGGATAGAAGGAAATTTCTTCAACATGATAAAGGATATATATGAAAACCCCACAACAAACTTCATATACAATGATGAAATTCTTAAAGCTTTCCCTCTAAGATTGGGAACTAGATAGGATGCCCACTACCACCACTCCTATTTAATATTGTGTTAGAAATACTTGCTCAAACACTGAGGCAAGAAAAAGATATAAAATCATCCAAGTTGGAAAGGAAGAAGTATAAATTTCACTATATGCAGATGACATGATATTATTCATAGAAAGCACTGAGACATCTACAACAAAGTTTCTAGAGCTTATAAATGAGTTCAGTAATTGAGTATAAAATCAATGTAATTATAAAATCAGAATTCCTATACACCAATAATGCAAATCTGAGGAGGAAATCAGGAAAAAATACCATTTACAATAGCAACTAAAAAAATCAAATATTTAGGAAAAATTTAACTAAAGATATAAATGACTTATATGCAGAAAATTACATAACACTTTTAAAGGAAATCAAAGACTTAAATAAATGGAAAAATGTTCCCTATTCATAGATAAGAAGACTAAACATCATTAAGGTGTCCATCCTACCCAAATGGATATACAGATTTAATGCCATCCCAATAAAAATCAACACAGCATTTTTTACTGAATTGGAAAAACTATGAAATTTATTTGGAAGGGCAAGAGGACCTTAATAGCCAAAGAGATGTTGAAAAAGAAAAATGAAATGGGAGGAATCACACTACCTGACTTTAAAACACACTACAAAGCTACAGTGGTCAAAACTGCATGGTACTGGCACAAGGATAGACATACTGACAAATGGAACTGAATTGAGAGTTCTGATATAGATCCTCACATATTCAGTCATCTGATATTCAACAAGGCCACCAAGCCTGTTCAACTGGGAGAGAATGGCTTCTTCAACAAATGTTGCTTGGAGAACTGGATATCCATATCCAAAAGAATGAGAGAGAAACCGCATCTCACACTGTATACAAAAATTAACCCAAGATGGATCAAAGATCTAAATATTAGATCCAAGACCTTAAAGACCTTGGAAGATAATGTAAGGAAACATATACAGGACCTTGTAATAGGAAATGATTTCATGAAATTCACACCCAAACCATGGGCAGTAAAAGAAAAACTAGATAGTGGGACCTCCTCAAAATTAAAAACTTTTGCACCTCAAAGGAGTTTGTCAAGGAAGTGCAAAGGCAGCCTACCAAATAGGAAAAAATATTTAGAAACCATATATCTGATAAGAATAAAAAATCCAGCATATATAAAGAAATCCTACAACTTGAAAATAAAAAGGCAAACAACCCATTTTTAAAATGTGCAAATGATCTGAATAGACTCTTTTCCAAAGAAGAAACACAAATGGCTAAAAAGCACAAGAAAAGGTGCTCAATATCACTAGATATTAGGGAAATGCAAATAAAAACTACAATGAGATATCATCTTAAACCCATTAGATTTGTGGCTATTAAAAAAGCAGAGGACTACATGTGTTGGAGAGTATGTGGTGGAAAGGAACCCCTCATTCACAGCTGGTGGGAATGTAGAATGGTCCAGCCATTGTGGAGGGCAGTTTGGCAGCCCCTCAAAACACTAACTGTAGATCTGTCATATGATCCAGCAATTCCACTGCTGGGTATATACACAAAAGAATTGAAAGCAAGGACACGAACAGATATATGCACACCAATATTCATAGCAGCAATATCTACTGTTGTCAAAAGTTGGAATCAACCCAACTGCCTATCAACTGATGAATGGATAAACAAAATATGGTATATTCATACAATGGATAATTACTCAGCTGTAAGAAGGAATACAGTACTAACACATGGGGCAACATGGATGAACCTTGAGGACCTTATGTTGAGTGAAGCAAGCCAGATATTGAAGGACAAATATTACATGACCTCACTGATATCAATTAAGCAAGCTGAGCAGACTCACAGAGCTAGAGTGTGGAAGATAGGTTTACAGGAAACAGAAAGGGAGAAGAATGTTGTGAGCCAGCACCTGTACTAGTGAATCTATGGCTAGGTGGAAGTCTGTAGTTGTGCAGTGAAGTGACATGAGAGGGGTATAGTGATAATATTGAGTTGTGTGGCACAGGTTTGATGAGTGCAAGTTGCAGAAGGTGGGGATGGTGGGTTGGATGGTCCAGGGAACTGGGGGGAGGGTTGGGGAAGGGAATAGATGAACACTGGGTATTGACACCTTTCAACCTGGTTGAAATTACAATGTTGGGAATGCTCATTTGGCAATATGACAAAGAAGGGCTACTAGTTAAGGGTATTGGATGGGGAGCATTCATGCCAGGGTGCACTGTGAAGGCTTCTAGGGAGCAGATCATTTTGGCATGGTGTATCACATCATTGGGTAGAGGCCCTCATAATGAGTGAGAAGGTGTTGGACTTCCATACTAGGGAGGTCTGCTGTGTTCTCAAACAGGGATGGTAGTCACTTAAGAGCATCATTGGTGTCTAATAGGGGAAGACAGACAATTGTGTCAAGCCCTCAGTGAAGAGGCAAGTAAGTACTAACCTTGTCATTCAAGGAGTGAAGCCTGGGGTTGCCATGGGCCCAAACAGAGGGGAAGGGAGGAATAAAATAAATAGAAAAGGGGAAATTTTGAGGGTGATGGAAGTGTTCTGCATGATCTTGCAAAGATGGATACAGGCCACATTAGATTTATCAGATCTTCTAAAAGTATATAGTCTGTGATAGTTAGCCTGTGTCAACTCAGCCAGGTAATTTTGCCCAGTTCTTTGGTGAAGCAAGCACTGGGCTAATTGTAATACAATGACATTTATGGACTTCAGTCAGCAGTGAGTTTACTGCATAGATAGCTGGTTACATCTACAGCAATCAGGGAGATTGCCATTAGCAATGAGTCATGCTTTATCCAATCACTTGAAAGCCTTAAAAGGGGAAGTGATTTCAGCATTCAGAGACAATTTCCCAGCTCACCTTTGGACAGCCAGCTTCTCCTGGAAATACATCAAGGACCTTCACTGGGCTATCATCAGAGCCCCTGGTTGGCAGCCTGCCAGTGGAACCTGGACTTCTGCAACCCCACTGTCATGTGAGAGACTCATAAAGTCTCATACAATTGACAGATATCTCCTGTTGATTCTGTTTCCCTAGAGAACCCTAACTAATACATGGTCCGAAACATTGACCATGGTTAGTAGCTATGTTTCAATATTTTTGTATCAATTATAACAAATGTACCATCCACACATAAAAGGTTGTTGATGGGGGAATGGGGAAAGGGGGGAGGAAGTTGGGTATATTGGAATTCCCTATGTTCTGTATGTGACTCTACTGTGACCTAAAACTTCTTTGTTGAAAATAAAAAGGAAGATACTGAGTGGATAAATGGAAGAAAATGTCATTGTGTGTACAGATAGTCTTATAGTGATGAAAGGCAAATGTAAAAAAAAATTTTTTTTTCTTCAAATATTTTCTCATTATTTTTTAAAAATTTATTGAAGTATATCACTCATACATGAACATACATAAACAATAAGTGTCTAGCAATAGTTGTGACATTACAAAACAAACATATATAACACCATACAGGGCTCTCATACCTCACCCTACCACAAATACCTTGCATTGCTGTTAAACATTTTAAACTAATGATTAAAGAGCATCCTCAAACTATTACTACTAACCAAAGTATTTTCCCCCAACCCACCCTATTATTATTATTTTTATATCATTTATACATGAACATACATAAACCATAAGTGTATAGTAAAAGTTGTGAACTTACACAGCAAACATTCATGACATCATACAAGGGTACCATATATCAACCTTCCACTAACAGCTGGCATTGTTGTGAGACATTTGTTACAAGTTATGAAAGAATATTGTCAAACTCTTCCTGCTGATTATAGTCCTTATCTTAAATTTGGTGTATTTTTCCCCTAACCCACCCTATTATTTTTTAAATATATCTTTATGACAGAAGTTGTAAATTTACAAAACAACCATGCACATGTGCAGAATTCCCAAACAACACCCATATATGAACACACCACACCATGGTGGAAAATTTGTTACAGATTGAGATATCATCCGATTATTACCAGTCCAACAACACACATTTGGCACACATTTTCCATACTCCCCTATTTTCAACACAGTACATCTTTGGGATAGATGCAAGAATATTACATTATTACTGTTAACCACAGTCCATCAGTCACTCCAGGTGTATTTTTCCCATGCCTATCCACATTCCCACCACTGTGTAACAGTGATGTACATTTGCTCTAGCTCACAAAGGACACTCTTGCATCTATACCATCAGCCACAATTCTCATCTACCTCTCAGTTTACTGTGCTATTCAGTCCCTAGATTATTCTCTAGCTTTCTGTCAATTGGCATTTAAATCCCTACACTACCACCTTTCAGCCACATCCCCATTTATAAACCAGCTGTTACTCACTATAATGTGTCACCATCAGTTCTGTACATTTCCACACTTTTAAAATAAAGCTAATTAAAACTTCTACATACAATATCAGTGGTCCATCTCATTCCTCCTCTTATCTCTTTTAAGAATCCACCACCTACAACCAGGTCTTGAAGATATTTTCCTACATTTTCTTCTAGAAGCTTTATGGTCCTTGCTATCATATTTAGATTTTTTAATCATTTTGAGTTAATTTTTGTATAAGGTGTGAGATAGGGGTCGTTTTTCTTTCTTTTGCAATGGATATTCCGTTTTCTCAGCATCATTTGTTGAATGGACTGTTCTGCCTGAGCTGGGTGGGCTTGACAGGCTAGTCAAAAATCACTTCACCTAGATGTGAAAGTCTGTTTCTGAACCATCAACTTTAAAAAAAAATAATTTTCTCAAGTTTACTTCAAGAAATTTAGGGGAGCATATGTCTTTTCATCGGCACTGCCATCATCTTCCTCCTTGGTGTCTTTAACATCTTCCTCTTTGGTGTCTTTTTTGATGGTTTGTTTGTTTGTTTGTTTATTTATTTATTTATTTATTTATTTATTTATTTATTTATTTATTTATTTATTTAATATTTTAAAATATGCTTAGATTACATAAATGTTACATAAAAATTACAGGGATTCCCATGTTCCTCACCTCCCACACCTCCCATAACCTCCCACTTAAACATCTTTCATTAGTGTGGCACATCACCTGTAACATATACACATCCTAGGGCTTTGCCACTAAGCATGGACCATAGTTCACATTGCAGACCACACTCTCTCCCACACAATTCTGCATGTTATATGCTGATGTAAAATGGCCTATATCTGTCATTGTAATGTCACTCAGGATAATTCCTAAGTCCTGAAAAAGCCCCTGTATTACAACTGATTTTCCCTCTCCCTGCCCCAAAAGCATCCAGTGGCCACTGGCTCCACATCTATGTTGGAATTTCTTCCATTGCTTGAATCACAATATGTTTGCAACAGAACACCAGTAAGTCCACTCTAGTCTGTAGCTCTTCCCCCAATCCTGAGGAGTCAGGGAGGGTGATGTCCAGTCCACCTCCAAGTGAGAGGGGGCTTATATCCCATGGATAAGATGGATGGGATTATCCTGCCTGCAGCTGCAGGCTTTCTCCATTCCCTGGGATGACCATTGTCCATCATCATCTCCTCACCAGGTGACTTGGGTGAGTCCATTGAACTGTAGAGTGAGTTGCAGCTCCACCAAGATTCCAGGCACAGCTGGCACATAGACAGGCAAAAGACTCCAGTCTCTGGAAGTATACCTACAAACTCCAGCACCACATATAGGTTTGAATAGAAGGGACTGATGGACCATGTGCAGGGAGGACTTATTTAAGTCCAACTGTCACTCTCAGGAGCACAGATTCCAAAGTAGAGCCCACTGATAAGGCATCATTCTCTGGAGCTACTCCCTTATATAGGCCCTGGGTGTCTGCAGAGCCCTCAGGAGCCCTCTGTGTGGGATGATATCCACTTTGGTGTTTATATCTCTTGGTTTTCCTTTGTTTTCATCTGGCCAGAGGAGAGATTCAAACCAGGCTTTACTGGCCAAATTCACTGAAGAAAAGCCCCCCAACTCCCCCTCTCTTTCCCCTTGTAACAGCTGACAGGGATGAAGCTGAATGCTACCCTCTCATTCAGCTGCAATGAGCCAGGGGTTTTACTGCCACTGAATATCTCAGGAATGAGGGAAGGGAGCCCTATTCCGCAGGCAGGAGGTTTAGAAACTCAGTTTGAGGTTTCAGCTTCTTCACCTCTCTATCCTTTACCCTTCTGGGAGTTGTGAAGCACTATCCTGGACTGCTGACCCCCAAAGCAGGTCCCTTGGGCAGCTTTTGGCTTATTCTCCATTGTTTTTATTAGAAAGCTGAGCCTTATCTGTCTAATCCAATGCCATCTTCCTACAATCTGTCTCCTCTCTTTTATACTTCAACTGTAATATTTAGTCCCAGGCAGCTGCTGTTTGGTTGCTCTCTTACATTGTTTCATTGGCCACACCTACTGTTTCTCCACCCAGAATGAGTCTCTCTGTTCCTTATTCTTGGTTGTTTTTCCTTCTTCTCTGTGTAATTTCAATTGTCCTGTATTCAGGTTTTCTGATCTTTTTTTCTGTCTGTTCAAATTTTCAGTTGAATATTGTGTTTTCATTTCAATTGTAATACTTTTGAGCTATACAATTTCATTTTTGGCCCTTTTTAAAATGTCTATGTCTGTATTTTGTTCATACAATGCTTTCTTTATTGCATTTTATTTATTGAAGAGATGTGCCTAATTGAAAATATTTTAGACAGTTGATTTAAAGTATTTTTCTAATAGTTCTAATGTATGAGATTCCTCAGAGATGATTTTGTCAATTGATTTGATTCTTGATAATGGGCAACACCTTCCTGATTCTTCATGTGTTTTGATTTTTTTGTTAAAAATTGACCATTTTGAGTATTAATTTTTTGAATTTCTTGAAGTCTGACTCTTCCACTCTTCTGGGATTGTTGATTTTTCTCTTGTTGAGGGCTGGAATAGATTGGTTGTGACTTTTCAAAATTATTTTTCCTCCCAAATGGGAAATAGATAAATGTGACTGTCTCCTTAAGACTCCTCTGTTCCTCTGCCTTTGGAATTGAAATAAAGCTGTTCATCTCTGCCAGCCCTACAATTATCAAAGGTGATGCAAAGCAGTACTCAGTAGTCAGATTATACTCTCATGGGTTTTGGATGGCAACATCCTAATTACCAGCCCTGGCAACAGAAAATCACACCAGGAAACCAGTCTGTAGCCCCTACAGCTGCCTGTCACATGGTTGGGGGATGGAGGTTGATAACTGCTACAAAAGTTGAAATTCATGGCTGCCTATCGAAATTTATAAGCCTGTTCATTCAGATCTTCCCTGGGTTTAATGAAAGTGTTCCAGTAGACTCCAGAGTTCCATCACATATGATTCATTTACTGCCAGTTAAATAGTAGTTTTTGTGGAAAGAATGATTCCTGAAGCTACTTTATACAAAAGCTACTTTATCCAAGTTCTTCCCATCATCTGCTCCCTTCCTCCTTTTACTTTTTAAAAAATTGACTTTATTTTTTCTTTTTGGTGTACAGTTCTATGAGTCCCCCCTACTTGCTGTCTGTGTCCACTTGCTGGGTGATCTTCTGTGTCTGCTTCTTGTCTCTTCTCATTTTTCTCCTCCAGGCTTCACTGGGATTCAATCTTAGGGACTTCCAATGTGGGAAACCCTGTCACTTGTACTACCTCAGTTCCTGGTCTCTGGCACATCTTGCTTTGACCCTCCCCTGTGTCTCTCTTTTGTTGCATCATCATATTGCTGCATTTCTCATGGGTGTCCATGAAGGCTTGGCTCACTGCATGGGCCTGGCTCATCTGCTCACCTTTTTTTTTTTTTTTTTTTTAGCAGGAGGTACAGGGGATTGAACCTAAGTCTTCCCATACGGTAGATGGATGCCCAACAACTTGAGCCGCATCTCTCCCCCCCCCTTTCACTTTTAATCTATCTGAATCTTTATATTAGGTTTTGTGTAGACAACATATACTTGAGACCTGTTTTTTTTAATGCTCTCCAGCTGTCTCTGTTTTTTAATGGTGTATTAGACCATTCATAATAAAAGCAACTACTGACATAGCTGAATTAATATTTTTCATATTTATTACTGTATTCCATCCCTTTCCCTTGTTTGTTTATTTATTTTTCTATTTATTTATTATTGTCTTCCACTCTTTTTCAGACTACTCTGGTTTCAATTGAACATTTAATATGATTGTGTCTTCTCTCTTCCCTTAGCATTTCAACTGAATTTATTTTTAAAATTCTTTTGGTTGTTGGCCTAGAGTTGGCAATATTCATTTAAAGGTAATCTAAGTCCACTTTCAAATAGCACTACAGTAGTTCATGTGTAATTTAAGCACCTTAACCTGAGTTATCCCAATTCCTCTCTCCCATCACTTAAATTGTTGCTCTTATTCATTTCACTCATCTATATGTTATAATCATCCAATATATTATTTATATTGTCATTTTGGCTTAGTTCAAATGGTTATTTGTTAGAACAATTAAGAAGGAAAAATAAAAATGATTGTATTTTACTTTCATTTATTCCTTCTTGAAAACTTTTCCTTTTATGTAGATCAAGATCTGATGTATATCAATGTCCTTTTTTATGAAGAAGTTCAAGACAGGCAGAGGAATGCTCTTCTCAAACTCACCAAACTTCTTACTTCTGCTGGACATCTTCATCTCCTGGGAACTGCCACACCGTGTCTGATTTTGAAGTCCACATATCCTGACTCAGGAAAGGGGTTTCATGCCTTAATCTTCTGCTTCTTGTTTTCAGGATTGGGTCAGTCTCTCACTTGCACTCACAGAGATGGAGGACAGTCCTAGGTTTTTTGGTTCATTCCCCTCCTCTCAGTAGATGCCCTAACCCCCTCATGCTTCCTCCCTTAACCATCTCCATATTCTTAGTCCCTGATGCACATATTTACCCAGGACAATCCAATTGATCCCCCCTCACATTTATTCCAACACAGGACCCAACAATATGTGCATTCTTTAGAATTTTGGACTTCATGGAGTTGAAGAATGTCCTGGCCTCCAACTGGATATGGGGGTGATAGTGCTTGTGACTTGCTGGCCCACTGACCTGGTATACAACACAACATGCACAATATCAATGTTCAGTGTCATGAATTTGGGAGGGGATCAGCCCAACTCTCCTTGCCCCAAGCAACTTCTTGTATCCCACTGACAGTTTGCACCTGAAACTGTCCCAGGGTGAATGTCAGCACCTGAAAAAGTTCATTGGATGTTAAGATAGCATGAGTGTTACATGTCCATGTTCCTACAAGGCAGTGTCTGGCTGATGTGGGAGAGTGGAAGCTCAGGTCCCTTTCCTTGAGGTGGGCAAATTGTGGCAACTTTACATTCCAGAGCTCCTTGTGACATCAGGTTGAGTATAAGACCTCACCTGGAATCACATTTTTGCTTGACTTCTTCCCTCCCCTCCTTGGCTTCCCTGAACCATCTCCATAATACATCACCAATGCAAAGCTCTCATTTCCTGGTCCAATTCCAGGAATCCCAACCTAGGGCACTCTACTACCAGCTGTGATGGCTGAATATTAATTCTTCATGTTAAGAAGCATCTTATATTCAGATGAACAGGAACACCAAATGAGAACATGTGTTTCCTGGAATGAGCTGTTTTTGTAAGTGTTCTTCTGGGCCACCCTTCATCTTTCCCCACTTCAGGTGACACTGCACTTGCTCTGTCTTCCAAGGCATTTTGACACAACTCATATTTTATCCTCATAGTTTCAATTATCCGGGAAATTGCCTTAAAGTGATGTATGAGCTTTTTCAGCCTCAACTTTAGAGAAATATCCATGACTATCTCCACATTTTCCACATCCTCAACTGACCCTACCAGTCCACTGCAGCCACTTAGGAACAGACTTCCTTCTGGAGAGCTGTGTGAGCAAATGCTCAGGTTTTTGCTTTGCCTGTCACTTTGATTTCTTGACTTCCAAACCATCATCCAATGCTGGATTCTGTGGTCATAAAACAATAGGCAGATGAGTGACCCAATTCTAAAGTGTCTACAATATCACACTTATAATTTGTTGCCCAGCATCAAAGTTCTCCCAGGTATTCCATTCATTCCTTAAAAATTTATTTTGCACCTACTAGATGTTAGGCACTCTGTTTAATGAGCAGCTTAAATTAGGTAGGCAAGGTCCTCACATTCAAAGTGCTTATATTCTAATGTGGGAGGCATTCACTCATTCACCTAGCACTTAGTAAATCCATACTACATGCCAGGTACTCTCCCAGATGTTAGGAATACAGAAGTGAATCAAACAGACAAATCCCCATGCCCTCAAGGAGCTTATATTTTAGTAAAATATAAATGAGTAAATAGTAAGCAAGATATTTGAACATAATGATTTCATAAATTGGACACTTTAAAGGAAACAAACAGAATAATATTTTGTGACTAAGTGGAGGAAAATTTTTAAGATAAGTGGCAAAACAAATTCTCTGAGGTTGGGTATATCATCTGAGATCACTATGATGTAAAGTCTCAACCCAGGTGAAGTAACAGAGTACAAGGGAGGTGCATAGGCAAGCATTTTGAGATAGAGAAAGCTGGGTGATGGGACATGAAGATGGGTGAGAGATAAAGGGGGAAGCAAGTTTTGAGGATGTGAGCAATATCACGCAGCAACTTTGAGACCTTATAAGGAGTATGAGGAGGAACAATTGCACAGTCTATAATTTGGAGAAAGATCTTGGGAAAAAGGAGAGGTCCCTGGCAGAAATTTGCCAATCTCCAAATACTTTCTTAACTCTGAAATTCAGAACTTCCTCTTCCCCATTCAACACTATTTAGCAGGGAAAACTATAAACTGGATCATAAAAGTTTCCTTAAAAATTTAAAAGGTCCAAGTGATACAAAATATATTCTATGACAATAAAGGAATTAAATTAGAAATTAGCAACATTGGGAAATCTGGAAAATACCCAAAATATTGGAAACTAAATAGAACATAGTCCAAATAAGAAATCAAAAAGGAAATTAGAGAGAATTGCAAACTTAATAAAAATGAAAACAAAACATATCAGATTGTGTGTGATACCCTAAAGCAAACAAGTAGAAGCTTATAACACTATACTCTTATGCTAAAAAAGAAGAAGAGTACAGGCCAGATCATGTGCATTGTTTAACTTCACCCATAAACAATAATACTCAAATACTATAAGCTGTAGAAAGGCATGATCAGGTTTCAATTTTTAAAATATTTCTTTGTATAATCCCAGTTGTTTCTGAGTATGTGGAGAACCAGAACTCTCTTTCATTGCTGGTGGAACTGCAAAAGGGTACAACAATTTTGGAAAAAAACTATTGGGCCTTTCTTATTAAATCAAACATACACATTCTTTAAGACCCAGCAATAACTTTCATAATCATTCACACAAGAGAAACAAAGCACATCTACAGAAAGACATGCATGCAAAGGTTCATAACAGCTTTATTCATAATAGTCAAGAGTTAGAACAAAGACAAATGTCCATTAACAGGTTAATGAAGAAATAGAATGTGGTATACTAATACAGTAGACTACTAATAAAAATGAACAAATTAATGATACATATAACAACATGAACATAGATAAAAAATAGTCTATCAAGTGAAAGAAGCCTCATGTGCTCTATAATTCCACTTCTGTGAAGTTCTAGAACATTCAAATTAATCATGGTGATAAAATAAGAGGGTTGTTATTTTCAGTAAGTAATGAAATTGGGATTGACTTGAGAAGGGCTGAAGAAACATTCTGGAATGATAGTTATATTCTAAATCTTGACAGGAGTTTGGGTTATCCAGCCATATGCACTTGTCATAACCCAGAAAATGTGCACATTTATTTATGTATTTCATTGAAAATTTTACCACAAAGGGAAAAGAAACTGTGAACAAATGTTTTACACTAATTAATATAATAATGAAGTATTTAAGAAGCAAACTGATGTTTGAAACTTGCTTTGAAAGTCATAAAAAAGAAGGTGAACTAATGAATTGACAAGTAATAAAACAAATGTAGGAACAAATTAATTAAAGAATTTAGATATTGGGCTTATGAGTGTTTACTGTAAAATTCTTCTAATTTTGCTATATGCTTATAAGCTTTCATTATAAAGTCTTGTGAAATCTATAACTCTAGACACAGGAAAGAAACTTAATCTTAGGAGGTCAAGAATATATGTAGGCAGACCATGTGAAAGGTGTTGAGTCTTCCAGTAGGGATGCTAGGGCACCTTTAGGTGAATGTTAAAGATTGGAGAAATGGCAGACATGAGAGTTGTTCAGATTGAATCAATAGAATTTGAGGATGCTTGGGATGCAGAGGCTATGAAGAGGAGGGAGAATTTTTCAGGATTGTGGCTCTTAGAATTAGAAGGGGTTCCTGAGACTTCCATTCTGAAAGAGGAATTGGACAGTGTCATCCATATGTGATGACTATAACCTTGATCCATGATACTGATGTATGAGTGAAAATGTCAGCAGACTTTGGAGGGAGAATGGGTCTAGGGTACTGTGCTAGATCTTCTGCTGTTCCTTCTGCCCACCTGCTCTCCCTTGTTTTCCCTAACTTCCTGCTCCCCTAAAGCCCTGAGAACATCAATATTTAGTTACTTGGATAGTTTAGATATTTTCTTCCTAGAAGTTTGGCCAATTCCCATTGGAGAAGCACATTATTTATAAATCTATCACATGAATTCCATTCTTCCCCTTGCCACTTACATCAGATTCTCAAAGTCATTTTTTGAAACCAACTCATTAGCATAGAGATAATTTCACTTTGGCCACTTTCTTTCATTTACCAAATGTGGAAAACACCCTTCTGAGGGCCACTTTTACATCTTTGTTCCGCAGTGTGTAGATGAGTGGGTTAAGGGTGGGGCTGACAGTTGTGTATAGGATGGAGACAATATTGACATTTTCCACAGAGGACCCAAAACCAGGGAGGAGGTAGGTGTAGATAAGAGTGGAGTAGTACATACAGACCACCAGGAGGTGGGAAGAGCAAGTGGAGAAGGCCCGGCGCTTGCCTTCAGGTGAGTGGATGAGCAGGATACTGGTGATGATGAAGGCATAGGATGCCATGGTGAGCAGGAAATTGATCACTCCAAAGAAAACATCAGCAATTGCAACCATGATATTGTTCAGGTATGTAGAGCCACAGGCAAGCAGCAGCAGTGTGGGAATTTCACAAGCAAAGTGAGGAATCTGATTCTGGCTGCAGTAATTTAGCTGTGCCATCAGGCTGGTGTGCACAGAGGCATTGACCCCACTCACAGCCCACACACTGCCTGCCAGCAAGGCACAGAGAGGCCTGTTCAACAGTGTGTGATAGTGCAGGGGCTGACAGATGGCAACATAGCGGTCATAGGCCATGACTGTGAGTAGAAGCAGCTCAGACACAAGTATCCATGACAGGAAGAAGAGCTGGGTCATGCATCCTCCATAAGTGATGGTGCTGCCCTTGCCCACTAGGTTCTGCAACAACTTGGGGAGAACAGTGGAAGTGCACATGATGTCTAAGATGGCCAGGTTGGTGAGAAAGAAGTACATTGGCATGTGGAGGGCTGGATTCAGACAGATAGCCATGAGGATAAGGCAGTTCCCTGTAAAAGCTGTCAGGAAAAGGAAGAAGAAAGCAGCAGAGAAGACACCCTGGAGTTGGGGGATTTCTGAAAAGCCCTGCAGGACAAACTCCACCACAGCTGTGTGGTTATTTGCTGCCATTGGGTGGGTGAGCCTTTCCAAGTTGTCCTGGGAAACAAAGAGCACCTGGGCAGAGGGAGGCACCAGGACTGGTTGGGTGTCCTGTTCTCTTTTCAGGCCGGTCCTGTTAAAACTCTACAAAGTTGTCCTAGGAACACATAGTAAAATGTTAACATAGGTCCCTTCCATAAGGGTCTCTTCCTTAAGGGAGACAACCAGAAAATTAACTCTCCCCCCTCTGGGACTTCCCCTGTAACCTCTGCTAGCTCTACATTTTCACCTCCAATGACAGCATCTCCTTCCTCTATGCAGCTGGATCTGCATTGTTCAGAATTTCACATACAAAGTGAAGCCCATTTCCACCATAATGTTTCCTACATTATCCTGACACATGAAAGCTTATGGGAGATAGATCATGAAGCATAGCATGTTGTGTTTGTCTGTGTTTTCATGTGTGACATGAAAGATGTATATGCCCAGAGAGGTAGACCAGCAGGCTCCAGGCCTTGGAACTCCCAATAAGTAAAAACTAATTAAACTGGGGATTAGGCAATGCTTCATGGAGAAGATTGCCTCAAAGATGAATGGAATTCTTGCACACAGAGGGTTTGAGGTGGGCAGAGGGATAGGTTGAGGTGGGAAGTTCAGGTGTCCTGAAGGGACCGGGGAAGTCATCTGGGCAACTAATATAGATTGAGTTTAGGGGGTCAGCCACCAGTTTTGTAGCAGATTGGGGGCACTGTAAGAGCACAGCTGTGCATTAACCTGGAAGCAGGCCCTTCAGTCAAAACTTCAACTGCTCAACCCTGTCTTGTCCATTCCAGGCTGCTCCTCAGTGTATGTGAGGGACAGGATTGTGGACATCCAGGGCTGCTGTCTAAACAACTAAATCATGCCACATGCAGGAGCCCAAATCCTGGCACTAACCCCATCCAGGTTCTCCTGGGCTATGTGAGAAGCTTCTTTCTTTCTTCCTTCATTGAGTGTCAGAGTGTGCCAGAGACTGTGGATGCAGCAAAGAAAGGAAGAAACCCAACCTCAGGTTTGTCTGGGACCTCATGATAACCCAGTGACCAAGTTCCCAGGCCTCAGAGACCTCCCAAATTCTCCCACCTTTTCTGACATCCAAGCTCTGACCCAGGAAGATTGGGCAGGATGGGACTTAGCTTAGATGGGGAGACCATTTTCCTTGAGCTCCCTGGTCCCTCAAAGTAAATGTGAACATTTCCCTCCCCTCCTTTGAACCCTGCATGCATCAGGCTCAGGCAGCCCAGAGAACTGCGCTGCAGTTTCCCCATGAAAATGGCCTGGGAACAAAGAACTGCCAAAGTGGTCATAGCCTAACCAGGCAACTCGCCTCTCAGTGTCCCATGAACAGAGATGCTGCAAACTTCTAAAAATATGTACTTGGTAGTGAACCCCAGTGGGAAGATCAAAGAACAGGCACATTTGGGGTTCTGTGACTGTCCCAACTATGGCCTGTTCACTCCCTTCACCCTATTCCCCCCAAGGGCCAAGGAATGCCCAGGCTGCTTAGCTGAGCCTAATTCATGTCCCTGCAGAACTAGAGTGCTAATGATCCAACAGGACAGAGTGGGGGTTCTTCACTTCCAGGGTGCTCAATCTAGGGGTCACTGTGGGGACTAAGTGACCACTGCCACACACACCCTTCTCTGCAACGCACAAGGTTGTCCCCATGCAGGGACAGATGACTAAGCCCTCCTCTGGCTCCTGGTGCCAACACACAGCTAAAATCCAGGGCATACTCTGCCTGTGAATCCACAGGAAACTGTCTACCACCTCCAGACTGTGCAGGAAGAGCAGCTTATTTTAGACCTTGACCTATACAGAGTAAAAAACACGGCACTGTTTTTCACTCTTACCAATCAGGTGAGCAGATGGTGCTGGAGGCAGCAGAGCCAAGGAGCTCAGAGGGAGAGTCTCTGGGCACTTCAACATTTCAAGCTGAAATATTGAAAAACAAGAGCTAAATGGTTGCAGGAACTAGGTTTCCATAGTAAAATTTTCAGTGCTAAACCAGAGCTATCATTTCAGAAACATTGGAAGTAAAATAAGGAAACATAGTCTAAAAGTCAGGGGATATAAAGAATAGGTCTCAAATTGCTTCCTATCTAAATGAAGAAATACACATTTTCATGAAAGATAAACAATACCCTTACCCTGATTAAAGGGGATAGAGAACTTTCAGGATAAAAGCCCAATTCCTTCCCTTTGGTATCTCCTTTGTTTGCTGCTGACCTTTAAATGGAGTTTATCTGCTCAAGGTTGAAGCCAAGGTCACTGGGGATCAAGGGGGG
This sequence comes from Tolypeutes matacus, assembly GCA_026826555.1. NCBI lineage: Eukaryota > Metazoa > Chordata > Mammalia > Cingulata > Chlamyphoridae > Tolypeutes > Tolypeutes matacus. The sequence goes on along the minus strand of JAKSZT010053802.1, from coordinate 1,576,703 downwards.
CCAAGGAGAAGGAATGTCTCTCAGGGAGCAATTACCCCCTGCCAGAGGTAAACACAGGTTCTTAAGATGAAGTCTGTTGTCAGGGTATTGGCCAGGACCTGAGGAAGGGACAGGGGCAGGCCAGAGCCCTGAGGCCATGGGAAGGCTTCCTAGGCCTATAGCTAGGGTCAAGCCCTTCACCCCTTTGGTCTGAGCCTGGCACATCTTGTTCTGCTGACCCAAGCAGGGACCTGTGAACAGACAATACTGCATGAATCCAATTCATTCCTTATAGCAGTTTTAGATTTACAGAAATATGGGAAAGTAGTATTGAATGCTTTGGTGTACCCTACACCCAGGTACCTGTAGTTAATGTCTTATATTTGTGTGAAATATTTGTCACAATTAAAGAACCAGTATTTATACACTATTGTTAACTAAAATCCTCATTTTATTCAGATTTACTCAGTTTTCTCAAATGTCACATTTCTCTTTCAACATCCATCCTGGACACCACATGACATTCAGGCATCATGTCTCCATGGGCTCTGCATGGCACTGATGGTTTCTGAGACTATCCTCATTTGATGACCTTGAAATTGAGGAGGACTGGTCAGAGACTTTGTAGAAGGCTCCACTATGGGAATTTGTTTGATGTGCTTATTGTGATTAGACTGGGGTTATTGGTTTGGGAGGAATAACCCACTGGTAAAGTGACATTCTCATCACATCCTATCAATGGTGCATGCTGTCAATGAGACTTGCCACAGAAGTTGTTGGCCTTCATGAGATTTTTTAATCACTCAGGTTTTAAGTGTCAGCAATATGATAAGCTTCCATAGACTCCAGAAGACATTCTAATCTGCCCTTGAGGGCTGCATTGGATGCAGCATTGGAAGTCCAAGGAGGGGTGAGAGTAAATGTCCATACCCTGTTAACTCAGCAGGGTGGGTCCCAGCTCTGGGCCAAGCTCCACCCCTGGGAATGTTAAGAGGGAAAGGATGTGGAGCTAGGTACATTCCACCTAGTCTGGGTAATGGTACAGTGAGCTCTTCACAGCCTGCTGTCTCCCATGGGTGACCAAAATGTTCAGAATTGATTAACTGGGTATCTGCTGGTGGTATACTTACAGTATGCTTGGTATTTGGACATGTGACAATAATATAGGCAAGGAAAACCTAGCAATTTATATTAGAAATCAAGTTCAGAGAATATGGCAAAAACTTTTCATGATAAAACAAGTAACAAGTGGAGCATTATTAATTTAAAGTGGTTCTTACCTTTGCAAACAAATGATCACTGGGTCCTCTATAATTTACAAAATACCCTAGTGTCAATTTAGCTGTATCAATCAATGCATATTTTTAATCTCTGAATGAAAATTAAATATTTCACATGATAGAAAATGCAATGGGATTTCAATATCTCAAGAATTTAATTAATATTAAAATGTTATTTAGATCAGGAGTAATCTTCAGCTACATCTCTATTTCCTAACTTAACAGGCTGCTTTTATAGAGGTTTATTTTTATTTATAGCACTCAGAACTGTGTGGGAGAGAGTGTGGTCTATGATGTCAACTGTGATCTATGGTTGGTGGCAAGGTCCCAGTATGTGTAAGTCCATTGAGGGTGATGGGCCACACTTGTGGGAGATGTTTGTGTGGGATGTGGTGGGAGGTGTGGGAGGTGGGCAACATGGGAATCCCAGTGGGTTCCATGTAATATTTTAGGTAATCTAAGCACCTCCTTAATCTATATTTATATATATATAAATAACATTTTTGTAAGCAAATGCACATATATGCATATATATTTATATATCATTTTACAAATATTGGTATGTATTGTGAAAATTTTGATTTTTACCCACAATAAAAAATAAATTAATTAAAAAAAAAGCAGTGATAAAGGTCCCTGCAACATTGATTTCAAAGTTATCTGAAGACCCCCAATGTAACCATCATTTACACCATATAAGCCTCATTATCCATTGGAATTGGTTAATAAAATTTCCTGAGCACCTAGATTGTGCATAGATTTGTACTATGTTGTACTATATCCTCAGCACAATGCAATGGTTTCTCCCCCAGATGGTTCTGTTTGCAAATAGCAGGTCTAATACTCACTATGCAGCTCAGCTTGATGTTCACTTGCCCAAGTATGGCCTGCAGAGTGCACGGATATGGGGCGACCTATGCTCTGCCTCTGGAGAGGAAACCAGCAAAGGGAACCTTGGCCCAGGAGAGAGATGAGCTACACAATGGCAGAAATCAGGAAGAATGCTCCCTTGTGAAGGACTGTTTACAAAGCTGACAGGAAGGTCAGAGGTCTAGGTAGGCATCCTGCCTGTGTCTCCCCATCACTCTTCTGTGGAAAGCACTCTGCTTGGGATCTATTCTTGCATTTAGTCAACATTGAGTATGGAAGAGCCTGAGCCAAGAGGTAAGTGCTGCACAAGCCTGGGAGGGAGAAGTGGGGTCACCCTGTGGGCTCAGGGTGTTGTTGGCAGGTAGGAAAGAATGGGCAGGAACTCCCATGAAAATTTCCCCAGGTGAAGGCATTATCACTCCAAAAGCTAAGGAGGAGAGGGAGGTGGAATAGAAGGCAGTGGGATCTCCACACCTGGTTGTTCCTCTGTTCTCCTTGCAATAAATGCCCACAGAGAAGGTCTTAGATATGGGGGTTGCCTCCTGCCTGGTCTCAGATGTTTTTCCTGCTTCTGTTTTTTCTGCAGGGGTCTCCCCACATGTTCCCAACCCAGAAATGGTGTATATGGCTAGGAAGTGGAGAGATGAAAAGGGTCTGGGAAGGAGGGTATGAGAAATGGGGCTAGGAAGGAGGGTTGTAGTGAGAGCAGCATATCCCTCTCTCATTAAGGGTGTGCAATAACTGGGCCCTGACATCTAGATAGACCTCCATGAGTCAGACCTGAAACTCACATTCCACATTCTGGGACAAGAAGGGTACTCCACAAGGGCAAACTTATGTTTCTGCTACCAAGCATATGAGGTTTATAATTAATTATAGAATCATGAAGTTGTTCATTTCTTACTCTTCTTCCTGGGTCTGTGCCAAGCTTTACATGTAGCAATCCATCAAGTTTTGGCCATATAACCTGACCATACAGCAACATTTTTCAAATGGTGCTTGTGGGCATAGATTCTCTGGTGTAGGTGATTGGGATGGCTTCATCCATCATTAAATTTGTCAAAGCTCCATACAAAGGTGGGTCTGATCCTTAACTCTAAGGTCTCCTCCCTGGAGCCTGCTCCTCCCTGTCTCATGGTTCTTAGATTCTTTTAGACCCTTCCAATTCTCCTGCTTACAACCTCCACCCTGTTACTGCCCTATAAAGATAAATCTTTACACAGAAATTTATTGAACCAGTTTGAAGCTTATTGATTCACCTCTGTTTTGGAAGCCTGTAGATAATTAAGGAATCAAATGGACAAAAACAGATGATTATGTTCATTTCCAACTTGATCCACATTTTCTAAGCTACTTTAATCAGGGCCTAAGAAACTGCCTTCATTCAACAAATCCTTTCGGCATCCTTACTATGGGCCATGCAGTCTGCTGGACCTTAGGTGAACAGTGGTAAAGATAGATGGAAGCTTCCATTCCAGCAGGATGAATGTCTCAAAGTTCCCAAATACAACCTCTTCACACCCATCCTGCTCAGCAACATGCCAGGCCTGCATGCTCATCATCTCACTTATCTCTGCTTTCTATATGAAGAAATTGAGGGAAGGAGAAGTCATACATTTGCAGAGACTTCAAAGTTGGGGAGAGGAGCTACCAGTACTCATGTCAGGTTCTGATTTTGAACCATGACTTTAACCACAAGGTACTACTGCTGTCAAGCTAAATGAGACTAAGGAATAAATAAATAATTTAAAATAGCAGTTGGAGACATCCATACTCCACCATCAAAACTTTTATAGAGTCTTGAGGGAAGACGGCAGAGTAGGAAGCTCCTTGGATAATTCAATCCACTAAAATAACTATTTAACTGGCAGGAACAATCTGACTTAAAAATTTTGAAACTCTGGAGTCTAGTGGAATACAGTGCAACATTCAGGAAACAGCTGGAGGAACAGGCCAGTAAACTGCAGTAACTATTAGTGAATTTTACCCTCTGTTTAGGAGTTACCATACCCATTCCCCAACCAAGTGGCAAGCAGAAGTGAGGACTGCATTACAGGTGTCTGGGACAACTAGCAGGTCCCAGGGTGGGGTATAAAGACCTAGTCCCCCAAACTCCAGGGAGATGTGGTCTGTTAAACTTTCACTGCTTTTGATCACCTACTTCAGATTGCTGGGTGGGACCAGTTGTGAGGGCATACATTTTTTTCCAACCCCTTTCAGAGAAAAGGGACTAACAAGTCTTAAAGAAACAAGGCATTTTTTTCTTATTTTCTCTTTCCATTCCCATTTATGAGTAAAAATAATTTGGAAAAATCAAAACTTGATGCCTCCAGCATTCAAAACAGCAACATGAAAAAACTGGCAATCCCAGAGAATTGAAATAGATTTCAAGAGCAAAAAAAACTAATATTTAGAATGTCTATTTTTTTAAATTTTATTTTATTTTTTATTTTTTTTTATTATGGGTAAAAATCAAAATTCTCACAATACATACAAACATTTGCAAAATGATATATAAATATATATGCATATATGTGTATTTGCTTACAAAAATGTTATTTATATATATATATATATACATATATTTTAAGAGGTGCTTAGATTACCTAAAATATTACACGGAACCCACTGGGATTCCCATGTTGCCCAACTCCCACACCTCCCACCACATTCCACACAAACATCTCCCTAATACTCAACAAAAATTACAAAGCAAACAGAGAAACTATGGGCAATTCACAGGGAAGAAAGAATTTGCCAGAAACTGTCCCTGAGGGAATGCATATATTGAAACTATTAGTAAAAGTCTTTAAATCAATCATCTTAAATAAGTTCAATGAGCTAAAGAAATCCATATAAAATGAACTAAAAGAAATTAGGAAAACAATGTCTGGACAAAGTAAAGAGATCGAACTTAGAAAAAAAAACAAAGAGAAACTTGGGTGTTGAAAAGTACAGTAATTGACATGAAAACCTCATTAATTGGATTCAACAGCAGATTGGACAAGCAGAAGAAAGATCAGTGAAATGGAAGACAAGACAATAGAAAATATCTAGTATGTATCACAGGTAGTAAAAAATGAAAAACTATGGACACAGCCTGAGGGATCATCAACAGACCAGGAAGTGTACCGGTATACACATCATTGGAGTCCAAAAAGGACAAGAGAGAGAAGAGGGGCAGGAATAGCATTTCAAGAAATCTGATGGAAGACTTTAATATACATGTTCAAGAAGATCCAGAAACTGAAAGTGGAATACACCCTAGGAAATCTACTTGAAGACACATTAGAGTGAAATTGTCAAAATCCAAATATAATACAAACAGTAGATTTAGAAAGCAGCTAGAGAGAATTGACTTGGAACATACAGGGATCCCCAATAAGAATAACAATGTGTTTCTCATCAGAAACCATGGAGGCCAGAAGAGAGTAGAATGGCATATTTAAAGACATTAAAGAGAAAAAAGTCAACAAAAAATTCTATATCCAGTAAAAATTCTTTCAATAATGAAGAAGAAATTAAGACATTTACAAGTAAACAAAAGCTGAAGAACTCATTACCAGAAGACTTTCCCTACAAGAAATGCTACAGGGAGTCTCTTCAGGCTGAAATAAAATTACACTATTACACTACACAGTCACTTTAAGTCATGAGAAGAAATAAAGTACATTGTTTCCTAATACGGGAGGACAAACCAGTGTGTCAAAACCTCTTGTTGCATGTAGCTATGAATCTTGTCATCCAACGAGTGAAGCTAGGGAGTCACCTGGGACCCAGGGGGATGGGGTGGGAGGAATAGACTAGATCAAACAGAGGGTATTAGAGGTCAATAGAATTGTTCTTTATTACCATACAGTGATGGGCAGAGGACATGGTAAATATCATCAAAATTTATAAAAGTGTACGGTCTAAAATATAAACCATAGTGTAAACCATTGACAACATTTAGTAGTTATGTTTCACTATTTGTATATCAGTTATAACAATGTTACCATCCACATATAAAAAGGTATTAATATGGGGGAGAGGAAACGGGGAAGATATTGGGTATATGAGAATCTCCTTATACTGTGTTTGACTGCTGTGACCTAAAACTTCTTTGAAAACAAAATGAAAACTAGTGGGACACTGGGGAATGAGAGGGGGAAGGTGCCACAGTACAGACTGGACACCAGATATTGCAGTGATGAAAGGAAAAAGGTCAAATTTTTAAAAATATTTTTCATTTTTTAATATCCCAATATTTTAATTTTATTATTAGTTTTTTAAAAAAATTTAATGTATTTTATCTCTTACATTTAAACTATCATTATTATTTCATTTTCCTATTAATTGTATTCAGCTATTGTAATGACTTCATCTTTGAAGAGGCTTTGGATCACAGAAGTGTTACAACAAAGGTGGGGGAGGATCATTGGTGTGGGGTGTCAGGGATGGGGGATGCATGAGAGGAATTATACCTTAGCATAATTATAAGGTATATAAAAATATTCAAATGTTCATGGGGCATTGTCACAGTGGGTAGAGAATCACTCAATAAATGAGAGAATACTGAATTCCCATCCTGGAGAGTACTGCCACATTCTCTAAGGGAGGAGCAACAGTACCCCAAGTGCAGGAGCAGTGACTGGTGAAGGAGGATGATCCACTGATGAGCTGTTGATATTGATGACTAGCCTTATGAGTCTTTGTCCTTGAAATTGAAACTTAGCCTATTGTTATGGGGTGCCTAAGAATTGCCCACTGAAAACTTCCTTGTTGCTTAAATGTGGCCTCTCTCTAAACCAAACTCAACATATGAATGCATTACCTTCCTCCTAGCGTGGGAAGTGTCTCCCAGGGATGAGCCTCCCTGGCACTGAGGGATTGCTACCAAGTGTCAACTGACAATGTGACTGAAAAAAGACCTTGAATAAAAGGTGGAAAATATAAAGACAACTGAGTTTACATGGTTCAGTGACTTCAAAATGAGTTGGGAAGTCATCCCAGAGGTGACGCTTGTGCACATCTCAGTAGGATCTCATAGAACTCAAAACTGGTTATCACCCCAAATAGTGGGGCTCCTGAGAGCTCTGGAGAAACCCAGGTCCCATGTCAGGGAGGATAGCTCTGGAGTTTGGTGCCTTGCCAATGGGCCCTACTTTGGAGTTTGTGCTCCTGAGAGTGACACGGTTGGTCTCAACTATGTCTTCACTGCATATAGCTCATTGTCCCTTCTATTCAAACCTATACTTGGTGCTAGAATTTGTAGTTGTATGTCCAGATACTTGAAACTTAGGGCTGTCTATGTGCCAGGCTGACCCAGACCCTCAGTGGAGCACCAGCTCCTATGCTACAGCTCACTGGACTCACCCAGAACAACTGGCAGGGAGATGATGATGGACAATGGCCATCCCAGGAAATAGAGAGAGTCTGTAGCTGCAGGTAGGGTAATACCATCTATCTTCCCCATGGGATAAAAGTCCCTTCTCAATTGGAGGTAGAGTGGACATCACCATCCAAGATTCCTCAGGATGGGGGGAAAAGCTATGGACTAGAGTGGACTTACTGGTATTCTATTATAGACATATTGTGATTGAAGCAATGGAAGAAATTACAACCTTGATGTGGAGCCAGTGGCCACTGGAGGCTCTGGGAGCAGGGAGAGAGAAAAGCAGTTGTAATACAGGGGCTTTTTTGGGACTTGAAAATTGTCCTGAGTGACATTGCAATGACAGATATAGGCCATTTTGTATTATCATATAACATGCAGAACTGTGTGGGAGAGAGTGTGGTCTACAATGTGAACTATGGTCCATGCTTAATGGCAAAGCCCAAGGATGTGTTTATCAATTGCAATTAATATGCCACACTATTGAAGGATGTTTATGTGGGAGGTGTAGGAGGTGGGGCATATGGGATTCCCTATATTTTTTGTGCAACATTTATATAATCTATCTTATTTTATAAAAAAAGAAATAATTCACAGTAGAATTGAATATATGTAACAGATTTGTCAGTTTTTGTTGAAAAATTAAAAGTTTCTTTAAGTGTTAGGAAATAACTAAATTATGGGGAGAAAGGTCAGATATATGGATCGAATAACTCAATATTTAATATTGTCAATTAAATTCATGTATTGAGTGACAAAAAGGTACACTGATAAAGTTAACTACATAGGTAAATATAAAAGCCTGCATTAATCAAGTTTTGGTTTGTAACCACATTTCCTTTCTATGATTTAGACAACTATGTAAAATAACATTTAAAATCTATGTTAATGAATACCAATTCATAAAGATGTTGCCTGAGAAAAATAACAAATAAAGGTAGATAGATGGAGATATATGGAGTAGAAAATTTGTATACCATGTAAATTAAGTTAGTAATAGTTGAACAAAGTAGTTATTATTTTGTGTTCATTGCAATTACAACAGTAATGACTATGAAAATATAAAAATATAGATTGTGACTGTTTGAGATTATTTATGAAGCCCCAAAAGAGAATGATTATGTTTGTAAACTAATTTATTCTTCTGGGTGTGATACCCTTTGATTATATTAGATTCAGTTGAGGGGCCCTTAATTAAATTGCCTGTTAAAATTAGGACTTTGATTTGACCATATCAGTAAAGCATGACACATGTTAAGTCCCCATCCCTTGGTGGGCCAATATAAATGGACCTTCACTCAAGAATGCACACAGAGGAGAGGACTTTTTCATTTTGATCCTGTCATGTGGCCTAAAGGAGAAGGCTCAAACAGCTAAAGCCCCAGGTAGAGATGGGCCATTTGCCTGCAACTTACAGGTGACCTTAGGAAGAGAGTGGTGACTGATATAGGAAGCCCACAGGGGAAGACTGGAACCTGGCAAAGATCACCCACCATCTTACTTCAACAAATGGCAGCTAACTTTGGTAAGAAGTTATCTCTTATGGTTCCTTGAGTTTGACTTTCCATGGCCTTGGGATTTTACATTGACTTTTACTCCAAATAAATACCTCTTAAAAAAGCCAACAGACTTCTGGTACTTTGCATTGGCACACTTTTGACACACTAATACATAGAGAAAAAGAAGGGGATAAAAATGGTACACTATGAAAAAGCAAGAAAATACAAAAAAGGCAGTCATGGAGTAATTGAGGAACAAAAAATACAAGACATATAGAAAACAAATGGCTGAAAGCCAGAAGTAACACCTTCTTTCTCTGTTACTACTTTACATGTCAGTGGATTTAATCCTCAATTAAAAGATAGAGACTGGCAGTTTGCAGGAAAAACATTATGCATCTATATGCTTTCTAAAAAAACCTCATTTTAGGTACCAAGATGAAAAGAGAGTAAAAGGAAAAGGGCAGAAAATTATGTTGCTTGCAAACAGCAATCAAAAGAAAGCAACAGTGACTATATTACTTTTAGGCAAAATGGGATTTTTCATAAAATATTATGAAAAAAGTAAGGACAGTTTACATTGATAAATGTCTACTCCAGCAAGAAGATATAATGATTATAAACATATATGTAACTCACAACAGAGCCCTAAAATATATGAAGAAAAAATGGACAGAAATAGATGTTTCTACAATAATAATTGGATACTTAAATACAACTCTTACAATATTTTAGAACATGTAAACAGAAGATCAATAAGTAAATTGAGAACTTAAAAACATGATTAACCAAATAGACTTAATGGACATATATAGAACATTGCACACATCAACAGCAGAATACACATTCTTCTCAAGTGCACATGAAACATTTTTCTAGGATAAATTATATGTTAGGACACAGATCAAATCTTAATAAATTGAAAAATATTGCACTCATGCAAAGTATGTGTAGCAGTTTGATATTACTTATGAATTCCAATATATATATATAGATTATGTTTGTAAACTGGTCTGTTCCTCTTGGTCTGATACCCTTTGATTATATAAATTCAAAGACTTTTTTTCATTTACTTGATTAAATCAAGATTAGGCCTGCTCCCTTGGTGGGCTATAAAAATGGACAGTCACTCAAGAAGACACACAAGAGAACACAGAAGAAGACACAAGAGCTCCATAGATACCAGAGGAGAGAATTTTGTCAGTTTTTATCCTGTGGCCCTGGGAAGAGAGATGAGCTATTTCACCTGAACATTTATAGCTGACCTTTTGAAGGTAATAGAGCAGGTGGGGCCAGAAAGAAATGAGCCCTATGCCAGCCTACAGATGAGACTAGAAGAAGCTTGGAACATGGAGACTTAAAATCCATGGTTAGTGGCAATGCTTCAATATGTGTTCATCAATTGTAACAAATGTACCACACTGATGAAGGATGTTGCTAATGTTCAAGATACTTATATCTTTGGGATTTTTGTGTACCAATCAGGCCCTGAATCTCAACAAAGTTATAGCACCTACTCACCAGTTCATTGGATTCACCCAGGACAATGAACAGGGAAGTGATGATGGACAACCCAAGGGACAGAGAGAGTCTACAACTGTAAGCAAGATAGTTCCATCCATCTACCCAATGGGATCTAAGTTCCCTCTCAGAGGCAGAGTGGGTATCACCATCCCAGAATTCTGAAGATTGAGCAATGAACAATGAACTAGAGTAGGCTTACTGTTATTTTACTATAGACTTATTATTATTCTAGCAATGGAAGAACTTTTATCATTGATATGGGGAGTTGCCACCAGAGGTTCTGAGGGGAGGGAGAGGGAAAAATAGGTGTAATATGGGGGCATTTTCAGGACACTGGATTTGTCCTGAATGATGTTGTAATGACAGCTAGAGACCATTATATACCTTGTCATAACTTACAAAATTGTGTGGGAGAGAGATTAAACTATAATATAAACTATAATCCACACTTAGTGGCAATGCTTCAATATGTGTTCATCAATTATAACAGATGTACCACATTAATGAAGGATGTTGTTAATGTGGGAAAGTGTGGGAGGGGTAGAGAGCAGGGCATATGGAAATCCCCATTTTTTATGTAACATTTATGTAATCTAAATACCTTTTAAAAAATAAAAATTATATTATGAAAAAAAAAAAGATTCCTATTATCCATCATTATTAGAAAAAGGCAAATTTAAACTACATTGAGATGCCAGTCTGTACCCACTAGGATAGCTATCAATTTTTTAAAAAAACTGAAAATAACAGCTCTTAGTCAGGATTCAGAGAAATAAGAACACTCATACATTGTTGGTGGTACTATAAATTGTACCACCACTATTGAAAAATGGTTTGGCATTTTCTTTGAAAATTAGACATAGAATTAATGTATTACCTGGCAATCCCATACCTATGTATATACCCAAAAGAATTAAAAGGATGGTCTTGGACCGGTACTGCTCACCAATATTCACTGCAGCATTATTCATAACACCTAACAGGTGGAAGGAACCCAAAAGTTCATCAACAGATAAATTGATAAACCAAATGTGGTATATCCATGCAAAGAAATAGTATTCATCTGTTAAAAAAATGAAAGTACCAGTACATACTAACACATGAATGGAATCTGAAGATAATATATTGAGTGATTTAAGCAAGATATAAAAGGACAAATACTGTTGGTTTCTATTATATGAAATACTTAGAGCAAGCAAATTCATGGAGATAGACAGCAGATTAATGATTACCAGAGGTGGGGGTAGAGGAGAATGGTTACCAGTTTTTGCTAAGTGACTATGAATTTTGGTTTAGAATGATGAAAATAACCTGGAAATAAATGGTGAAAGATACACTACATTGTCAATGAATTAAATGTCCAAATATTATCCACCTAAAACAGTTAAAATGATTTTTGTATTATGTATATTTACACAATTAAAAAGAAGGAAATTTAAAAGTATTTTTAAAAGTGGCATACCCACTTTGGAAGACAATGTGACAATTTTTTTACAAAACTAAACATAGGCTTATCATAAGATCCAGCAATTTCACTCCTAGTACTTTCCCTAATGAGGCAGACCTAAGCCCAGACAAAAACCTACATCTTTTAATAATTACTAAAAGACTAGAGGATTCCAGGGAATTCTTTTTAAAATTATATATATATAGAATATAATGTACACACACACACACACACAAATCAATTCTATTGGTACACATTAATGAAGAATAAATCTAACCAATGTTTACAATCAATGGTGTTCAGTTTAATCACATAGTTGTGCATTCACTTCCATCATTTTTGGAGCATTTTCTTTATTCTAGTAAAAAATAACAAAGACCAAGCCAACAAACAATACTATCACTTCTCAATCTCTCTATGCTTCATACATAGCTATTATTCTGTTTCCTTCTCTCTAGTTTATCTGTATTTATATTTTGTAAAAACAGTCTTATTTTTGCAATATTACCCATATTCATACTTTACATGAGGTTTCACTATGTTATACAGTCAGTCTCATGTTATAGTTTTTTAACATATCCTTGGACTCTCCCTTTCAACCACTGTCAGACCCATATAATAGCTCTGCTAGTCAGAAACACCATGAGATGCTCTCACAATTTCTATTCATGTCCAAAGATCTACAACCAACACTTTAACCAATTCTGCACAGATTAAACCTCTGCTTTCCATTCTCTACCCTCATTCTATTTTATGGGGACCTATATTCTAATTATTAATTCCATGAGTTTACATAATATATTTAGTTCTTTTGTGTCTGGCTTGCTTCAGGCAACATAATGTGCTCCAGGTTCATCCATGTTGTCATATACTTCATGACTTCATTTCTTCTTACTGCTGTATAATATTTCATAGTGTGTATACCTCACAGTTTGTTTATCCATTCATCAGTTGATGGACACCAGGATTTTTTCCAACTTTTGGCAATCATGAATAATGCCATTATGAACAGCGGTTTGCAGATGTCTATTCATGTCACTTCTCTCAGTTCTTCTGGGTATATACCTAGTAATGGTATTGCTGAGTCACATGCCAAGACTGTATCCAACCTCTTCTGGAACAGCCAAAACACCCTCCACAGTGGATGTACCATTCTACATTCCTACCAACAGTGAATAAGCATTCCTATCTCTCCTCATCCTCTCCAACATTTACAGTTTTCCAACTATTTAATAGTGGCCAGTCTAATAGGTGTGAAATTATATCTCATTATAGTTTTGGTTTGCATTTCCCCAATATAAAGTGATGTTGAACATTTTTTATGTGTTTCTTCACCGTTTGCATTTAGTTTTGAGTACAATGCTAGCTGTAGGATTTTCATATATGCACTTTACCCAACTGAGAAAGCTTCCTTCTATTCCTTTCTTTTGGTGTGCTTTTATCCAGAAAGGGAGCTATATTTTGTTAGTGCCTTTTCTGCAAAAATTGAGAATATCATGTGAATTTTCTTCTTCAATTTATCAATGTGGTTTATTATACTAATTGATTTTCTTGTGTGGAGACATCCTTCCATACCTGGGATAAAAGCCACTTTATCATGGTGTATAATTCTTTTACTGTGCTTTTAGATTCAGTTTGCAAATATTTTCTTGAGGATTTTTACATCTATGTTCACTAGAGTTATTGGCCTGTAATTTTCTTTTTTGTAGTATCTTTATCTGGTTTCTAATATTATGGTGATCTTGGTTTCATGGAATGAGTTTATAGTGCTCTTTCCTGTTCAATTTTTTGGAAAAGCTTGGGCAAGATTAGTATTAGATCATCTTTGAATGATTTGTAGAATTCTCTTGTGAGGCCACCTGGTCCAGGGCTTTTCATCTTTGTGAAGTTTTGGGTGGCTGTTTCAATCTCTTCTCTTGTGATTGGTTTGTTGAGGTAATTTGTTTCTTCAAGGATAACTGTAGGTGATTTGTATGTTTCTAGGAATTTGCCCATCTCATTTACTTTGTCTAGCTTTTTGGCATACAGTTGTTCATAGTATCCTCTTATGATTTCTCTTCTTTATGTGTGGTCAGAGGTAATGTCTTCCCTCTCATCTCTGATTTTATTTATATTTTCTCTCTTTTTTTCTTGGTCATTCTAGCTAAGCGTTTGTCAATCTCAAAGAACAAACTTTTGGTTTTGTTCATTCTCTCTATTGTTATTTTGTTCTCTATAACATTATTTCTGCTCTGATCATTACTATTTCTTTCCTTTTGCTTGGTTTAGGATTATTTTGCTGTTCTTTTTCTATTTCCTCCAGGTGTGCAGTTATATTTTCAATTTTAACAATTTCTTTTTTTAAAATGTAAACATTTTGGGTTATACCTTTCCCTCTCAGCATTGACTTTGCAGTTTCCCATAGGTTTTGATAAATTTTGTTCTCATTTTCATTTGTCTCAAGATATTTGCTGACCCTTCTGAGAACCAAAACCTCTCCAAAAATGAAGCCAATTAAATGACCAAATAAAATTATTGAGAAATGGAAAAATAATAGTTTTAAAAATAAATAAAATATAAAAAATTTAAAGAAACTGAAATAATAAAAAAAAAATTCTAGATGTTGTGTCTTTTATCACTGTAAGATCTGTTGTCTTGTCTGTACAGTGACATTTTCTTTTGTATTTTCTCCCAGTGTCTTATTTTTTCATTTTATCTTCAAAGAAGCTTTAGGTTACAGAAAAGTTGTATCACAACTGTGGCAGGGAAGGATCACTGGTGTGTGGTGTTGGTGATGGGGGGATGTGTGGGGAGGGACGCACCTGGGGCATGCCTCTAAGACATATGAATATGTTCAAGTGTTCATGGGGCATTGTCTTAGTGGGTGGAGACCCACACAATAACCAAAAGGATATTGAATTCTCATCCTGGGGAATATTGCTACATTCTCTAATAGGATGGCAAGAATCCACTGTTTACAAGGGCAGTGCCTAATGAAGGAAGACAGACCGCTATGCCAGTCCCTTGTTATTGATGATTGTACTTATGAATCTTTGTTTGTGAAATTGAAACTTAGTCTAGTATTATATAGTGCCTAAGTGTTACCTCCTGAAAATCTCCTTGTTGCTCTCTGTAAGCCAAACTCAGCATATAAATGCACTACCTTCACCCTGGCCTGGGACATGACTCCTGTGGATAAGCCTCCCTGGCACTGAGGGATTATTACCAAGTGCCAATCAGCAATGCATCTGGAAAAAGACCTTGACCAAAATGGGAAAATGGTGAATACAAATGAATTTTTAGGGCTAAGCAATTTCAAAGTGAGTAGGGAAGTCATTCCAGATCTCATTGACTGCCTCAAATAGTAGGGTTCCTGAGGGCTCTAGAGACATCAAGACACTATAAGCAGGGCAGACAAGCTCAGGAATGTAGCACATGGTCAGTGGGCCTTCCTTTGGAATATATGCCCCCCAGTGTAACACAGTTAAGATCATTTGTAGTTTCCCTAAACATGGGTCTCCTGCCCCTTTTATGTGAACCTATAATTAGCATAATATTTGTTAAATGCATATCCCAGAGACTTAAAAATTTGGTCTGTTTATGTGCCAGTTGAGCCTTGAATCTAAGCAGAATTGCAACACCTACTCTCCATTTCATTGGACTCACACCAGACAACTAACAAGGAGACAATGGACAACACTCATCCCAAGAGAGTGTCTACAACTGCAATAATGATAGTTCCATCCATCTGCCCCATGACATCTAAGACCTCTCTCAATTAGAAACAGACTGGGCATCACCATCTCAAAATCCTCAAGACTGGGGAATGAAAATGGACTAAGTAGTCTCATTATTAATCTATTATTGTCTTATAATTATTCTATTAATGGAAGAACTTTTATCAATGATATAAAAGAAGTGGCCACCAGAGGTTCTGAGGGGAAGGAGGGAGAGGGAAGAATAGGTGTAATAGGGTGCATTTTTGGGACATTGGTATTGTCCTATATGACATTGCAATGATAAATACAAGCCATTATATATTTTGTCATAACTTACAATATTGTGTGGGACAGAGTGTAAACTATAATGTAAACCATACTCGACAGTTAGTAGCAATGCTTCAATATGTGTTCATCAATTGTAATAAATGTACACTAATGAAGTATGTTGTTAATGTGGGAAACTATGGGAGGGGGAGAGGGTGGGGCATATGGGAATCCCCTATATTATTTATATAACATTTATGCAATCTAAACCTTCTTTAAAAATAATATATATATATATATATAAGATGTAAATATGGCATTACAAAAAAGTGGTATTTGCAGAATTCTCTTGCAAATTCTTCTTTGACCCATGGTTCATTTAAGAGTGTGTTGTTTCAACATGGGAATCCCAGTGGGTTCCGTGTGATATTTTGGGTAATCTAAGCACCTCTTAAAATATATGTATATATATATATAAAAATAACATTTTTGTAAGCAAATACACATATATGCATATATATTTATATATCATTTTGCAAATGTTTGTATGTATTGTGAGAATTTTTATTTTTACCCATAATAATAATAAAAAAAAAACCTTTTAAAAACTCAAAAAAAAAAAAAAAGAATATATATCCTGCTGCTTTGGGGTGCTATCCTCTATAGATGTCTGTTACATCTAGTTCATTTATGATATTATTCAATTTCTCTGTTCCTTTATTTATTCTCTGTCCAGATGTCTTACTCAAAATTGAGAATGGTATATTGATGCCTCCATTATTGTAGAGACATCTATTTTTTCCTTCAGTTTTTCCAGTGTGTGCCTCACATATCTTGTGGCACTCAGGTTAGGTACATAAATACTTAGTATAGTTATTTGTTCTTGGTGAATTTTCCCTTTCATTAATGAATAATGACCTTCTTCATCCCTTATGACAGTTTCACATTAAAAATCTATTTTGTCTGTTATTAGTATTGCTACTCCAGCTCATTTTTGGTTACCATTTGCATAAAATATCTTCTTCTAGTCTTTCACTTTTAACCTGGCAGTGTCCTCATGTCTGAGGTGGGTCTCTTGTAGACAACATATAGATGACTCATATTTTTAAATCCATTCTATTATTCTCTGTCTTTTCATTGGGGAGTTCAAGCCATTAACATTCAATACTAATACTGTAAAGGCATGACTTACTTTATCCAATTTTTCCTTCATCTCTCTGTTTTCATATTGTTCTATTGTCTATCTTACCCTTTAATTTACCCTTCTTAATAATCTTCATTTCTACATTCTTCTCCAAATCGCTCACCCTTGTTTTTCTTTTGCTCAGGCTACAGCATTGCCTTTAGTATTGCTTGTAATTCTGGTTTTTGGCAACATATTCTATCAGTTTTTGTTTTCTGTGAAGACTTTGAACTCACCCTCATTTATGAAGGTCAGTTTTGCCAGATACAGAATTCTTGGCCAGTAGTTTCTCTCTTTCAGTTCCTTAAATGCATCATACCACTTTCTTCTCACCACCATGGTTTCTGAGAGAGGTTGGCATGTAATCTTGCCAAGCTTCCCTTTCATGTGTTGCTTTGCTTTACTCTTGCTGCTTTCAAAATCCTTTCTTTATCTCTGCTATTTGTCATCCTGACATGTGTCTCAAGGTAGGTCTATTTGTATTCATTCTGTTTGGGGTGTGATGTTCTTGGATATTGATATTTATGTCTTTCTTAAGGGCTGGGAAGTTTTCAGTCATTGTTTCTTCAAATATTCTTTCTGTCTCTTTTTCATTCTCTTCTCCTTCTGGGACACCAATAATTCAAATGTCTGTGCATTTAACCCTGTCATTCAATTCACTGAGACTGCTCTATTTTCCCCATTTTCTTCTTTTTCTGTTCTCCCATCTTTTCCAGTTTAGATGTTTATCTTCAAAATTACTAATTTTGTCTTTGAACAATTCAAATCTGCTCTTATGTTCTTTAAATATGTTTTTAATCTCTTCCATAATGTCTTTCTGTCCTATAAGCTGTTTTACTTTTCTTTGAAGATTTCAAATTTTTCTTTATGCTCATCCAGTGTCTTTTTTAATAATCTTTATCTTTTTAGTCATATTTTCTTTCATTTCTTTGAATTGATGTAGGGTAGTTATCTGATTATCATTGATTAATTGTCTTCAATCCTGTATCTCTTAAGGTTATTTTGTTTGTTCCTTTGGTGGGGCCATCTCTTCCTGTTTCCTAGTATGGCTTGTAAGTTTTTACTGATGTCTAGGCATCTGAATATTTTGGTGAATTTACTCTGATGACCATTTTCTCTTCCTTCTTTTTCCTCCCACAGCTCTTCATTGATATTTGGTTCAACTTATTTTAAGTCTTTAAAATTGCCCAGCTTATGTTATAAAAAAATGGGCCAGGGACTCAATAATAGCATGCAGATTTTTCTCCCAGGAGCTAGGTTACAGATAGAACCAAAAGCAGTTTTTGTCAATGCAATTTCCAGATCAGCCAGCTGATAGCACTCATTAGTACACCTCTCCATGGAGGTGTTTCAATTTCAGCTTTCTTGTGTTTCTTGTGTCTGGCCTGGGCCAAGATTCAGTGTGGGCCTTCCTGGCTGAGTTTACTGAAGAAGTCCCCCAACTCCCTCTCCTTTTTCCCTTGTAATAGCTGACAGAGAGTAAGATGTCTGTCCCCCTCTCAGTCAGCTGCAGTGAGCCAGGGGTTTTACCCAAGCTTAATATCTTGGGGGTGGCAAAGGGAAACTTTTCAGGCTGCCATGGTTTGGTAACTCACCTTTGTTATTTCCGGTTCTTCACCTCTCTGTCCCTCACCCTCTTGGGTGTTGTGTAGCCCTGCCTTGTTCTAATGACCCCAAAACAGGTCCCTCAGACAGTTTTATGCACCTTACCCCATTGTTTTTATGAGAGAGTTGCCCTGCCTGCCTACTCCAATGGCATATTCCCACAATTCCTGGAAATTCTTTATTCGGTATATGGATAAAAATTCTGTGACCCACACTTAAAATGGCATATTATTTAGCTATAAAAAGAATTGAGCTGGCTGCCAGACAGGCCCTGTCTACAAGCACTGGTGCTGCTGTGCCTTAGGTCTGAGTCTGTAGCCCACTGCCCATTAATTCAATGAGTAGTATGCACACACATGAATTGAGCACACATTTCCCCTGCTCCAATTAGTTGCTTCTCAGTAAGATAGTCTCTTTGCACCTGCTGAGCTGCTCCAAAATCTCCTCATTAGAGAGTTTCGTGGATTGGAAGACTTAATATTGTTAAGATATAGCTGACTGTGGTGACCAAACCTCAAGTATAAGATTGGGTCCCCAAAAGATATGGTAGCAGTCAGAATTGATACAGCCCTCTGTTCTGAGCCTGGATGCCTTCTGATGAGGGTGGAAGTGTCTGGAGCCATGACTGATACCTGGGTTAAAAAGGAAGTATGGTTTTGGCCCTTCATCACATGTGCACTCATCCAGGATGCCAAGTGCTGGGCCAGCATGCAAGGTGCCACCAGGATCATCAGTCCCAAATGGAATAATTATGCCAAACAGCTTCACCTTCAAAGTTACTGGTCACACACCTGGGCCATGGGCTCTCAGGTTGCACCTCAACAAGGGAATTGAGATATTGGAGAATAAATGCTGTTCTGTGGCTTTGAAGGCTACAGTGTGTGTATCTTTGCCAAGGGTAGACAGGGATAGGCAAATATATACTGTAGTGGGCTGACAGGAGCAGGGGAATCTTGGAATTGTGCTCTAGCTCTGTGAGAATGTCTTCTCAATAATAAGACACAGAGTGTCAGGCTATCTTATACTGTTTGTACTATTGTGAGGCATATGACAATACACAAACATTGGGGCTCTCAGTGGGTCTGGGAGCACCCTATCTTGTCCTGGCCCTCTACATGCAGGACCTGTCTAAACTGTCTGTGATGTCCTACATAGACATTTTGGACTGAAGCCTAAAGCACAGACAGGGGCTGCTACCCACATGAATGATGTCAGTGCTGTTCCCATGTTGTCTTCACAAGTGTCTTCACACAGTGCTGCCATGATCTGCAGGAACAGACACTGCAGGGCTCTGGGGCTTGAGGCAAGGGAGTAGTGGCTGCAAAGACTACCACCCTACTTTGTACTCCCTCACAATTTTCAGTGTGCCTCCCCTTCAAGAGCAAACCTTGCACTGAGACTACTGGTTGGGAATGGGAGACCCTGAGGCCTCAGCTCCACACCAACCTTCTAAGAAGTTCACTATCCTCCAGCCACCTCTATCCACTGATCCCCAAGTCCTTGAATGTCCCAAGTCCCCTGCAGGAATTTCCTGGATGGAGGAGACCAATCCAAGAGATGGGTTCTACACAGCATGAACCCCAGCAATTTCAGCTCCAAAAGTACAACTGATATACCCTGCAGCCCCAACTATACTCAACCCAACAGCCTCCAAGCCCTGCTACTTCCCATAAGCTCCTGCAGGCAAATGATAAGGCAACACTCAGCTTCTGACCTCAAGGAGAATATGGAAACCATATGAGTCCCACCTGATAGGTACATAGGGTCTGGTAGGGGCTCATTGGGAAAAAAAAGGATGGCCTGGGAAACTTTCATATGTGGATTGGAGCTGTGATGCTATGTGGGGACCAGGGAGAACAAAGAGAGTGACAATTCCACCTCTATCCCTGTCTATCTGTCTGCCTATCTATGGTTATTTTCTGTTTTCAAGTAGGTGTTGTAGAATCATAAGTCAATTCCTGCCCTTTCCAGTCCTCCTGGTATAATTGGGGGGCTGTCTGTTTTGGCTGGAGACCCATGAGAGTGTGGTTGGATAAAAAGAAATGAGCTATCAAGCCAAGAATGTATATTGCTAAGTAAAAGAAAGTAGTCTGACAAGGCTCCATACTGTGTGATTCCACTATATGACACTGTGGAAAAGGCAAAACTACAGAGAGAGTAAAAAGATCACTGGTTGTCAATGGTTGAGGGCAGGAAGGATTAAGGGCTGGTGCACAGGGCATTTTTAGGGCACTGAAAGGGTTTTTCCTGATCCTGTAATGGTGGATAAATAACATGATGTAATTGCCAAAACCCATAGAGATATAAAACACAAAAGATATAACCCATGTAAGTTGTGGACTTTAGTTACAACTAAGGTATCAGTCTTTGGTCCATCAATTGTAACAAATATACCACACCAATGCAAGATTATAATAGTAGGGGAAACTATAAGTGTTTGTACATAGGGGAGTGTGATATGGGAATTCCTTGTACTTTCTGTGCAATTTTCTTAAAACCTGATATAAATATAAAATAAAACAAATCTGATTTATATTTTCTTTAAAAATATGCTGTATCTCTTTTGCAACCTTTTTTCCCCCTTCCC
Organism: Tolypeutes matacus; assembly: GCA_026826555.1. NCBI lineage: Eukaryota > Metazoa > Chordata > Mammalia > Cingulata > Chlamyphoridae > Tolypeutes > Tolypeutes matacus. The sequence goes on along the minus strand of JAKSZT010053802.1, from coordinate 1,555,390 downwards.
CACCTCATATTAACCCTCCCTACCTTTTTTTTCTTTTGGATGTTAACATTGTTATAACTGTTATACAGATAGCAAAATATAGCAACTAAACATTGCCAATGATTTACAGTATAGTTTACAATTTAGATGATACAGTTTAATAATTTTGATGATATTTACCATGTCCTGTGTCCATTACTGTAAGGTAATGAAAAACCTTCCCCATGACCACCAAACACCCCATTAGATCTTGACTGTTCCCTTCCCCCCAGCCCCCCAGGGCCCATGATACCACCCTATCCCGACCCATGGAATGTCAAGACTCAAAGTTACATGCCCTGGGAATTTGAACCTGCCCTTCCTAATCCAATATTACTCAGCTGTAAGAAGGAACAAAGTGCTAACACATGGAATAACATGGATCAATCTTGAAGACCTTATGTTGAGTGAAGCAAGCCAGGCACTGAAGGATGAACAGTATATGACCTCACTGATCTGAACTGAGGAAAGTGAGCAGTCTCTGAGAACCATTGTCTGAAAGATAGGTTAACAAGGGAGAATAAGAGAAGAGCAGGCTTTGAGCCATCACCCATATGGACTTAATCTATGGTAAAGGGATAGAGTGTCTTTTGCAACCTTTTAATTGTTAAATTAGAAGGGTTCAATTCACTGAATATGAATCAGGGGGAATTCCCAGGATCTGGGTATCCTCCCTGTGTCACAAGGACATAAGTGAGTGTCAATGAACACTCCTTGTGTTTAGTGGGTTTTTAAAATTATTTTCCATATGAAAAGAGAGAATATGGATGAGGGAAAGAGGAGCAGGGATTTGCAGCCAGTGGATCCCATGGGTTCTGAAGCTCAGTTTGAGTAGCACAAGGATGATGGGGAATGGGGGCCACAGCAGGGTGCCCTGCCCTCTCAATCAATCTCTCCTGCTGTATTCTCTCCATAATCTCCACAGGAAGTCCACCAGGGGCCCAGGGAGGCCCAGGAAGGGGCTCAAAATCACATAGACTTTCCAATTTTAGGAAATGAGGGATGTTGCTATCAATGAGAAGACATGTAGAGTTGTGCTCTAGATGACATGAATACAGTACTGTCAGATTTCAAGAGTAATTCAGCAATCTATGATGCTAGATTTCAGCCACATATTCTAGAGGTCTGAGAGGTCCTTATGGAACTGAGTCCATTTAGTGACCTGCAATGAGGGTGCTGCCTTCAGCCCATGATGAGTGCTCAACTCTCTCCATGCCTGATGCCAAGGATCCACCATGGGTCATGGCCCATGTCCTCTGTGGCTTCTCCTGATATCCACAAGTGCTGATTGATGTACAATTGGAGAGCAGAGATGCCTCTGAAAATCAGGCTGCACTCAGCCTAGGACCATTGTGGGCCCTGCATGCCCAGCTAACATGGTGAGGACCCTGGAAGCATACTTGTTTCTTTTGAGTCAAGTCAAAGGTGGTGGCCCCCTGGGTACAGGCCTAATGTTGATTTGCATTGATTCATGGATTTCAAAGGTGCCTTCTGTTTGTTTATCAATTTTTAAAATGATGCTGTGTATTTAATGCTTATCATTGGCCTTTTCCTCTTGATATTTTCAAAAGTATCTTTTTAGAAAGGTAGTGTAGCCAAATTTTGGCAAATAGAGACTAATGACAAAATAAGTCCTTAAAGATTTAGTGGATAAAATCCTATTTATCTGAAACATCATTAATTATTATCATTCAGAATTTCTGAGTATTGGGATTTGATTGATAATTATTTTAAATGCTAATAGAAAAATCATTTCAGGATGGGCAATGGCCATCCCAGGGAATGGAGAGGGCCTGCATCTGCAGGCAGGATCATCCTACCCACCATATTCATGGGATATAAGCCCTCTCTCACTTGGAGGTGGAGTGGACAACACCATCCCAGTCCCCTCAGGATTGGAGGAAGAACTATGGACTAGAGTTGATTTGATGGTATTCTGTTGTACACATATGGTGATTATAGCAATGGAAGAAATTCTAACAATGAGGTGGAGCCAGTGGCCACTTGACACTTTTGGGGCAGGGAGGGGATTAGCAGTTGAAATACAGGGGCTTCTTTGAGATTTGGAGGTTGTCCTGAGTACTGTTGTGGCAATGGGTGTAGGCCATTTTAAATCAGCACACACTACTCAGAACTGTGTGGGAAAGAGTGTGGTCTACGATGGAACTGTGGTCTATGGTTGGTGGCAAGGCCCTAGGATGTGTAAGTCCATTGAGGGTGGTGGGCCACACTTGTGGGAGATGTTTGTGTGGGATGTGGTGGGAGGTGTGGGAGGTGGGCAACATGGGAATCCCAGTGGGTTCCATGTAATATTTTGGGTAATCTAAGCACCTCTTAAAATATATTTATATATATATATATAACATTTTTGTAAGCAAATGCACATATATGCATATATATTTATGTATCATTTTACAAATATTGGTATGTATTGTGAAAATTTTGATTTTTACTCACAATAAAAAATTAATTAATTAAAAAAAAAAAAGAAAAATCATTTCAGGGTATGGGAAGGAAAAGGAGGATTTGGGATTTTGCTGCCCATGTATTGTGTGCCCCAAGAACTTAATCAGTGCTTGGTGGATGCTGGACAGGAATGGAGACAGTTAGTGTTGGGCTAGGTGGGATAGGGACAAGGTGAGGTGGAAACAGAGATTTGAGGTTCATCTGACTCTCATGTATGCTGAAGTCAGTACTCCTTTCTTTAGAGGTAGGTGCTGCTTACACTTCAACATTTTCTGACCCTAAGGAAAGAGGCCTTTCCCTTCCCATGGGAGACAAGACCGGGACAGGCCTAAGATTCTTTCCATCTATCTCTAGATGATAAACTTTCTCTATGGCAATTGCAATAGGACCTGGCCATCTATACCTGCCATGATCCGATGCCTCCAAGCCCACAGATAGTATTAATTTTCAGTCTTGCTTTTTGAATGCATCCATATACCTTAGTTTTGATGTTTGCAGTGGTGCACAAGTTCCATCCTGGGCATTAAGGGAAGAGCCATGTATGAACTCCACTAATTTCTGCTCTTTGACACGGTGAATCCAATAAACTACCATCTTATCAAAGCTGTCAAACCAATTGCTATCAACCCATAATCCATTACAGGGTCAACCTTGGACTTCATGGCCAAGTTTGGGGACTTCTTGCATCTACAACTGTGTCAGGTTCTGGAGCACCAATTTCAGCACTCATTTCTGCCCTCTGACACTTGGACCTCAGGCTTTCTGCCATTTTTGGATCTGTTTCCTCAAACAATGTCTAAGCTGAAGAGGGCAAAAGACTCAGAGAGTCCACTTTCAGATTTAGTGACCAGAATAAAGTATTTAATATCACTTATAAGAATGTTCCTGCTAATGCCACATAATTGGCCCAACACAGTCAGTAGAGGCAATTTCATAACCAGCTTGCTGGATATCTTTCCAATGTACAGATTTCTTAGGTGTCAAAATTTCAATGTTGGTGATATCTTCACATTTGATATTTCACACACAGCTATTTTCTTTTCGATTGGGTTTTCTCTATCCACCTGAGGAAGGCTTGCCCACTTTCTGTAAGATGACAAAGTCATAATTAAAATGGTGACAATATGACTCATAAGACACACACCTTTGTGGTAGGAAACTGAAAAAAAAAAAACACCTTTGTATATACTCAATCAACAAATCCATTCATGATGACATTGCCTGTGATTCACATTGTATTCCTTTTAATCTGAAGTTTCAACATTATCTGACTTGGTATGGTAGAAAGAGGATCTTCCACTCAGCAATTAATAACACCAATTTATTTTGCAACAACTATGTTTTCCTCAACAATAATTTGCAGATTGTCTGAAAGGGACAGTGTGCCTACTGAAGAATGCTACATGCCTCTGGTTGGCACAGTTACAATACTGGGTCTCTATGGAAATACCCCATGGGACTTTGTCTCTCTCTTTGTGTACTTGAGCATATTTCTGAAAAACCTGGCTCTGCAGCCTTGAGGAAAGCTGGGGTTTAGGCACAACCCAGATCCAGTGCTTACTCCTGAATTTTTTTTTTTTATTATGGGTAAAAATCAAAATTCTCACAATACATACAAACATTTGCAAAATGATATATAAATATATATGCATATATGTGTATTTGCTTACAAAAATGTTATATATATATATATATATATATATACACATATATTTTAAGAGGTGCTTAGATTACCTAAAATATTACACGGAACCCACTGGGATTCCCATGTTGCCCACCTCCCACACCTCCTGAATTTTTATCTGATTATGTTCCTGTATAATGAATGTGAGTCTATAATGCTGAACTATACCTGCAATTATGCTCATTTCTTAAATGCTGGACATAATCAGCTTTGATGAGGATTGTTGGGAATTCACCACTCTTCAGGAACAGCAAGGAGAGAATATTGAAAGGGTGGAAAATCAGATATTAAGGGAACATGTCCAGAAGGCCAAGGAGTTTCAACTCTATTCTGAAGGCCATAGGGAGCCATGACCATGGGGTATGATGGGAGATTGATGTCATTATCACCCCTCTCTTGGTGGCTGTGCCTCCACCAAGCCCCTTGTGCCCATTTTGTCCAGCTGGGATGCATCCTTCTTGGACTGTGTTATAGGGACAGCTCTGAAAATCCTTTGCTCTGCTACTTTCCTGTGTTTCTGCTCTTGACACTCAGCTTCTCTCTGTGTTAGCTTCTCCCTGCTCCCAGGACTGAGTAGTATCTGATCTTGGGTGTGAGTCAGGGGACCATCAAGCCTTCTTGTTTTGGCTCCTAAGTAGCCTCTCTGTCTAAGCTCGCAGAGATCCTCCTCTTGGTGAGTTAGGTCTTATTACAACTCCAGGTTGTTTCTACACCCCTGCACACTAGAATGGATCCCCTGGATCCTCCTAACATCCCCCTGAGCAGACTGCCCTCCCTGAACCCCAAGCACTAGGCTCCATATCAGAGTGGGACACATCATTCCTGCTGCTCAGTGAATACTAACTGCCAGTCTGGGGCAGCTGAGCATGGCAAATAGAGAGGATAAAAGAATAAATATGATTTCCAGGCAGAGGAACCAGGAGAGTACTTTGGGGAGAGGACAGGGCAACCTGGGTACTCGTAGGCAGAATAAGACTTTGTAGACCACTAACTTTTTATTTATAAATTTTTATTTTGTAATAATTCCAAAATTACAGTGCTGTTTTCAAAATTATTACTTGGAACCCAATACAGAGAACTGATCATGCTCCTCACACCCAGCCAGGGACCCACATCCACCAACTTCTAACATTTTACCACATGTGCTGTATAATTCTCTGTCTGTCTACATAGCTGTCTGTAAATTTCTAAACATTTGAGAGTAAATTGTGTACATTGTGCTCTTTGAACACATGATACTTACATGTACATTTATTAAGAATAAGGATGTTCACCTATAAATCCATCTTATGTACAGTTATCAAGTACAAGGGATTCAATTTGATATAAAACTTGTAGAATATATTCCATTTTTCCATATGTCAGAATAATTTCTTTTTAATCTTTTTCTCCCCCATTATTATATCCATTTGAGGATCGTGTATTGCATTTAATTGTTGTCTCTTTAGTCTGTCTCTCTTTTAAAAAAATTTGGAAACATATATACAACATGAGGATTCCTATCTCAGTCACTCTCAAGCATAGAAGTCAATGGGATGCATTACTTACAATATTGTACTTCTCTCACTACCACCCATTACCAGAAGTTTCCCATCCCCCCCAACAGAAGCTTGTATCTATTGTACATTAACTCTCCATTCTCATTCCATTCTCCATACTTGGTAACCTGAACTTTACTTTCTGTATCTATTAACTTGCATATACTCTTTATATCATGTAAGTGAAATCATACAATATCTGTTCCTTTATGTCTGACTTGTTTTCTCAATAAGATGTCTGCATGGTTTATTCATGTAGAAGCATGTATCAGAACTTCATTCCTTTTCATGGATAAATAATAATCCTTTATATACATATACCACATTTTGTTTATCCATTCATCTGTTGACAGGCACATGGGTTGCTTCTACCTTTTGGCTATTGGGAATAATGCTGCTAAGAACATTGTTGTGCAAATAGTTGTTTGAGTCACTGCTTTCAATTATTTTGTATATATCTAGAAGTGGAATTGCAGGGTCATATAGTAGTTCTATGTTCAACTTTTTTGGAACTGTCAAACTGTTTTCCACAATGGCTGCACCATTTAAATTCACACGAACATTAAACTAAGATAGCTATTTTTCCACATCCTTGTCAACACTTGCTATTTTCCACTTTTTAAATAATAGCCATCCTATTGGGTTTTAAGTGGTATCTTATTGTTGCTTTGATTTGCATTTCTTTAATGGATAATTATATTGAGAATCTTTCAATAAGTTTATTGGTGATTTACATGTCTTCTTTGGAGAAAAAGTCTATTTAAATCCTTGGTACATTTTTTAATTTTATTGTTTGTTTGCTTTTGAATTTTGGGTTTTCTTTATATTTTCTGGATATTAATCATTTATCAGATATATGTTTCCAAATAATTTCTCCCATTTTGTAGGTTGTCTTTCTACTTTTTTGGCAATATCCTTATATGCATAACATTTTCAATTTGGATGTGGTCCAAGTTATTTTTTTCTTTAGATGCACATGCATTTGATATAAAATTAGAATCCATTACACACTACATATTCTTGAAGATATTTACCTATGTTTTCTTCTGAGATTTTTTTTTTAGGATTACCTCTTATATTTATGTGATTGTGCCATTTTAAATAATATTTTGTTTAAGGTGAGAGTTTGGGGTCCAGATTCATTGTTTTGCATCTGATATTCCACTAGTCTCAGCACAATTTGTTGAAGAGAGTATTCCTCCCCCATTGAAGAGAGTATTCCTTCCCCCATTGAATGACTTTGGTGCCTTTGGTAAAAATGGGATTGCCATATATGTGTGGATATATATCTTTCAGTTCTATCCCATTTGTTTTAAGTTTCCCTTGTGCCATTACCACACTATTTCAGTTATTGTAGATGTGTAATAGGTTTTCAAATCAGGGAGTGTGAGTCCTCTAACAATACTCCTCTTTTTCAAAATGTTTTTATGTTGTTGTTTTTCAACATCCTTTGCCATTCCTTATAAATATGATGATTAGTTTTTCCATTCCTGCAAAGAAGGCTCTTTGAATTTTATTGGGATTGCATTAAATCTGTAAATTCCTTTGAGTAGTAATGATATCCTAATCATTATATTCATTTACTCCATGAGCATGGGATATCTTTCCATTTATTTTCTTTCAGCAATGATGCACAGTTTTCTGTGTGCAAGTCATTAAATCCCTGGTTGAATTTACTCCTAGGTTTTTTTCTTTTAGTTGACATTGTAAACATAATTGTATTCTTGATTTCCTGTTTGGATCATCCCTTGTTGGTTCATATCAACACCATTCATTTTTGTTTATTGGTATTGTAACCTCCCACTTTACTGACTTCATTTATTAGCTCCAGTAGGTTATTTTTAGAATCTTCAGGATTTTCTATATATAGGATCATGTGATCTCTGAATAGGGTTACTTTTACTTCTTCCTTTCTAATTTTTATAACCTTTATTTCTTTTTCTTACCTAATTTCTCTGCCTAGAATTCCCAGTACAACCTTGAATGGCAAGTGTGGTAGTGAATCTTTGTATCTTTGTCTTGTTCCTCATCTTAGGCAAATATTTCATTTTTTCACCATTAAGTATAATGTTAGCTATCGATTTTTCTTGTAGTCTCTTTATCATGTTGAGGACATTCTCTCCTATATTTTGTTTTCTGAGTCTTTCTAACATGAAAGGATGTGCAATTTTTGTCAGCTGCCTTTTTTGCATTAAAAGAGAAGATCATGTGTTTTTTTCCACTCATTCTATTAAAGTGGTTAATTACATTAATTGATCATCTTCCATTCTTCCATTCCTGGTATAAATCCAGCTTGGTCATTGCATATAGTTATTTTGATATACTGTAGGGTTAGAATTTTCAGGATTTTGTTGGGAATATTTGCATCCATATTCATAAGGGATATTGGCCTATATTTTCTTTTCTTGTGATATCTTTTTCAGGATTTGATATTAGTGTGATGCTGACCTCAGTATGAATAAGATGTTTCCCATCCTCTTCTAGTTTTAGGAGCAACTTGAGGAATATTGGTATTAATTCTAATTTGAATGTTTGTTAAAATTCACCAGTAAAAATATCTGACCCTGGATTCTTTTGCTGGGATGTTTTTAATTACTGAATGCATTATTTAATTTCCACAAATTTGTGAATATTCAAGTTCTTTCTTGGTCACTGATTTTTTACTTCTGTCCACTGTGGCCAGAAAAGATACTTTATATGATTTCAATATTTTGAAATTTATTGAGAATTGTTTTGTGATCTAACATATGGTCTATCCTAGAGAATGATCATTGTGCTTTTGAGAAGCGTGTATATGCTACTGTTCGATAAAGAATAGTATATATGTCTGCTAGGTCTAGCTGGTTTACATTATTGTTCAAGTCATCTATTTCCTTATTGATCATACATTTAGCTGTTCTATCCATTATTGAAAGTACTATAGTGAAGTATTTTGCTACCAATGTAGAACAATCTAGTTTTCCTTTCAACTCCATCAATGCTTATGTCATATATTTTGGGGCTCTGTTTTAGGTCCACATATGCTTATGATCATTATATCTTTTTGATGAATTGGCCCTTTCAACTCTGGGAATTACTCCCTGTGAAGTTTGTTTAAGGATTTTGTAACCAGCTACTGATAAGACAGAGATTTTCTTGAGCTTCAGCCCTCTTATCAAGAAGGTCTGTCAAAGGCAAATACCCTGAGCTTCTGTCTTGTCTGGGGCTTTTGCTTGTTAGTTATTTTGGAGTTCCCTTGTTAACAGGAGTTTGGTGTTCTCTCAGTTTCCCAGGAGATAAAGCTCCTTTCCCACATTTCTGAAGCCTGCAGGCATTTGTCCCAGACTTTCTACGTCTATAGTTTAATACACTCCTTTAATTTTCTCTTGCTGCTTTTGCCTGGAGGGAATTCTGGGAAGACGGACACTCCAGGGAGTATTTTTCCCAATTTGGTCTTTCCCACCCAAAACAGGGCCAGGAACCAACAATAGTGGCACAGGCATGTCCAAAATGTCCTGTGGAGTGTGTCAGGATTGGTGCCAAAATCTTCTCCAATGGCTCCCAAAATCTGAGCTTTACTACCTTGCCCAGCAAATGCAGCTCTTCAGCTAATATTCCCCCACAGTTCTGAGAAAGCCCTGAGTCTTTTTTTTAAATATATTTTTAATTTTTTAACTTTTAAAAAAGGTATTTAGATTACATAAATGTTACATAAAAATATAGGGATTCCTGCTTCTTACACCTCCCACCTTTTCCCACATTAACAACATCCTTCATTAGTGTTGTACATTCATTACAATTTATCAAAACATTTTAGAACATTGCCACTAAGCATGGAATATAGTTTACACTCTCTCCTGCACAATTTTATAGGCTATGGCAAGATATGTAATGGCCCATATTTGTCATTGTAATGCCATTCAGGAAAATTCCCAAGTCACCAAAATTCCCCTATATTTCACCTGTATTTCCCTCTCCCTGCCATAAGAACCTCTAGTGGCCACTACCTCCACATGAATGATAGGGTTTCTTCCATTGCTAGAATCACAATAAGTCTATAGTAGAATACCAGTAAGTCTACTTTAGTCCATAGTTCATTGTGCAATCCTGAGGATTCTGGGATGGTGTTGCCCATTCCACCTCTAATTGAGAGGATGCTTTGATCCCATGGGGCAGATGGATGGGACTCTTTTGCTTACAGTTGTAGACTCTCTCAGTTCCTTGGGATGGTCATTGTCCATCATCATCTCTTTGTTAGTTGTCCTGGGTGAGTCCAATGAACTGGAGAGTAGGTATTGCAACTCCATTGAATTTCAGGGCTCAGCTGGAACATGGGAAGCCCAGAGATTAAAGTCTCTTGGATGTATACCTACCAACTCCAGCACCAACTATAGGTTTAAATAAAAGGTACAGAAGGGGCATGTGTAGAGAAGTCATACCTGTGTCCAACTCTGTCACACTTGGGAGTGAAAACCCCAAAATAGGGCCACTGGAAAGGCACCAAACTCCAGAGCTATCCATCATGACCATAGATCCTGGGTGTCTCCAGAGCCTTCAGAATCACCACTACTTGGGGGTAGTATCTACCTTGGTCATCTTTGAAACCCTGCTGAGACATGTATAAGTGTTACCTCTCTCATGAACTCCTGATTCACTTTGAAGTCTCTTAGCCATATACACCCATTTGTCTTTACCTTTTGCCCCTTTTATTCAAGGTCTTTCCCAGTTGTATTACCAGGTGGTGCTTGGTAGTTGTAGCCTTTTGGCAGTTTGATGTAATTATGAATTCCAAAAATAAATATTGGATCATGCTTGTAAAGTGGTCTGTTAATCTGGGCATGATTAAGTTATGATTAGGGTGTTAACTTGGCCATGTCAGTAGGGCATTGAGCCCCATCCCTTGGTGGGTGGGGGAATCAAATATAAAAGGCAAGGCAAAAGACAGAGAGATCAGTTCTGATGTTGTAATCTTGAGCTGGAGTCCTGGGAAGTAAGAGAGCTTGGTCATGAGGAAGGAGATAAGGCCCCAGGATAGAGACAAGCCATTCACCTGAGAGAAGCCTTGTGGAGAGAAGCAAAGCCTAGAGAACCTCATAGTCTACAGCTGACCTTGTGGAGGAAACAGAGGAGCTAAGCCTGGAGAGAAATGCAGCCCCAGGGATGAAAGGAACCCAAGAAGCCTGAACCCTGGCAAGCATTGGCAGCTGTCTTACTCCAACATGTGTCAATGGACTTTGGTGAGAGAAGAAACTTATGCTTTATGGCCTGATAACAGTGGACTTCTACCCCAAATAAATACTCTTTATAAAAACCAACCGATTATTGGTATTTTGCATCAGCACACCTTTGGCTGACTAATACAGTAGTAATCCCTTGCTGCCAGGGAGGCTTATCCCTGGGAGTCATGTCCCACACTGAGGGGGGAGGTAATTTATTTATATGCTGAGTTTAGCTTAGAGAGAGGGTCCACATTTGAGCAACAAGGAGGGTCTCCAGAGGCAACTCTAAAGCACTCTCCAGTACTAGGCTAAGTTTCAAATTCAAGAGCAAAAGGCTCACAGGCATAGTCATCAACTTCAAGGGCCCCCTCCCACAAAGCATTCTTGAAAAAAATGCCTCCTTTGTGGGAGGGTGTAGATGAGGTTGAAACAATTGTAGCTCTCAGAGCCATCCATCTGAATTCCCTAATCAAAAGCCCTGAGCAGTGATTGGCTGATCACACACCTGTTCTTAGGGAATAGGATTTTTATGTCCTCTTTTGAATGTAGCAGCTAACCAGGAACTGGATCCCATAGAAACCTGACACAAGAGTGTGGGCTGGGCACTGATAGCTCTTCCATGGATGCTGTACAGTTTTCTTCTGGCCTCTGGAGTTTCAAAATAGTTGATTTAGACAGTTTCTGACTGTTAAATAGTTGACTGGTGGAAAGACTGATTTGGAGCTCCCTACTCCATCATCTTCCCAGAAGTGTTCCTTTCTTTTATTCTTATACCTGACTTATAAGTTTGATATTTTCCCCTGAAAGATGGATAATGCAAATGAACTTCAATTTCATATCCAACAGCAACATTGTATAAAGAGTGGCTACTGTATTGACATCCAGGTTTTCAGGTGTCATATATATCAGTTATTATTCTAATGGGAACAAAAAGAAAACCAGCTCTGGATTGGAAGCTGATGAAAGATAACTTACCTAATAGAAAGATTGGATATGAGAAAGGAAGCAGTACCATATCTAAACAATGGAACTAGGTGGTGTGGTAAAATAAAGTAAAAAGAGCAAAATTTACTTGAGGACACTTGCAAGGAAACAATACATATGATAGGATTAAAACTATGATCAAAATTAAGCAACAAATTACAGAACACAATGAAGCAATCACTTCTATGAAGTGACCCAAATGCAGAGATCCCAGGCTCAGATAAAAGATGGCAAGACTAGGAAAGAAGAGGAATATCAGGAACATCTCCAAGGAAAAACACAAGAATATGTATGTGTCACATGATGAAAAGCATGTGTGTGGGGAAAGGATATGGGATGAAGGGTGGAAATGCTTATTCTTAGCTAAGAATTCTGAATTGATTTTGTGCTTTAAATATGTGAATGCATAATTTGGTTGAAGTGTAAAATTTAAGCAAATCCACAACTTTCCATCACCCTACAATGCCTGCATCCTGGAGGAGTGGGTCACACTCCTTACATTGTCTTGGACAGCCTTTATCATGCAGGGGCCTTCCCCTTTCTAGGATATGCTGTGACCAGAAGGTCTTGGAATGAAACTCTCAGGCTCCTGACCCCTTCCCCAGTTCTGGGGACTGTGGCCATATGAATATCAGGGCTACTGCTGCCAACACAGCTCTACAGGTTGCTGCTGTCTGTAATGGATGTGCACAACAGTCCCACAGCAGAGCTCCAGGTCTGGGCTTCCTTTAACTCAGGTGGAACCCTCCCATGCACCTGACCACAACCACCTGGCCTTAATGTCTCAATATTGGAGTTCCTGATATCTGGGTATCTGTGACCTCATCCTGGACCCTCCTCACTTTTGGGGGAAGCAGATTCACAAACGACTGTCCAGGCTGGAGCTGTGCCGAGGTTTATATAAGGTCACCATGGAAACCTTGGTGTGAGCCAGGGCAGGACTCCTAAAGGGGAGGTGTCTGGGCCATGTATCCAGCAAACAGCACCTCCCTAGCCCCCTTCTGCTTGGTGTCCAAGACTTAAGCTCAGCTTTGGGCCTGTGTCCCTTGAAACCAGCCAAGCCAGGAGGAAGCTATGCCATGCACATCCCAGGTGGGTTTATTATTCTTCTCCTGGGTTTTGACTTGTGAGCCATGATGATTTCTTCATAAAGGGCAGGACATGTCCTATTCTCAAGAAGAAAGCAGGTAGGATGGGGGAGTGGTTATGCCCGGGTGGAGAACTGTGCCAGGAGGTTCACATCCTGGAGCATTTTCACTGGTCAGAGTCAAGGCTGGGCAAGTGGAGAGGGCTCCAGGGCCCTGTGCAGCCCCAGGAGCCTCCACTGAGAATGGACCCAGGCACGTAGAGGGCCAGTGTAGAAGCCCAGGGCTCCAGAGCCTGATATGGAGAGGGATTCAGGGCACAGAGAGGAGACTCCCAGTCTCCTGGTCCTTCTGTTTGTAGGTTTCTTCTAGTGCCTTTTTAGGGAGCAGTCCAGTCTGCACCTGCCCACCAGTGCACTATCTGGACTTCATGTGGGAACTCTGGCTTCCCAGCTCCCTCCCTGCTGCCTTCTCAATACACCTGTGTCCAGTTTATTCCTTGCACCCAGTTCTAGGGCTGCTTGGGCCACCTTCACTCACCTGCTTCTGCTGCCCTGGTGTCCAGGCCCACCTCAGGCCCCCTGCTTCACTGGGAGTCCAGACACCCTGGGTGGGGATGGGTGCCTCTGGCCTGGAGCTGCTGTAGGTATCATGGGTGCAAGGCTTCAGTACCTCAATGGGAAGGGTCACTACTCCTTGGCAGCTCAGGTGTGGGTGTGGGTGCCTACCTGCCCCTCTCCTCATACTCCTCACCACTGTCAATGGACCAACTGACTTCTGCCTGACACCTCCAAGCCACAAAGAGGGCTGGCAGAGCTCTCACTTTCCAGTGGTGGCAGCTGATTTGCAGGTATTGCCTTCAGCAGCAGAGTGGAGTCTATCCCCAAGTTACAGGGCCTAAAAGGATAGTCTCCCACCTAATGGTCTCCAGGGAGAGGGCACTGGAGGAATTTTATTGTCTGGTCTGGAGCTAGGTCTGGAGCAGGGGCCCCAGAATGTGAGGAAAGTGGCCATCCTAGCTGTTTGTGTGCCCCATGGACTGGGACCAGCAGCTCAGGCCTCAGATAGGTTTGGGGGACAGAGACCTGAGTTTCTGGTAGTGTGTAGTTACCCCACTGTGGGCAGCCTTGGACCTGGTGGGACAGGGTCTTTCAGGTCAGATCCTGCTTATACTCCATCTCAGCAGTTGAACCAAGTTCCTCCCAGACCCTGGAAGTGTAGAATGGACACCAGAGACTTGCCTCTGTTGCCTCAATTTCTCTTGGAGACAAAGTGACTTTTCCTGCTACTTCACTTTCCCTGAGAGTCCTGGATGCAGCAGTAACTCATGATAACAGCTCTTAAATCATTTTCTTTGTTGTCTGCATGGACTCTGGCCAGCCCTTCTCTAGTACTGCAGGGATGTGGGCACCTTCCTGAGCATGGCCTTTGTACAAAAGGTCCCTGCCCTTGGGATCCAGTGCTTTGTGGTTCTGGCCTTGAAATTCTTCCTGTATCCTTGCAAGTCTGATTTGTAAGTGGAGTCTTATGGAGTCATGGCATAGGCACTGGGATCAGAAGCCTCTGACTGGTGCAGACCTGCCTCCTACTGCCCTATCTCCCTGGGCAGGTCTTGACTGCCACATCTGAGTTTCCTGGTGCCCAGCCTCACCTGGGAGGTAGGGTCTTGGCATGTGTGACATCCAGTGTTGGTGGGTGGAGCCTGGTGACATCATCCTAGTCCCAGCCAGGCAGGACTCTGGTGCAGCCAGAGGATCTCCAAGAAGGGTGAGCATCTTGCCTACCCTGGATTCAGATTCTGAGCCTGTCCCAGAATAGAGGATTCCCTTGGGTGTCACCCATTTGCCATGGGCTGTGGCAACTGGCTGTGGGGTGGGGAGATGCCTGGCCTCACTTTCCTGGCCCATCCAGGGCATGGCTTGGGGGCCTGGTGGCTGTCAGGAAGGGGTCCTCAGCAGCAGGTGGGCTGTGTGCTTTCTCATAGTCAAGGGTGGGACCCTGGTTCCTGTGGGGTTCTGTACTCACCCCATGTGTGTCCCCATGCTTGAGGGAAAACCAGATTTTTAAATAGCAAATGAAAGGTATCATGACAGAAATAGGAAAACATTTATATGTTAGAAATATTCATGGCATTTTGCCTGCCTTTTGAACATGTGCTACACCCTTTTACTTTGCACTGACCCCACCATTCTGCAGCCTGTCCTGCTGGTACATCCTGGAGCCTTGCCCCTGGGGACTTTGCTGCACAGGGAGCAGCAGACAATAGCAGCCCTGGGAGCTGACCAGCTTGGTTGTCACTGTCTTTTAGGAAACCCAGTGGACTGTCCCAGATCTGCACAGGTCTCCCTTCTACAGGGCTCCCTGAAGCCCAAATCCAGTCTCCCAAGGCCATGGCCCCTGACCATGCTGGGCCTGATACTGGCTTCTCTGTGCCCTGAGGGATATGGAGCACCTGTATCTACCCTCCCCAAGTGCCTACATCATCCTATGAGTTCACCTGCAGTCAGGGTGGACAGATTCAAGTCCAAACACCTGTACCTCTCAGGTTCCCTCCTAGCCAGCTCTTTCCAGCATCATGGGTGGAAGCTCAACTGCTACCAGCAAAGCCTGGAAGGGCCCAGATTTAGGGCTCTGTTCCAGGTGCTCCAGACCATGTCATCAGTGTAATCCTTCCTGAGAAGGAGTGTCAGTTTCCTGGGTAGACTGTTCCAGCCTCCTTGGGAGTGGCCTTAGACTCCTCAGGTACTGTGGGCTCTGATGCCATGATGTGACATGCCCATTATCAGGGTCTCTGTCTTCCTGCTTCTCACCTCCCCACCTCTTCCTCTAAGCTTTCTTGTCTTGCCTCCCAATAAGCCAGTGCATCCTAGTCCTTTTGTCTCAAGGCCTGCATCTGGCAGCATACATATCAAGACCATCCCCAGAGGCAACCTCTTGACATCCAGGAGCCCTTCCACATCCACCAGACTCTGATAGGTTGGGATTAGGGGCCAGAACCACTCACTCTCAGAGGAAGCCTGTGCAAGAGTACACTTTGTTTTTACTGACTGCAGAGCTCCAAGAGACCTCCTACCACAGGACTTAACCCATCACAGTACAGGACAGACCAGCAACATGAGGTCAGGGAGAAGGAGGTTAAAGGGGGAAGCAGTATTTAGGCAGAATCAGAATAAAAATTGTCTCCTTCTGAAATCTTCCCTGCATTGACAACATTTGAACACATGTTAGCATCCAGGGTAGCCTCTTCTGAACCACAGCCTTCTCATTCCACATGAAAAGAATCATCATGGAAAATTTTCATTGGAGTTTTAACCTGTCCATATCCAGCAGGAGTCTCCAGGACATTTCTGTACTTGTGCTCCTGCCTGCACTTCCTCTATCCATAGAAGGCTTTGCAGATGCCAAGATTTGGATGTCTGGGTCCAAGGAGGACCTGCCCTGAGTTAGTCCACAGAGGGGCCAGATGCAGGGCAAGCTCCACTGTCCCCAAACAATTGTATCTCCAGGCAAATCAGTTGTCCTTTAGACCTCAGTCTCCTCATTTGTGAAATACAGGGGACCCCAGCAACCAGAGGCAACTTCACTCTATGAGCTTTCCCTAAGGGGAGGTCTTTTCAATTCCCCATCAACAAAAAAAGAGAGAAAGAAACCATAATGGTTGTTGACCTTTGTTTTGGTATATTTACCACAGTCCCTTGGGTCCTATTTTAATTCTGGGGAGGTTTTCTTATTTTAGTGGGCACTGTAGAGTTTGCTGTGTCATTCTTCTTTTATTCATTCAACTAGTAGTTTTCATTTATGTGACATTCTTGGTCATGAAAATACAGCAGGAATAAAACAGACAAAACCTGACCTATTGGAGCTTACATCTCAGATAGGGAGGCAGACATTAAATAAGAAAAGTCAGCTGAAATGGAGAAAGTAAACCAAGGAAAGAGGAAGTAAAGTCTTGTTTGGTGTGTGGAAATTACACTAAGGTGGCCAGGGAGGCTTTCCTGAGAATGCATATTTTCAGCCAAGGTTGAGCCACATCTTGCCTAGGGCCTTTGCATTTTGTGTTCCTCTGCCTGGATAATTAGGTTTCTACTAGAGTGTGTCTGACAGGTTCCAGGAATAACAAAGGGCCCCATGCCTGGAACAGGGATTATGAGGGAACTTATAACATGGATAACAGCAGGAATTAACTTTGGCTTTCACTCTGAGCAGGTGGAAGACTTTAGAGGGCTTTATGCAGTGACCTAACAAGATCAGTGAGACAGTTTGAATTCAGTGAATACAAAATAAAGATTATGTTTGTGAAATAATCCATTCCCATGGATGTGAGACCCTTCGATTACAGTAGATTCAGTTGAGACCTTGATTAGATTACTTGATTAAGCCCATTTTGATTGGACTGTATCAATGAGGCATGACTCAGGTTGGGTCTCTGCCCTCTTATTTGAACCTTATATAAACAGAGACACAGAGAGAAAGAAGACACAGAGAAAAGGGAGTGCCATCAGTTTTGATCCTGTCATGTGGTAGAGGACTCAAAGATTGCTAGCAGCTAAAGTTGAAGCACGAAGCCCCAAGAGGCTGGGCCCATGAAGCTGCTCAAGACTGAAGAGAGGATCCATATGCTTCATTGCCCACAGCTGGGCTTGGGGAGACAATGAGTCTTGAGGGGAAGGTATGGGCCTATGCAAATATCAGCTGCCATTTTGCCTTACCATATGGCAGAATGCCAGGATCAGCAGTAGCCGACTTTGGTTAGAAAGCATCTCTGATGGTGCCTTGATCTGGATATTTCCACAACCTTGGAATTGTAACCTTTTACCCTATAAATTTCCCATTAAAAGCCAACCCATTTCTGGTAATTTGACATTGACAACCCTGTGGCAACCTAAGAGAACCAGACTTTCCTTTAACAAGGTTACTCTAGCAGCTGGTTTGGGAATTAACTGAAAGGGTCCAGGGTAAGGCATGGACCACTGTCTACATGATCAGCTCTAGTATAAATCTCAAATCTCGACAGTATGATTCAATTCTATATTAAGCCCCACCTTCATGACCAGCTTTAGCTTAAACTCTGCCTGCATGATCAGTTTTAACCCCCATCTGCACACTAAACTCTAGATAACCTTGATTGTTCCATCAGTTCTAGATCAGCTTTGCCTCCATGTTCAGCTCTCAATTAAGCCTGCCTGCATGACCAGGTCTGGATTAATCCCTACCTACATAATCAGGTTTAGTTTCAGCCCCATCTGCATGCTGCATGCACAGCCCTAATTTGAGGCCTGCCTGCAACCTGAGATTGAGATTAAGCCCCATCTGTATCCTGAGGTTTAGATGAAGTCCTACCTGCATGCTCAGATCAAGTTTCAGTCCCACCTGAATGATCAACTCTAAGCCCTGCCTGTATGCTTAGCTCTAGATAAGCCCCACCTGCATGGTAAACTCTAGATAACTTCGCATACATCCTCATCTCTAGATAAATTTTGCCTACATGTTCAGCTCTAGATTAATCCCCACCTGCACACAGCTCAAGTTTAAACACCACCTATGTACTCAGCTCTAGATAACTTCTTTAATATTTTAAAAGATGCTTAGATTACATAAATGTTAGTTTAGGCCATTTTACATCAGCATATAACATGCAGAACTGTGTGGGAGAGAGTGTGGTCTACAATGTGAACTATGGTCCATGCTTAATGGCAAAGCCTCAGGATGTGTATATCCATTGCAGGTGATGTGCCACACTAGATAACTTTTGCCTGCTCTTAACTCTAGATTAACACTTGCCAGCATGCTCAGTTCAACTTTAACCCTGTTTACATGTTTAGATCATGTTTCAGACTGACCTACATTGTTAGCTCTAGTTTAAGCCCACCTGCATGTTCAGCTCTAATTTCATTCCCACCTACATGCTAACTCTAGAGTAAGCAAATTCTGTGTTCTCTGATCAAGTTTCATTCCCACCTGTATTCTGAGCTCTAGATAAGCCCTACCTGCATGCTCAGATCTTTTCAGTCCCACCTCCATGGTAAGCTCTAGATTAAGCCATTTTAGCATGCACAGCTCTAAATCAAGCCAGCATGTACACTCAGCTCTACTTTATGCCTGCCTTCAGGCCTAGCTCTAGTTTAGAGCCCTGGCTGACTCAAGTGACTGATTCAGGCACAGGTGTATGTTGTACGCTTGCCCAATCAGAGTGAGGCCAGGACTTCACTAGAAGCACAAAAACCCACTCTCCTGCTCTGGATTGTGATGTGCAGGTGTTCACAGATGTGCAGATGTGATTGCAGCCCTTTTGCCACCCTGATAAAATACAGCCCATAAAAGAACCTGACATATTTGAGTTGTTAAAAACATTGAATTGTAGAGAAATGGGGCCCAAACCTTGATCAAGCCGCATTTCCTTATGTTTTCATTATAGGAATAATAATACATTTGTGGTTGGACTCTTTGATCAGAGTCCAAAGGTGATCCAAATGCACAAAAGAACTGCATGGCCCTTGCTTTCAGGGCACGTGTGTTCAGCAATTAACATGGATGTTGGAGGTGCTAATGGGAGACAAGGGGGTGGTGTGGGTAGTGTGGGTCAGAGTGACTGGCAGTGATTAATGGGAGCATGGTGGCACACTGAATAATTATGTGGTGTTCTTAGTGAGGGCTGCTCCTGAGTGACCTTGTAGAAGCTGGAAAATAAAAGACCCTGAGGTCTCAGGTCATGAAGAGCATCCAGTGGGAATGGAGAGGCATCTCACCTACTGACTGCATACCCTCTTGTCCCCCTGGGGCCTGGGCATGCTCAGCCTCCTCCATGATTGATTTTCATGCCTTAAAACCCCAGTCTTCCCTAGAAGATGTGGTCTCAAATCTCAGCAGCAACTGGGACAATTTTCAGTTGGAAGAAACTGAGTCCAAGTGTGTGGGCTGCGATTGCCAAAGTTGCCTCTCCTTCCTCTGGGCTGTCCCTCAGTACATCTCAACCTCTCATGCAGCAACACCTGGCATCCTCTTCTCTTGCTTCTTCTGTAAGAAGCATGGAATGATGAATAACTTTCATTCTGAGCCCCATTTATGAGAAAAAAAAAATTGTGTTCTGCAGGCAATTGGGGAATAGTTTACAAACCTCTTGGTACCCAATAAAGCATAAATTTAACAAAGATTCTAGCCAGATTTTATGAGAGAAATTTTTAGCACTGGGAGACCAAGTGTGCTTCTTTTCCCAGCATCATTAAAAAGAAAGCAGGGGGCCCATGGGGAGACTGAGTAGCAGATCCTTGGGATGCCACATGGCAAGGCTGCTGGTCCATTAAAAATGGAATGTTTTTGGCTCATTAGGCAGCAGTGAGACATGGGATGTGGATTGTGCCCAGAGGCCTGGGAGGATGATCTCTGATGCTCCCACCCAGGTCTAGTGCAGAACACAATGAAGTCACTTAATGATGCCTTCAAATCTGCCACAGGTCCTCAGTTGGAAGAGTCAATTAATTTCAACAAGCAATTAGGTCTTCTGAGGGCTGGGACTTCTGCATCTGGAAGCAAGAGGCAAGGAGGACACTTTAAAGGTGAGTCTCCTGAGCTGGGGCTTCCTCATTTTAAAATTCTACCCAGTGGAGGGATTGACACTGACAGGGATGAGGCATTTTGAGTTTTTTGCTGTCTCAGGAACTAACTGATTTCCTGGTTTTTGTGAAGTTTTCCTACAAAGAGCTACTGCACCGCTGGGTTGGCAGGGTCTCCAACTTCACTAGAGCGTACTTTGAAGTCTGCTTACTTTTGTCACATAGCTAAGACATGTAAACATCAACATGCTCCAAATCACAGCCAGGACACCAGTGTTCCTCTGCCCCAGAGGGCCCAGCCTACAAATGGAATACATTCATCTCTTGAAGTTCTGTCTGGACCTTCTTTGCCTTTGATCTTAACCCCCACTTTTCAGTTCATTAATTTTCAACAATTTCTGCTTTCTTTCACTATCTAGAATTAAAGGGATTAGATTTTTTGTGTGGAGACATTTATTGAAGCATAGCATACATATAGAGAGTGCCCAAATCATTGGGTATAATTTGATGAATTTTCATGCAATGAACATATCCCTGATCAAAAAGCAGACACTTTTCTTATTAATTTTATTTGGTTATTTTTTTGTCTTCATTTTTGGAGAGGTTTTGGACCACAGATAGGTCACAATTGTGGCAGGGAAAGATCCTGGGTGGGGTGTGGGTGAAGAGGGGCTTTGTGGGGAGGGGTGTACCTGGGGTATACCTCTAAGGCATAGGAATATGTTCAAGTGTTCTTGGGGCATTGTCTTGGTGGGTGGAGAAGCACACAACAGCCGACAAAACATTGAATTCCCATTCTGGCGTGTCCTGCTACATTGTTTATATTTTATAGTATCTATGGTTGTTTTTTAAAAGTTTTTATTCTAGTAACATATATAAAAGCTAAAAGTTCTCCTTTTTAACCACATTCAAATAAATTCACAATGTTATGCTGCCATCACCACCATCCATTACCAAAACTTTTCCATCACCCAAAACAAAATCTCCGGTAAGTAATAACTTCCCATTTCCCCTTCCCTCTGCCTCTAGTAATATTTAATCTACTTCATATTTCTATCAATTTTCTTATTCTAGACATTTCATGTAAGTGTAATCATACAATATCCATTTGTGTCTGGCTTATTTTACTTTGGATAGTGTTTCTGGTTAATCGACAGCATATCATAAAATTTGTTCCTTTAGACAGCTGAATAATATTCCATTACATGTATATACCACATTTTGTTTATCTGTTCATCTGTTGATGGACATGCTGCTCATGGGTTTTCTTTCTTCACATGCCTGGTTATCTTTGACCACATGCTGAATATTGCATTGGGGATAATATTTGAAGGAATGATTGTAGTGTACTCTGATGCTATCTTCCTCTAGAAGGGATTCCTTTGTTGCTTTTATAGGCACATGGTTATGCTAGTTTTCTAGAATAATTTGAATCAAAGTTCAAAGTTTGCACTTTTCTGATCCAGGTTGATGACTCAAAGTTGTCCTTGGTCCATGGGAGGGTAGTGTCTTCTGGTTCATGTTTGTTCCTGTGTGCAGATTTTGGTCTCCTACCTCAGGCATGGTGTAAGTTTTCAAGGTCACTATAATGGCAGACTATGAAGGATGGTGGTGACCCCTTCCTCTGTGAGGCCCCAGCAATGTCAAAGGACCTCAAGTGCTGAGCTTACCTCACCAGATAGTAGCTGTCTCCTGTCCCTCCCTGAAGGGAAGGGGCCCAGGAAGAGGGACTTACAGTCCCCCTTGAGGGAGGGAGTCCTGGCAGCTCTATGTGTAAGCTCCCTGGAGGAAGGGGACCAGGCAGGGGGAATATGTGAATTCCATAGAGTGAGGGGTACAGGCAGAGGAAAATATCAGCTCACTGGAGGGAGGGGGCTCAGGCAGAGGGATATTTGAGTTTTCTGGAAGAAGCAGTTCCTAGCAGAGGGACATGTGAGCATCTGGATGGAGGGGGTCATTGCAGAGGGACATGTGAGTTCCCCACTAACCGAGCCCTGACAGACATGCTCTCTCCTGGGGTCCTTCATGTAAAAGGCTTTCTCTGGGCTCCAAAGAGGCCCTCTTCTCTTTCTCTCCTTCGTTTTTTCTCAGAAACCTCATTTATGTTCCTGACTTTGACTGCCCCTGTATTTTTATTTCTAGAGCAGTTTTCTTTCTGCAACTCTAGGTCTAGGTATTGAATTATCTTTTGTATATTGCTATGTTCTCCTCCCAAAACTTCCTTCTGGTTTCTGTCTGGATGAATGGTTCCTCCATCCTCATGGAATGTGGCCCTTATCCTCAGTGCCTCCCTTTCCTTCACCACACCAAGCTCAATCAGCCAATGATCATGTGGTTCTAACTCTTGAATATCTCTTTAATCCCATTCAATTGTTGTATCCTTACTTTCCTGGACAAGTTTTGGGCTTCCTAATTCTTACCTGGGTATTTTGTACTAGCTACCTAAATGTAATTTTGCTCTTCCTCTTGGGCATCTACATCTAGTGTCCCCTCTGAGGCAAAAACAACCTTGTAAAAACACAAATATAGTTTTATGACTTCCAAGCTCAAGACTTTCCATGGATTTCCAGTGGTCTTGTGATGATCTACAAGAGCCTTACCTGGACCTCTAAGACCCCTCCATCAGTCCTCTGATGGCCTCCCCACCACCCATCTCTGTTCCAAAGACATTGGGCTGTCTTTTGTCATTGATTTGGGTTGCCCATAGAGGTACCAATCAGGTGATATCCAAGGTTTCTAATTTTCACCTCCTCCCACCATCCCTGCTTCCACTTGTCCCCTCTCTGCCTGTTGCCTCCCAAGTGTATTCCCTCTGGATTTTGCAAAGCACTTGGCCCAAGTCTCCGGACTCTCCTCTTGGGTCACACCTGCCCAGTCTTCAGAGCTGACATTATTAAATTCCCAACACTGGCCTTCAGCTCTCAAGTTACCTGACTCACTGCTTTTCCCCTACCTGACCCTCTGTCCTCCTCTTAAGTGACCCTCTGGTCACCTGTTATCTGATCCTCTGCTGTCCCTTTACCTGACTCACTGCTCTCCTCTCTGTCCCTTGGTTGACACTTCTGGCTTTGTGGGGACTTGGCAGCAGAAGACAGAGGCAAGATCTGTTGACAAATGGACCCACCTGAGGCAACCACACTCAGTGCTGGCTGCTGCTGCCCTGTAGTCCTCAGGGTGGCCCTGGATGTCAGCAAGATAAAGTTCAGGCAGGAGATAGGACTAAAGCTGTCCATCTGATCACTCATGTCATTCTGCCTGTTGCTGGCCCTGTGGACAAGGACTGAGTTGCAGGCACTGTTCCACTTTGCTAAGAGCCCACGTGATTCTGTCTATAACATTTCATTTGACACAGTCAGAGCCAGCTTCATGTGGTCTGAAAGACCACACTCTAGGGTTTCCATCTTGAAATTCTTAACAAGTTTCAATCAAGGGGTTCAGCATTTTTACCTGCACTGAGTCCCATAAATTACGTAGGTTTTCCTGGATGCATTTTTAATTCATTGAAATTATTATATTACAAACATAATACATGTTAATTTTAGAATATTTAGAAAGTACATATAAGGCACAAGAAGAAAAGAAAAAATCAACTAACATTCTGTGTCCCAGAAATGAAATGTTTTATCATTATGTTTTATGTCTACTGAGCACTTTCCTTTGCAGAGATGCATAGGTAAGAGCTTCTTTTGTGTGTGTATGCTTTCAACATTTCTATTGAGAGCATCTTTTACAGAATGCATCATAATATGCTTTCTACTGTTTTGCTGTGGGTTTTTCAGTCAAATTTTCATATTGTGTCTGTACTAAACTCATTGATACCATCCTTTTAAATGACAGCCTCGAGTTCCATAGTAAGCACATCCCAAAATTTATTTAATATGCTCACTTTGAATATTGGCTGATTTCCTAAGGAAGGACATCCTCCCAGAGGGATGCATGTGAGTCTTTATGATGGTCATAGGACCCAATCCTAGAGGATAGTTGCTGGGTCATAGGTCATTCACATTTTTAAGGATTTTGAGTAAATTGCTACATCTGTCTATTCATGACACACATGAGCTTGGAGCAATCCCAGTTTTCAGTTAAAACTTCTATGTGAGAGCAGGCCAGCACCATCCTTCTGTTGAAGCCAGGACTCTGGTGCACTGTGGCCATAGAGCTTGGGCATCACTGAGGACAGGCCTGAGGTATCTCTTACCAACTTGCAGGAAACCCACAAGCCCTCCCTGCCTGCCTATGCAAGTTTTGTGAGGAGTTTGAATTGGTGTGGCAGATGAGGTCACTGATACACATTAAGTGTATGAGTGCTAGTTGGCTTCTTTCCAGGAAGCCTGCATGGTTGGGCTGGGTTCACCATCTATTTGTGAACTAACCTTATGTGTCCTATCACTGAGACTGCCAGTCTGGGGTAGTTACAGCAGAGGTAGCCAGGGATGACACTGTCCCCTCTGCATGAGTGGCTCCGTCTCCTTGCCTGCTGGGCTTTCCATCCCTTATTTGCTGCAGCCTGTAGGTCTCCAGTCTCCAGAGATGGCACAAGCATCAGTAACCACACCCTTCCATATCACCTGATTGCTATGGACATGTTTTTTGTTAACTTTTCTTTTCATTAAAGCAATCTTATAAAAAATAATAATGATAGTGTAATTTGATAGAAAGGTGGGGATTTGCATTAAAGTGAGGCTTAACTTCTTAATCCTCAAAATTTATTAAAGAAAGTTTTCTATATCAATGTCCCCTTTGCTGTGTTCTTGCTCTGAAGACCCTGCAGAAGAGGAGTCCCCAAGAATCCTGGGGTGCATACACCTCTGCGAGGGCCTTGTCCATGTCAGATACTGTGGATGGCAGTGACTCTTGTGCAAGGACCACTGGGGCCTGGTGGGAGCCTCCCAGATCTGCAGAGAGCTTGATTGTAGCACTGCTTTGTGAGCCTCACCTACATGCTGACGCCCCAGGAGATGGAGTCACCCTGGATGCAGGGCCCAGCTACCATGGCATGGCTGTCTCACTGTGAGAATGCTTCCTAGGGCTTGGGGACTGCTGGGCCACTGTGTGTGCAGATGTGTGACAGTGATGACCTACACAGGTAGGTCAGTTAGGGACCTCACAGCCCCTTCCCTGCCAGGGCATGCATCAGTAGTGCTGGCCATGCTTAGGTAGCCCCTGGCAGGAGAGCCATCCAGCCCAGGGATAGGGACAGGGTTCATTTGGGGTGCGTATCTTGCCCAGGGCCCAGGATTCTGTGAATATTTGTCTCTTTCCTGGCCTTGGAGTTTCTGTCTGTCTATAGAAGGAGCAGAAGAGCTTCTCCCTCTTTCCTGCTGGAGCATGCATCCAGCACTTCCACCCACTTCTCAGCCCAGTCTCTCATCTCATTTACTTTACTGTTGGTGTTTGGATTCCTCAGCTCAGCCCCTAAAGCCATGCTTTTTTGCTTGTTGCTACCCTCTTCCTCAGGGCCCCATCAGTGCACCACACAGGGTTCCCTTGCACATGCACAGAACAGGGATATCTTCACTATGAGAATTGCCCATCTGGCTCAGGCATGGCAGCTGACCCTGACCTGGCTCTGCACACTGAGGTCACAGTCCTAGCAGGTGGGACTCTGAAGTCCTGGGTGTGTAGTGGCCTGGCTGTGCCAGTGCTGGCACAGGTGCAGCAGGTGGGACATGGAGGTCTTTTCTTTCCTGTTTCCCCAGGTGGGAGAGTCCAAGGGGTCCACTGGGAGGTGGAGGCAGCCCCTGTCCTGGGACTCTCAAGCTGTAAATCTGATGACTCTCTTGAGGTGTGAATTGTGCCAGGAGGAGGTGAATGTTTTCTGCAAACACCTTGGGTGTGGCCTGGCTGTGCTGTGGTCCAGAGCCCAACCTCAGAGGGGACCTGGATAGCCTGCCAGATAACAGATTCCAGCATAATTCCATGCAGGTTCAACATGAACATCCTGGGACAGTGTAACCTCTCATTGCATACCGAGGTGGTGTGTTCACATGGGATGTCACAGACTGGCATATTTTGAAGGCCTTGATAGTTTCTTTCTTCTCAAAATTTTATTTTTAAAGAAAATTTAGATTACATAAATGTTATATAAAAATATAGGAGACTCCCATATACCCTCCTCCTCCCCCTCCCAAACTTTCCCACATTAACAACAACATCCTTCATTAGTGTGATACATTTGTTAAAAGTGATGAACACATACTAAAGCATTGCTACTAACCATGGACTACAGTTTACATTATAGCTGACACTCTGCCCCACACAATTTTATAGGTTATAACAAAATATATAATGGCCTGTATCCATGCAGAACAATTTCAATGTCCCAAAAATGCCCCCATATTACACCTATTCTTCTCTCTCCCTCCCCTCAGAACCTTTGGTGGCCACTGCCTTTATATCAATGATAAATTTTCTTCCATTGCTAGAATAATAATAAGTCTATAATAGAATAATAATGTCTATTTTAGTACATTTTTATTCCCCAATCTTAAGGCTTTGGTGGTAGTGATGCCCACTCTGCTTCTAACTGAGAGGGAGCTTAGATCCCATGGGGCAGATGGATGGAACTATCTTGATTGCAATTGCAGACACTCTGTTCTTTGGGATGGGCATTGTCCATATCATCTCCTTGTTAGTTGTCCTGGGTGGGTCCAATGTACTGGAGAGTAGGTGCTGCAACTCTGCTGAAATTCAGGGCTCAAGTGGCACATGAATGGACCAAAGATTTAAGTCTCTGGAACATATACTTAACATATAGTGCTAATTATAAGTTCACATAAAAGGGGCAGAAGAACCACGTGTAAGAAAATTATAAATGAGTCTAACTCTGTTACACTGGGAAGCATAAATTTCAAAGTAAGGCCTTCTGACAGGATAAGGTCTTGATTTTCTTATATGAGATTGGAGTTATTTTCACCTATGTGACTGCTGTTGGCTCAAATGGGACCCTATCTCCCCATTAAACAATGGTTAAGGTGATTTATATGTATCTCCACCATGCATGGTCCAAGACAACCCATGGAGCTATCCCCTATTTTGCAGCACCTGTAAATCCCCCATTTTGCTTCAGAGGCTCCTATCAGTTGGAGCACTTACCATCATGACTGCTACTTCTGGGGAAATGGAGCTGGTGCCCCACCCCCCAGAAGTGGGCTGCAGGGCTAAATGTTGGCTCAGGCCCCTGGTGGGCACAGGGCTGAGGTTGGAGCTGCCCCTCATCCACCCTCAATGAGGTAATGGGAATCAGGTGTGGGAGTTGTCTGCCCTTAGATGAGTGTTTGATGTTGGATCTCAGATACCCTTGTCTGGGTCAGAACCAGGACACTAGGGAGATGCTGAGGAAATGGGAGTGTCCTCAAGACCCTGAAGACCCCTAGGTGCCTGGCTCTGGGAACCATGGGCTGTGCCAGGCCAGGTGGCACCTGGTCATCCTGCATCCTGCATCATTGTGGGACCCAAGGTCATGGCTGGTTTTGTGCTCTTTCTTCCAGAAGGCTGCACAGAGCCTGCCCTGGTCCCAAAGTGGTCCTGAGACTTTTGCCCCTGAGGGCCTCTCAGTGAAGCCTTCTGTCCCAGAGCACATGGAGATCTGGATGGTGGGCATGAAGCAATGCTCTGCTGGGCACCTGGAGGTGAGGCATGGCCTGACCTGGTGCACCATCTGTGAAACCTACCTGGACCTGGCCATGTCCCATGATATCTTCCTGGAGCTGCAATAAGGCTCAGCTGTCTCCACACCCAGGGGCACTCATTTTGGTCCAGGCTCTGAATTCTGTGTAGTGAGGTTTGTGGGTAATTAATCCTTGCTGTTCAACTGCCTGTAGAGGCCTGGGCACCAGGAACCACAAGGGCAAGGCCAGCACACCAGGCTCAGGTGCTTGGGGGTCAATAAGTCCTCAAATGTGAGCCCCCCAGCATGGATCAGGACTGTGTGGAGTGGGGTCTCTAGACACAGAGGACCTGAGGCTGGCTCTGTTCTATGAGGGTGGTGGACAGTCAGGAGGGAGGAGCCCAAGTTCCTGTGTCCACTGATGTCATTGTCCATCCTTTAACCAACAATGGAAGCTCCCTGTGCCAGGTGTGCAGACAGGATATACTGAGTGATGGCTTGCTTCTCCTCTTGTTTCTTTCTTCCTCCTCACTTCTTTGGCCTCACCTGTGCCTGGTCCCCCAGAGCTGAGGGCATGAGGCCCAGCTCCTGTTGCTGCAGGGTTGGGCAGTGTCTAGCTGGGGCAGGTATTTAGAGAACCCTGGGGCTTGTCTGGTGATGGGAACCAGACCCTCAGTGCCCCCCAGATCAGGGAGCCTGAGAGCTGAGGACCTGCAGCCACATGTGCAGAGATCATCCCACACCTTGGGGTTCTTGACTCTATGTTCTTTTGTGCCTCCTGGTCCCCCTTTCCCCCTATCAGGGTGTCAGCTTTGTATCTAGATTCCCATTAAGGACCCATGCTGGGCCTGTGGACCAGGAACAACACTGAGCCCCTTCCATTCCCCAGAGTTCTGGCTGGTCAATGGAAACAGTAGCTGGGCATGTTGCCTGGAGCCCCAGGTGCAGGGAGATGGAAGGGGCTCAGTACATTGCCACCAGTTCAGCTCTGGGAGTGGGGAGGCCACATCCAGGGATGCTATTTTGGAGGAGGTGATGGCCCCATCTGGCCTGAAGTGTTTCATTGTATAGGGATGGAGCCTCACTTGTGGAACCATCCAGCAAGCACCCATAGCCCTTCCCTTCTCCCCCCTGTGCCCCAGGAAACTCAGCTACCATAGCCATCTGAGGATATTGGCTTCATTTTTTAAGAAGTTTTAGATTACAGAAGGGTTACAACTGTGGCAGGAGAGGGTCATTGATGTGGGGTGTCAGTGATGGTGAATGTATGGGAGGAGGTTCACCTGGGGCATACCTATAGGGCATAGGAAAGTGTTCAAGTGTTCATGGGACATTGTCATGGTGGGTGGAGATCCACACAATAACTGAAAGAATATCCAATTCCCATCTTGGGGTGTTCTGCCACATTCTCTAGTGGGACAGTAAGAATCCCCTGAGTATAGGAACATTGACTGATGAAAGAGGATGACCATAAACAGGCCCTTGATATTGATGAATTGCCTTATGAACCATTTCTTTTGAAATTGAAACTCAGCCTAGCATTATAGGCTGCCTAAGAGTTACCTCCTGAAAGCCTCCTTGTTGCTCAAAGGTGACCTCTCTCTAAGCCAAACTCAGCATTTAAATGCATTACCTTCCCCCCAGCATGGGGCTTGAATCCCAGTGATGAACCTCCTTGGCAATGAGGGATTACTACCAAGCACCAACTAGCAATGCAACTGGAAAAATACCTTACCAAAAGGCAAGAAGGGTAAAGACAAATGAGTTATATGGCTAAGAGGCTTCAAAGTGAGTTGGGGGTTCATTCAAGAGGTTACATTGATACATATCTCAGCAGGATCTCCCTGACTTCCACAGTAAATATTGCCTCAATTAGAATGGCCCCTGAGGGCTCTGGAGACATCTAGACACTATATGCTAGGCTGACAGTTCAGACATTTGGTGCCCTGCTGGTGGACCTTACTTTGGAATTTATGCTCCACAGTGTGACAAAGTTGGGCTCAGTCATGGTTTCCATACACCTGGTTTTTCTGTCCCTTCTAATTTGAACCTATAGTTAATACTAAAGTTGATAGCTTTATGTGCAAGAGACTTAAATCTTTGGGTTTTCCATGTGCCAGTCAGGCTGTGAATCTCAACAGAGTTGCAACACCTACTCTCCAGTTCATTGGACTCACCCAGGCCAACTAACAAGGAAATGATGATGGACAATGACCATTCCAAGGAACAGAGAGTGTCTACAACTGTAAGCAAGTTAGTCTCATCCATCTGCCCCATGAGATTTAAAGTCCCTATCAATTAGAGGTAGAGTGGGCATCACTAACCCAGGATCCTGAGGATTGGAGAATGAATGATGGACTGGAGCTGACTTGCTGTTATTCTACTATAGATTTGTTAGTCTAGCAATGGAGGAACTTTTTATCACTGATGTGGAGGCAGTGGCCACCAGAGGTTCTGAGGGGAAGGAGAGGGAAATAATAAGTGTAATATGGGGATATTTTTGAGACATTGGAATTGTCCTGAATGATGATGCAATGACAGATACAAGCCATTATATATCTTGTCATAAGTTAAAAAATTGTGTGGCAGAGAGTTTAAACTATAATATAAACTGTAATCCACACTTAGTGGAAATGCTCCAATATGTGTTCGTTCATCAATTGTAACAAATGTATCACAATAATGAAGGATGTTGTTAATGTGGGAAATTGTGGGAGGTGTAGGAAGTGGGGCATATGAGAATCCCCTACATCTTTTATGTAACATTTATGTATTCTGAGTATCTTTAAATTGTAACAAATGTACCACACTAATGAGGGATGTTGATGTGGGAAAATGTGGGAGGGGGAGGGATTTTGGCCTAAGGGAATACCTTATATTTCTTATGTAACATTTATGTAACATTTAGTTTCTATTTTTCACAAAAATAGAAAAATTAATTAAAAAATAAAACTAACTAAAATACATGCTTCATTCACTTCTATGTACTGATATGGATGCATCTAGTGAACTATGAAAACAATTTGTTATTTATTTTCAAATCTAAAATACATTGTTCATTCATTTCAATGTACTATATGGGCTTAAAAAGAATGTTAAAACACTGGATTCAACTAGCAAACTCCCAAAACATTATGTTATTTAGTTTTAAAAACTAACTAAAATACAAGATTGATTCATATCTATGTACTCATATTGACTTACTAACATTGTTGAAACCCAGGATTCACCCAGTGAACTGTGAAAATGCTGTGATTTTATGTTTGAATACTAAAATGTATGCTTTATTCACTTCTTTTTTTTTATTGTGGGTAAAAAGAAAAATTTTCACAATACATACCAACATTTGCAAAATGATATATAAATATATATGCATATATGTGCATTTGCTTACAAAAATGTTATTTTTATATATATATAAATATATTTTAAGAGGTGCTTAGATTACCCAAAATATTACACAGAATCCACTGGGATTCCCATGTTGCCCACCTCCCACACCTCCCACACAAACATCTCCCACAAGTGTGGCCCACCACCCTCAATGGACTTACACATCCTGGGGCCTTGCCACCAACCATAGACCACAGTTCACACCGTAGACCACACTGTCTCCCACACAGTTCTGAGTGGTGTGTGCTGATTTAAAATGGCCTACATCCGTTGCCACAACAGTACTCAGGACAATCTCCAAATCACAAAGAAACCCCTGTATTTCAACTGCTCATCCCCTCCCTGCCTCAAAAGTGTCAAGTGGCCACTGGCTCCACCTCATTATTATAATTTCTTCCATTGCTAGAATCACCATATGTGAACAACAGAATACCATCAAGTCCACTCTGGTCCATAGTTCTTCCCCTTATCCTGAGGGGACTGGGATGGTAATGTCCATTCCACCTCCAAGTGAGAGAGGGCTTATATCCCATGGATTTGGTGGGTGGGATGATCCTGCCTGCAGATGCAGGCCCTCTCCATTCCCTGGGGTGGCTGTTGCCCATCATTGTCTCCTCACCAGGTGAATATTGCTATTGACTTAAGAACAACATTAAAAAAATAAGATTCACCAATGAATGCTGAAAAACTGAGCATTTTACATTCAAAAACTGAAATAAATGGTTCATTCATGTTTGGGTCATGATATTGTCTTACAAACTATGTTAAAAAGTGGATTCTTCTGGTAAACGGTAAACACAGTATGTTGTTTATATTGGAATCTAACTAAAATAAATGCATCATTAACTTCTATATATGGTATTTACTTACAAACAATTTTAAAAACAGGGTTCACCTACTGAACTTTGAAATTACTGTGCTTTTTATCTACAAAATTTAAAATACATGGTTCATTTAATTCTATGTACTGATATTGACTTTTTAACAATTATAAAACACTGGATTCAACTAGTGAACTGTGGCAAATCTATGCTGCTTACTTTCAAAATCTAAAATAAACAGTTCATTTCATTTTATGTCCTGATATTATCTTACAATGTTAAAACACTCTATTCACTGGTGAATTGTGATAGCACTATGTTGTTTAGTTTTGAAAGCTAACTAAAATACATGTTTCATGGATTTCCTGCACTGATATTGATTTGCAAGCAATGTTACAACACAGGATTCACCTAGCAAACTGTTAAAACTGTATTTTTTTCATTTTTCAAAGCTAACTAAAATACATGTTTCATTCACTTCCTGTACTATATTGACTAATGTATAATGTTAAAACACAGTATTCACCTAGTGAACTGTGAATACACTGTGTTTTTTACTTTCAGTAACTGTCTCAAAATGAATGAAAATGAGAACACAACATATCAAAACTTATGGGATGCAACAACAAAAAAAAATGCTGAGAGGCAAATTTATAGCCATAATGTCTATATTAAAATTGCAGAAAGAGCTAAAATAAAAGACATAACTGCACAAATGGAGGAACTGGAAAAAGGAAAAAATAATCCCAAACCAAGCAGAAGGAAATAGATAAGAAAGATTAGAGTAGAAATAAATGAAATTGAGAACACAAGAAGTAATTAACAAAACCAAAAGCTGACTCTTTGAGAAGATTAATAAAAATGACAAACCTTTAGCTAGACTAACATGAAAAAATAAGAGAAGATACAAATAAATAAAATTTTAAAATGAGGGGGGAATATCACCACTAATCATACAGAAATAGGGTATCATAAGAGGATACTTTGCAAAATTGTAGGTTAACAAGATGGATAACTTAGATAAAATGGACAAATTTCTAGAAACACAAAAGCAACCTACATTGACCAGAGAAGAAATAGATGAATTCAACAGAACAATCACAAGGAGGGAAATTGAATTCATTATCAAAAACCTCCCAACCAAGAAAACACCAGGACAAGATTGATTCGCAGGTGATTTGTACCAATCATTAGGGAAAAAATATTACCAATTCTCCTTAAACTCTTCCAAAAATTTAAAGAGAAGGGAACATTACTTAACTCATTCTATGATGCCAACATCACCCTAATATCAAAGCCATATAAAGATGCTACAAGAAAAGAAAACTACACCAATCTCTCTAATGAAGTTTGATGTAAAAATCCTCAACAAAATACTTGTTAATTGTACCCAATAACACATCAAATGAATTATACACCATGATCAGGTGGATTTTACCCCAGTATGCAATGATGGTTCATAATGAGAAATCAATATAATACACCACATTAACAGATTGAAGGACAAATGATGATAGCTTTTTGATGCAGAAAAAACATTTGACAAGATACAGCATCTTTTATTTATAAAAACACTTTGAAAGATAGGAATAGAAGAAAATTTCCTCAACATAATAAAGGTATATATGAAAAACCCACCCGGAACATTATACTTAATGGAGAAAGGCTAAAGACTTTTCCTCTAAGATCTGGAACAAGATAATGTTGCCCACTGTCACCACTCTTATTTGACATTGTATTAGAAGTACTTCCTCCAGCACCTAGGCAAGGAAAAGAAACAAAATGCATTCAAATTGGAAAGGAAGAAGTAAAACTTTCACAATTTGCAGATGATATGTTCTTATATGTAGAAAACCAAAAAAAGCAACTACAAAGCTTCTAGAGCTGATAAATGAGTTGACTAAAATAGGGGAATATAATAGCAACATGCAAAAATAATAGAATCTATCTACACTAGTAATGAGAATCTTAGGAGGAAATGAAGAAAAAACTCAATTTACAATAGCAAATGAATCAAATATCTAAGAATAAATTTAACTATGGATGTAAAAGACTTTTACACAAAAAACTATACAACATTGTTAAGGGAACTCAAAGAAGACCTAAATAAATGGAAGAGTATTCCATATTCTTGGAATGGAAGAGTAAATTAAACTATCTTATCCAAATTGATGTACAGATATAGCACAATTCCCCCAAAAATTCACTACAGCATTTTTGTACTCAACTGGAAAAACCAATGTTGAAATTTATTTGGAAAAGCAAGGGGTCCCAAATTGCCAAAAACATTTCGAAAAAGATAAACAAAATTGGAGGAATCATGCTACCTGACTTTGAAACACACTAAACTGCATGGTATTAGCACAAGGATAGACATATTGAACAACGGAATAAATATAAGTTCTGATATAGATCCAAGAACATATGGTGAACTAATATTCAACATGGCCACCAATCATGCTCAACTGGGACAGAATAGTCTCTTCAACAAATGGTGCAGGAAAAACTGTAAATCTATATCCAACCTTTGCAAAAATTAACTCCTGATTGATCAAAGTCCTAAATATCAGAGCCAAGACCATAAACTCCTAGAAGATAATGTAAGGAAGCATCTGTGAGACTCTCTAATAGGAAATTGTTTCATAAACTTTATACCAAAGCATGAGCAGAAAAAGAAAAATATATATAAATGTGGCCTCCTCAAAATTTAAAACTTTTGTGCTGCATAAGTTTGTCAATAAGGTGAAAAGGCAGTCTAATCAATAGAAGAAAATACATGGGAATCACTTATCTGATAAGGGTCTAATATCCAGCATATAGAAAAAAAATCTCAAAAATAAAAAGACAAGTCATTTTCAAAATGGGCAAGAAATTTAAATAGATACTTTTCCAAAGAGCAAATACAAAATGCTAAAAAGCATATGAAATGCTATTCAACATCACTATTTAGTAGGGAAATGCAAATCAAAACTAAAATGAAGTATCATCTTACACTTACTAGCCTGGCTGCAAAAAAAAAAAAAAACACAACAAAACAAAACAGAAAACCTCAAGTTTTGGAGAGGGTGTGAAGAATGGCAACACTAAACCATTTCTGGTGGGTATGTAAATGTGCAGCCATTATGGAGGATGGTTTTGTGGGTCCTCAGGAAGCTAACTGTGGATTTCCTATATGATCCAGCAGTTCCACTACTAGACATATATTCAGAAGAATTGAAAGCAGGAACATGAACAGATATATGCATACCAAGTTGATAGCAGCATTATTCACTATTGCACAAAATTCAAAGCAATCCAAGTGTTCCATCAATGGAAGAATGGATAAACAAAATGTGGTATATACATACAATGCAATATTACTCAGCTTTAAGAAGGGATGAAGAAATGACATATGCAACAACATGTATATATCTGGAAAACCTGCTGATTGAAGTTAGCCAGTTATTAAAGGTCAAATATTGCATGAACTCACTTGTATGACCTAAGGATATTGAGAAGACTTACAGAGATAGTGTGTGGAATATAGGTCACCAGGAGATAGAAAAGGGGTAGAGAGTGGTAAGCCTATGTTTAATCTGGGCAGAATTTATGATGCAGTGGAAGGGGATGTTACGCAGTGGATGAAGGTGAATGTTAATAGCCATGCTTCAATATTTATTCATTAGTTGTAACAAATGTGCCACTCTGTTGTAAGATGTTATTAGTAGGTAAAGATGGGGAGTGGGAGTGAGTGAGGTGTATACATTAGATGTAAGTTTTCTGTAATCTAAATTCTCTTTAGAAGTAAAGTTTATTATATAAAAAAAATAAGGATGGATCATCCCCACCCCAAAATCAAGGAGTATATTCAACTACAAGCAGAACAATTCAATCCATCTGCCCTATAATATCTACATCCTTCTCAAACTGAAGCAGTCAGAGTAGGTATCTTCCCAATCTCCTTAAGACTGAAGAATGAACACAAGTGAGGGGGGTAACCATAGAACAATGCAGATTTATTGTTAGTGTAGTTGTTAATTGAGTAACTTGCAACACTGAGATGAATAAAATTTTTAAATAAAAAAACTGAAGTCAAAATAATATGCTAGTATATGGGAATCTTATATTTTATAAATGATGATTTTGTAAATCCACAATATCTATAATAAAGAAAAAAGAAATTAGAGTAATAAAAAATATTAAAAATATTTTTTCAAGAAAGTAAAAAGACAACCTATTCAAAGGGAGAAAATATTTGGAAACCACATATCTGATTTGAGTTTTTATCTATATTATGTAATGAAATTGGACATGTCAATGATAGAAACGTTAGTAACCCAATTAACAGTGGTCAAAAAACTGTAATAGACAATAGAGGAAATACAAATGGCCAAAAAAGCACATGAAAAAATTCTCAACATCACTAGCTATTAGGGAAATGAAGATCAAAACTACAATGAGATACCATTTCACACCTTAAAGAATGGTCGCTATTTAAAAAGAAAAAAGAAAACTCAAAGTGCTGGAAGGGATGTGGAAAACAGGAACATTCCTTCTCCGTTGGTGGGAGTGTAGAAAAGTCCAACAATGGTTTGATATTCAAAATATATCTTGAAAATTGCTAAAACTTAATAATAAAAACAAAAACAATCCATTTAAAAATGGGAAATAGTCTTAAATAGACATCTCTCCAAAAGAAGATTTACAAATAGCTAAAATCCATGTGGAAAGATTCTCAACATCATTACTCATCAGGGAAATGCAAATCAAAATCACAAATAAATACTAATTCACCCCACAATTAAATACTATTTTTATTTTAAAAATGGAAAATAAGTTTTGGAGAGGATGTGGAGAAATAAGAAAACTCATTCATTTTTGGGAGAAATACAAAATGGAGCAGCAGCTGTGGAAGATAGTTTGATGGTTCCTGAGAAAGCTAAGTATAGAACTCCCATCTGAACTGTTTATCCTAATTCTAGGCATATACACAAAGGAATTGAAATCAGGGTCTCTAACAGACATTTGAATTCTGATGTTCATAGATACATTATTAACAACTACCAAAAGTTAGTAGTAACCAAAATATCCATACACCAATGAATGGATAAACAAAACTTGGTATATACCTATAATGGCAGGTTATTCAGCCTTAAAAAGTAATGAAATCCTGATATATATGACAGCATTGATGAATTTTAAAGACATCAAGTTTAAAGAAATAAGCCAAATACAAAAGTAGAAATATTGTATAATCTCATTGATATGAAATAATTAGAATAACCAAATGAATAGAGTCAGAATCTAGGATATAGATCATCAGAGGATGTGGTAGGAATAAGGAATTGAAAGTTAAGTCTTAAAATATACAGCGTTCCTATTTGGAATCATGGTAATGTATTGGTAATGAATGGCTGTTATGGTGGCACCATATTGTGAATATAATTAGCACTGAAATGTTTATTTGACTGTGATTAAAAAGGACAAATGTTAGATTTTAAATATAGTACATTCTTTTTTTAAATTCATGAAAATACACTAAAGCAACAGTGAAACCTAAATTAAAGCATGAATTATAGTTAATAGTAGAATAATAAAAATGTTCTATCATCAATTGCAACGAGTGTTCCATGCCAATGAAAGTTGTTAATAATAGGATGGTATAGAAGGAGCCTGTATTTTATGCACGATATTTCTTGAAACCCACAACTCCTCTAATAAAAGGAAAAAGAATGGAGAAAAAAGTTGATTGGTGCTAGAGAATCATCAAGGATCTGATTCATTTTAGGAGGGGCATGTGGAAGTGCAATATGAGGGTGGAATGTTTACACTGAATTCTGAGGAATTAACTAGATGAAGAATGGATCTCAGGAAGGAAGGGAATACAACTGTTTTAGATTCATTTAATTGAAAAGTCTATCCATTCTCCACTGAATTCTATTGAACCATTAACTAATCCCTATGATTTCTTTTTTTTTTTTTTTATGGGTAAAAATCAAAATTCTCACAATACATACAAACATTTGCAAAATGTTTATAAATTTTTTTTCATATATGTGTTTTTTCTTACAAAAATTTTTTTTATATATATATATATATATATATATATATATATATATATATATATACATATATTTTAAGAGGTGCTTAGATTATCCAAAATATTACACGGAACCCACTGAGATTCCCATGTTGCCCACCTCCCATCACATCCCACACAAACATCACCCACAGTGTGGCCCACCAACCTCAATGAACTTACACATCCTGGAGCCTTGCCACCAACCATAGACCACGGTTCACATTGTAGACCACACTCTCTCACACTTAGTTCTGAGTGGTGTGTGCTGATTTAAAATGACCTACATCCGTTGCCACAACAGTACTCAGGACAACCTCCAACTCCCAAAGAAGCCACTGTATTTCAACTGCTCGTCCCTTCCCTACCCCAAAAGCGTCAAGTGGCCACTGGCTCCAACTCATTGTTATAATTTCTTGCATTGCTAGAATCACCATATGTGAACAAGAGAATACCATCAAGTCCACTCTAGTCCATAGTTCTTCCCCCAATCCTGAGGGGACTGGGATGGTGAAGTCCACTCCAACTCCAAGTGAGAGAGTGCTTATATCCCATGGATATGGTGGTTGGGATGATCCTGCCTGCAAATGCAGGCCCTCTCCATTCCCTGGGATGGTCATTTCCCATCGTTGTCTCCTCACCAGGTGACTTGGATGAGTCCATTGAGCTGTAGGGTAGGAGTTGCAGCTCCACCTAGATTTCATGCACACCTGGCACATAGGTAGGTGGGAGGCTCCAGTCTCTGGAAGTATACCTAAAAACTCCAGCATCGCATATAGGTTTGAATAGAAGGGACTGGTGAACCATGTGCAGGGAGGACTTATTTGAGTCTAATTCTGTCACTCTCAGGAGCACAGATTCCAAAATAGAACCCACTGATAAGACATCAATCTCTGGGGCTATCCCCCCTTATATAGGACCAGGGTGTCTCCGGAGCTATCAGAAACACCACTGAGTGGGGTGATAGGCACTTAGATGTTCTATGAGCTCTTACTGAGGTGTGTGTAAAAGTTACCTCTGGTATGACCTCC
This sequence comes from Tolypeutes matacus, assembly GCA_026826555.1. Lineage (NCBI taxonomy): Eukaryota > Metazoa > Chordata > Mammalia > Cingulata > Chlamyphoridae > Tolypeutes > Tolypeutes matacus. Next base: position 1,515,955 of record JAKSZT010053802.1, on the reverse strand, counting down.
CGACTCTCTTTGAAGTCTCTTAGCCACTTGAACTCATTTGCCTTTACCATTTCCCCCTTATATTCAAGGTCTTTTTCCAGTTGTGTTGCCAGTTGGCACTTGGGAAAAGTTTTTAATTAGCAATAATTGTGCCTCGGATAAACCTCATTGGCTACGATACTGCCACTGTGCAAAGCTGCCAGTTGGCACTTGGTATTAATCCCTCATTGCCAGGGAGGCTCATCCCTGGGAGTCATGTCCCACGTTGGGGGGATGGTAATGCAATCATATGCTGAGTTTCACTTAGAGAGAGGCCACATTTGAGCAACAAGGAGGCTCTCAGGTGGCAACCCTTAGGCACCCCACAACTGCAGGCTAAGACTCATTTACAAGAGCAAAGACTCACAAAGGTAGTCATCAATAAAAAAAAAAAAAAAAACACATCAGTAGGTCATCCTATTTTGACAGGCACTGTCCCTACACTCAGAGGACTATTGTTGCTCCCTTGGAGACTGTGACAGAGTTCTCCAGGCTAAGAATTCAGATTCCCTCATTTATTGTGTGATTATCCACCCATCGTGACCATGCCCCATCCCCCGATCTTTGAATGATTTTGTATATCTTTCATGTATATTCGGATGAACCAATCCCCACGTAACAGCTCCCAGACACCCCCCCCAATAATACCCCGCATAACCCATTGTAACCCTTTTGTGATCCAAATCCTCCATGAACATTTAGTCCATAAAATAATCAAATACACTTACTAGGAAAAAGAAACAAGTGTGATAAGCGTACATGCAAGAGACAAACATAAGGAAACTCAGGGGAAAAAAAAGAGAGAAGGAAAAAAAAACAAATAAACAAAGAACAAAACAAAATAAAATATAAGTGGATTGGGACATTCAAAAAATGGGCAAAAAAGCAAAGGAAATGCCTTTAAAAATATATATATATATATTCATTTTTTTTCCTTTCTCTTTTCTTTTTTCCCTTTTTTCCTTCCCTTTATCACTGTGTTATCGGATATCTGCTGTGCCATGACACCTTCCTCCTCTCAATCCCCATTGTCTCCCAATTTTTCATTTAATTTTCAAAGAAGTTTATGTCACAGCAAAGTCACACACGGAGTGCCGGAGACTCCTAGATACCAAACCACCCCCCCTTCCCCACCCCATATTAACTCCGCCCCCTTTTTTTTTTGGTTGTTAGCATTGTTATAACTGTTATGCAGATAGCAAAATATAGCAACTAAACATTGACAGTGATTTACAGTATAGTTTACATTTAGATGATACAGTTTAATAAGTTTGATGATATTTACCAAGTCCTCTGTCCATTACAGTAAGGTAATGAAAAACCTTACCCATGACCCCAAACAACCCATTAGATCTTGACTGTTCCCTTATCTCCAGCCCCCCAGGGCCCATGATACCCCCCTCTCCCAACCCATGGAATGTCAAGATTCACAGTTACATGCCCTGGGGATTTGAACCAGCCCTTACTAATCCACCCACCCCCCAGTGCTGCACCACCAAACCCAGGCACACCACCACTCATCTGCCCCATCCCCCAACATACAACCACACTCTATCCCTTTACCATAGATTATGTCCATATGGGTGATGGCTCAAAGCCTGCTCTTCTCTTACTCTCCTTTGTTAACCTATCTTTCAGACAATGGTTCTCAGAGACTGTTCACTTTCCTCAGTTCAGATCAGTGAGGTCATATACTATTCATCCTTCAGTGCCTGGCTTGCTTCACTCAACATAAGGTTTTCAAGATTCATCCACGTTTTTCCATGTGTTAGCACTTTGTTCTTTCTTACAGCTGAGTAATATTCCATTGTATGTATGTACCATATTTTGCTTATCCATTCGTCTGTGGATGGGCACCGGGGCTGATTCCAACTTTTGGCAATGGTGAAAACAATGCCGCTAAGAACATTGGTGTGCATATATCTGTTTGTATTTTTGTTTTCAGTTCTTCTGGGTATATACCCAGCAGTGGAATTGCTGGATCATATGGAAGATTTATTGCTAGTTTTTTGAGGAACCGCCAAACTGTACTCCACGGTGGCTGGACCATACCACAGTCCCACCAGCAGTGGATGAGGGTTCCTATTCTTGCACATCCTCTCCAACTTTTAGTGTCTCCTGTTTTTTAATAGGTGCCATTCTGATGGGTGTAAGATGGTATCTCATTGTAGTTTTGATTTGCATTTCCCTGATAGCAAGTGATGTTGAGCATTTTTTCATGTGCTTTTTAGCCATTTGTATTTCTTCCTTGAAGAAGTGTCTTTTCAGGTCACTTGCCCATGTTTTATATGGGTTGTTTGTCCTTTTATTTTCGAGGTGAAGGATTTCTTTATATATGCAGGATATTAGGCTCCTATCAGAAATATGGTTGCCGTATATTTTTTCCCATTGGGTAGGTTGCCTTTTTATTTTTTTAATAACATCCTTAGAGGTGCAGAAGATTTTAATTTTGAGGAGATCTCATTCATCAATTTTTTCTCTTGCTGCTCGTGCTTTTGCTGTGAAGTTCATGAAACCATTTCCTATTACAAGGTCCTGTAGATGCTTCCCTACATTATCTTCCAAGGCTTTTATGGTTTTGGCTCTTATATTTAGATCTTTGATCCATCTTGAGTTGACTTTTTTATAAGGTGCGAGATGGTTTTCTTCTCTCGTTCTTTTGGATATGGATATCCAGTTCTCCAAGCACCAATTGTTAAAGAGGCCACTCTCTCCCAACTGAGTGGGTTTCGTGGCCTTGTCAAATATCAGATATATGCGAGGATCTATATCAGAACTCTCAATCCGGTTCCATTGGTCAGTAGGTCTATCCTTGTGCCAATACCACGCAGTTTTGATCACTGTAGCTTTGTAGTATGTTTTAAAGTCAGGTAATGAGATACCTCCAACTTCATTTTTCTTTTTCAATATATCTTTGGAAATTCGGGGCCTCTTGCCTCTCCAAATATATTTTGTGGTTAGTTTTTCCAGTTCCTTAAAAAATATAGTGTTGACTTTTATTGGGATTGCATTAAATCTGTAGATTAGTTTGGGTAGGATAGACATCTTGATGATGTTTAGTCTTCCCATCCATGAACAGGGAATATTTTTCCATTTATTTAAGTCTTCTTTGATTTCCTTTAACAGTGTTGTGCAGTTTTCTGTATATAAGTCCTTTACATCTTTAGTTAAATTTATTCCTAGGTATTTGATTCTTTTGTTTACTATTGTAAGTGGTATTTTTTTCCTGATTTCCTCTTCAGTTTGCTTGTTATTGGTGTACAGAAATGCTACTGATTTTTGAGCATTGATCTTACAGCCTGCAACATTACTGAACTCCTTTATAAGTTCTAGAAGCCATGTTGTAGATTTCTCAGGTCTTTCTATGTATAGGATCATGTCATCTGCAAATAATGAAATTTTTACTTCTTCTTTTCCAATCTGGATGCCTTTTATGTCCTTTTTTGTCTCAGTACTCGTGCAAGTACTTCTAAGACAATGTTAAATAGGAGTGGTGATAGTGGGCATCCTTGTCTTGTTCCCGATCTCAGAGGGAAAGCTTTTAGGATTGGTGATGTTAGCTTTGGGTTTTTCATATACACCCTTTATCATTTTCAGAAAGTTTCCATCTATTCCTATCTTTTGTAGTGTTTTTATGAGGAAAGAGTGCTGTATTTTGTCAAATGCTTTTCCTGCATCTATAGAGATGATCATGTGATTTTTTTCTTTCAGTTTGTTTATGTGGTGTATTACATTGATTGATTTTCTTATATTGAACCATCCTTGCATACCTGGGATGAAACCCACTTGGTCATGGTGTATAATCCTTTTGATATGTTGTTGAATGCGATTAGCAAGTATTTTGTTAAGGATTTTAGCATCTA